>JAOPHQ010006549.1:0-2500 GCA_030340625.1 Merluccius polli
GCATTCATTCCCCAAATGAATTGAGTGAATGAAGAAAATAAAATAAGACATAATTCAATGAAAATATGTGCCTGCCTGGGAATACATTGAACCACTGCCCAATAGCGCTGTGAACACAATACAGTTGAGGAAAACAAAGCTCAACAAAAATGTGCTCACGGGTGACACTTTGAGTTATAGTTCCCCATAAATTCAGAGAAGTTTCACATGTTCAATTAGCCTATTGTATGACCCCCGCTACGAACTCCATCATGTGTGTTGGCGCAGTAAACAAAATACCTCTGTGTTTTAAAAAAAATACTGGCAAAAAAATCGCACTGCTTTTCTTTTCACTTTCTCCTCTCTCTCTCTCTCTGTCTCTCTCTCTCTCTCTCTCTGTCTCTCTCCCTCTCTCTCTCTCGTCGGATCTGTGTCTCACTCCATCTCTCTTTCTCTCTGTCTCTGTCTCTGTCTCTCTGTCTCTGTCTCTCTATCTCTCTCTCTCTCTCTCTCTCTCTCTCTCTCCCTCTTTCCCACACGTAACAGCACAAGGTAGCGTGACTTCGCTAAGTCAAACACTCTGTCAAAAAAGGAGCACCATCCATCCTGAATTCCCCATCCGGACTCTCTCCGTCTCTCCCTTTCTGAAGTCCTCTCTGACAGCTCGGCTGTGCTGTTGACACAGGAGATAAATCCATTGGGGGGAAATCGTCTGTGAAGGAAGTTGTCATATCTGTATCTCTCCGTCCGATCCCCCCCCCCCCCCCATAGGAAATCAGTGAGATGTGGAGAGAGAGAGAGGCATTTTTTGTCCAAAAGCACAACGCGAGCTGAGAATAAAAGAGAGGGCAGAGAGATAAGGGGGGAGTGAAAGAGAGACAGATAGAGAGCAATGAGTGTGCGGGAGTCAAAGAAAGACTGTGGCCTAAAGAGAGCGAGAGAGAGAGAGAGAGAGAGAGAGAGAAAGAGAGAGAGATGGCGGGGGGGAGAGAGAGAGGGGAGAAAGAGAGAGAACGGGGACCAACAAAAAATCGGGGAGAAAGAGGGAGAGTGGGAGGATGGCAGAGAAGGGGAAGGAGAGAGAGTAGGTGAAAAAGATAAATGGGGGGGGGGGGGGGGGGGGGGGGGAGAAAGAGAGAGATAGGAAGGGAGAAAGAGGGCGATAGAATCAGAGTGGACCAGAGTGTGTGAGCGGAGGGAAAGATAGATTTAAAAAAGAGCGGGTGAAAGAGGAAACGAGAGAATGGGACAAAAGAGGAAGAAAGAAAGGATGTGACAGTCCATTGAGCGTATGGAGACCGACAACCACAGCATGAAGAGATGCCATCGACGGCGCACAAACGTCTTTTTATCTCAAGCTTGGCTTCAGGTCACTCGTGGTCGGGCCTCTGCTTTATGTCACCGCGTTTTTATCTTCCGCATCGACGCGATACGTATCGTCCTCACTCTCTCTCTCTCTCTTTCTCCATGTGTGGCCCTGCACAAGGCCGTTTTTTTTCCCTCCACCATTCATTCGCTCCGACCAGAGACATCGAACGTAGCACGCCAACTGGTTTTTTTTTGTTGCTCGTTGTCATGCGAGCTTAACTCAATCAAGTTTCATATTCAGTCGGGATGATGAATGATGTATAGAAGTGCAGCGTGCCCTCGCCGGCTCACCCCGTGGTCCTTTCAATTTAGTCATGTGTTTAGAAACCCCTCCACCCACACACACACACACACACACACACACACACATCAACCCCACTTTGCCCATTTCCTCTACAGAACACCATATTCAAATGAAACAACACACACACACACACACACACGTATGGCGCTACGGGTCTTTCCCAGAACCCTCTTTTTAAAAACAATGGGCCCGTTCTTAACACACTCGCACAATGATGGGCAATTACTGCGTCTGCAGACTCTCTTCACTTCCTCTCCATCATTCTTCGTCCTTTTCGTTGCCCCCCCCCCCCCCCCCAACCCCCTCCACCCCCACCCCCTATCGCTGGTCGGTTTCTTCTCCCAAGCCCATCTGGGTAATGATTGGTTCATAACGTCAGTCGGTCTTGCGTTGCACGCACCAGCAGGCCGACGAACGCGTCTGGCCGAAAGTTTCCGTCCGCTAATGTCAGGGTGCTGTCACACACAGCTGCCGCCCGACGGCTGCTTATGGGGACCTCCAGACATGTGGGGACCAGGCGGGAGATGAGGGACGGATGCAGCTGAAAGGAACAGATTGCTAGGGGGGGGTTTGGTTGTTAGACACAAGGTGTCCCTGTGGTGCTGCATCGTTGCCATGCGCGATAAGTACTGTGGATTGATGAGGAGTCTGCGCACGTGTGTGTGTGTGTGTGTGTGAGACACATCAAAGTCACCTGGGCCTTGTTAGTTTAATAAACAACGAAGGGATTTATTGATACGCCATTGTCTTTATTCGTTTCGTTTGGTCGGTTTTAAGTGTTCGTTAGCTGGAATACATTAAAGGTGCTGCAGGTAAGATTCAAGCACTACAATTTGAGTGTGATTTGTT
>JAOPHQ010006549.1:7500-72500 GCA_030340625.1 Merluccius polli
AAATAAAACCTGTGTTCGTATGTCCTGGCAATTAAATAGTACTTATCATTTTGTATAGCATCTTACTGTAGCTATCCATGCTGTATGCCAGAAAGGCTCAACCTAGCAATTATGGTGCACTTAGAAACTTGTTCTTTTGACATCCTTGCTGTACCGACGGTGAAATTTCTGTTTTACTTTCTACTGACAAATGTACATATTGTAAGTTGCTTTGGACAAAAGCGTGAATGTTAAATGCCCTGAATGTAAATGACTTCCACAAGCTGTATCTCGTTCGATGCATTTCGGGCATATAGCAACCAGTAATCAATAAATAAAAAGGCCATACTGAAACCGTCACTGCAGCATTCATTTCATTTTTTTTTTCCACCCGTCAATAGCTCAGCTGCAGTTACCAGGTCAGTAAATCACTCACATGCGGGCCAATCCATCGAATGCAGGCTGATCGCATGTGAAGGGGCCTTTGGTGTAAGGAAGCGCATCACTGGAAATAATCTGATTGGATGCCTGGAACCACTACTAGATGGAATCTGATTGGCTGGCCCGGTACTGGACAGCTGTGACGCAAGCAAGAGAGCAGGCGATGGTGGATGTGTTCATGGTTGTGACATAACTATCCCAGTGTGTATTTCATAGTTTTATAATATGAAACATGAAAGGGATGCACATGTAGGAAAATATGGAGGGGATGTAAAACACAGAGTTTGTGTACTAAACTCTACAAAGTCTTAATAAAAATGAAATGAATGTACTACTGTGCGTTGACTAATACATTATGGGAGTCGTCATTTATCTTTTAAACCTACACTCACTATCATGCTATTCGTTATGAAAGCATGACAGTTTAAGGTTGAACACCAATAAATGTATGACTTATTGTATGAACATTTCCATAGATGTCTATAATCAATGTAACAGCTCTTAAATAAATATATACACAAAGCTTTCACATTTAGTTAGCATATATAGGCCAAGTGATGGGAAAATAATACATTACAAGGCCCTAACTGTAGGCTATATATAACGATATATACTACAACTAGCGCAAATGTAATTTAGCCTGTGTTGTGCTTCGAGTGTGTTTCACCAACTTCTCTTGATAGTACTTAGCGGCTGCTCCTGAAACAAGATAGTCGACACACACACACACACACACTTACAAGCATGCACGCACAGCTACTGCCTTCCTTATTATTAAACACAGATGGTAATAATGTCATACACTAATACTTCATAAATAAACTGGGGAGGTATTTCTCCATAAAGACATACTCCTTTATCTGCACTTTGGCCTCGCAAAACAAACCATATAACCAAGTCTTCCATCCATTGTATGCTATATTATTAGCCCTGGGAGCATATTATGTGGTTTATCACGTTGTGTCCGTTTTTGTCGGTTTCTACACCCCCTACTAAATAACCATGTTGCCCCCACTTAAGGTCTACTGAAGTGGGGGTCTGGAACATGGGCCCTCATAAGTCAGTTTAAACCTAGGCTTCACCCAATCTTTCAATATATGTCATGGAAATTTGCCCATGTTCTCCTCAAACAAATAGACAAAATTCAATGTTCACACTTCCATCATCTTCCATCATGTCTTTTATAATACATTCCTCACGCGTAATTTGAATGTCAATTCTTAAACTTCCATTATTTTGAATACTGTAACAATGCTGAGCAAATGCAACACCCTCTACGATAAGTTAACTTTGTAAAACATTTAATTTCCACTAGTTTAAATGCCTATCACTCACTTTTTCCATCTTTCCTTATCATTTTGTTATCTCTCTTATCCCAGGGAGCGAGACATGTAGCAAAGTTGTCATTTTCGCTGCTAAACTGGGTCAACATTTATCCATGGCCGGCTGGATGAACAAATCGGCAGCACGATTCGGAGGGAGGCGGGGGGGGTGGACAGAGGGAGAACCAGCCACTCGTGATTCTGCCTGTTTGCCTTGGAGGGTTGGCGCGGTGTATCTGTGTACGGCCCTGCTACAGTGACAACTTAAACCTGCACTATGTACGTTTTCCAATTAGCAACCTGTAGTGGCTTTAGTTATAGCTACAGTTATAGCTACATCATTTTAATGTGGACCAGAATAAAACGATTTATAGAGATAAATTCCCTGGATGTATTGACTCGCGGATGGATATTCTTGAGAAACTTTCTAGTTCAGATATTTTAATGGAGTAAAGAGCGGCAATAGAAAAGTGACATAGTGCAGGTTTAAAGTAACGGCAAGGAGTCAAACTTGGTTCGCCGCAACTTGGAATACTTTTTCTCTGCGACATTTCCAATGAACCTATCATTATTTATATGGATGTATACAAATGATGTACATAATATGCCTAGGCAACTTACAGATGTCTTACATTACAGCAGAGGGAGGACAGGGGGGGGGGTAGTGTAGTATATTAACATGCAGTAGGCGTACTTACCCAGGCCACAGATGTGTCACTAATAGAACGGTTCCACGAGCCTTTGATAGTGTGGGAATACTTGGGACAGCTGTGGTGGGTGGGTGGGGGGTGGTTTAAAAGACATTAAATATTATATGACAGGAAGTGGCTGAGAAAGCGGTCGTTGAATGATGTACTCGTGAGTTCAAGGACTTGTTAATTTCACCCCCCCCCTGTAATACCAGTTCACCACAGTCACCGCCACCACTCCTTGGACAGACGCAACATATCTGGCGAAACGGTCACAGAAGCTCAAGGATATTGTGTCTCTGAATAAGTGAGGCTGACAAGTTAATAGAGATGGGGGAGACTAGATGGTGTGCTTTGATTTCTTCCTGTATTTTTTTATGAGGCCAATACAACATACCGGACTGGACTCTTTTATTAATAGGCTACAACATACTGGACAGGACTCGTTTGGGGGGTGGGCGGGTGGGTTGTTAAGTGAAGTTAAAGGAAGGACTTATTTAATGATGTCTCGTACATGAGGCGGTGGAGGGGTCAAGAATCCACTTAGAGGGCCGAGGGGCTTTTATGACACCTCAGGGAGAGGCTGTTATTATTGTCTCTACATGTGATTCCTATTACTGAGCACTTGGGGCAGTTTGACAGAAAAACAACAAGTGGCAAAAAAAGTAAAGAAAGTGAAAGTGTGTTTAAAAGATGTAGGCCTTTAATTAGCTGCAAGAGTTCATCACGTTCATCACGTCGTTAACACAAAGAGTCAGACAGGCCTACATGTTTCTGTTCAGTGTCTTTTTTAAATTTATTTTTAAATTATTATTATTTTTTTTTTTAGAAATGCTGACTTTAGGGATACAAAAGACAACAAACCAGTCAAATTGCTAAATTAAAGGGACGTGAAGTACTTACCGAGCCTCCTCCAACAGATGCTAGCACTTTACAAAAAAAAATGTAACTGTAAACTGGATGCTGCTGCTCCTGCAAGTCACCAAAAAAAAAGTACTATATTTATAAATTAACATCTATGTTTTTCCTACATTAAGGCTACTTCGATTCACAGGGATTTACGAACAGCCCAAAGCCATAGGCTACAATGCAGTTATTCATTAGGGGGGGGGATTTTATGGACGACTGCATCTGAATATTGTCATGTAAAAACTATCCATAAATTAGCCTTAGCAGACAGGATTGTATCCATTTCACTCCCATTTGAATAATGCTGGCCGGCGGCGTGAACATAACATAATTACATCGGTATGCTGTGCTTTATTACTACTGCCACGACTTAGCTAGCGCTACTTTTCAATGTGTTTTCAGGAGTTACTAGTTATATGTATTCACTTCAGGCAGACTTACAAAAATGTGTCCGTTTTAAATGAAATGTGGTGCGCTACCGCCGCCTGGTGGCCGTTAGTGGACTACATCGAAAATGGCCGACATGTTTGGATGTTGTGGGTGTGATGTATATCTGTGCTGTGGGCGGGCCTACGTGGGCCCGTGCCCGCCCTGATTGACAGCTGGGCCGCCCATGCGCTATCTATGCACAACACATTCCTTTAAATGTGTTGCGCATAGATAGTGCATGGGCGGGCACTGAATAGTGTTATGTTGTTGTTGTTTTTGTTGTTTTGTTAGAGCTCCGTGCTCTCTAATTGCGCTGCCGTATTATAGGCTACAAGGTCGCCTTTTTGTGAATGATGTGGATCTGGCTCGGTAACCATTTAGCCTATGGTAGGTAGGCCTATAGGCTTTTGTATTAAGCTCAGTTTTGACAGCAGATGAAATTTAAACCACAAAATATGTAGGCTAATAAACCAATTTTTATGAATACTTGTTTCATGTGTGAGCGGTCAGCGTGGTGTGTGCAGCGGGCGGCAACTCACACTTTCTGATTCTAGGTTAAATATACCTGTATGCTTATCTATTGTTCTTCAGAGTCACCTGTTGAGACAATTTTAAAGCAAGAAAAAGCAAAAAAGCGTAATCAATTATGTCTATGTATGAGAAACACTGTCCCTTTAGTGGTGCTTCTGAATTTAGGATTCAGGACCACTGCTTTGATTTTGGGACACCCTAGATTCAGGCCCACCCAGACTTAACCCAGGCCCACCCATCTGTCACGTTCTGCATCCGCCACTGGTGGGGAATGGGATTTTTAGCCAAAATATGCAAAATTGGTGAAATGTTGCATTCAATTGTAAAATATGTTTCTTTACCCTAGGTGGGCCTCATAATTTCAGCGGCGTGTAAAGTCGTGAGCGGGATTGCAGTCGCAGTTTTAGCAGTAGCTGAAGCTGAGCAATACACAAGGAACAGAATATGCAAGTTGAAAATATTTTCAATTTATTTGAGTAAACTTGAATAGGCTACAAGGAAATTATCCAAAAAGGCACAAAAAGATAAAGAAGATAAACGTCTTTTAATCTCCTTCAGTACGAAATCCCGCCTGAATGACCTGAACGGCGTGCTAAACGTCACACTTCATCATCTCTCGGAGGCACACCGTGGCGTAGCTGGAAGTCGCCAGGTCAAAGTTCAGCACGAGAGCGGGCGGCGCGCTCTGGCTCTTCCTCGTCCCCGTCGTCGTCTCCTCACTGTCTCTCTCCTCCTCCTCCTCTCTCTCCTCCTCCTCTTCTCCTCCACCTCCTCCTGCCACCTCGTTTCCCTGCGCCTGCAGGCGGTGGGTGAGGTTGCGGGGCGAAGCCATCAGGCGGCGGTAGCAGCCCGGCAGGTTGAGTTTGAGGCCGGCGACGCGGAAGCGACAGTCTACCAGGCCGTCGGTGGCCAGTCTCTCCCGGTACCACGGACCCATGGCGTTGTGCGGGTACGTGACGGTGTTGCCCGGCATGGGGAGCACCACCTGTTGTTCAATGACAGAGAGCCATAGGCGTAGATTACGGGGGGGACGGGGGGGACATGTCCCCACCACTATTTATAATTTGAATTTTGTCCCCACCACTTTTAAAAATGTGCAAACCAATTGCGACCAAAGAAATCCCCACATACTCCGAAACCGTCAAGTCTAAATCATGCGATAAGCACGCACGATGACATCCTCACCCCCCGCCCCCCCCCCCCCCCCCCCCCCCCCCCCCCCCCCCGTTGACAATCGCGCACACCCCCCCTGTCCCCCCCTGTCCCCCCTGTCCCCCGTCCCCACCACTTCTAAAACCAAACTGATGCCCTTGCAGAGAGCAGATAGACAGGGGGGGGGGGGGGGGGGGGGCGTTACATACAAGTAGGGCGAAGGCCATTGGGGATCGAACCTGGGAACCTTAGTATAACCAATAACTGCAATATTTCTGTATTATTTTTTATATTCCTAGACTGCATTGGATTTTATTGCAAAATAGTTAGACTAGTTATAGGAACCATAAACAAAAGTTACTATATGTTTTTGGTGAATTACAAATGAAGTAGTAGTAGTCAAAGTGATCTGCCATTTCTAGAGACAACATGAGTGCTGTATACGCTTGCTATGTAGCCGACACTGGTCATACCTGTGCTAGTGTGTAGACTCCATCTCTCTCCTCCTCATCACTCACCACGTGGATCTACGTTAATACAGGAAAGTTATAGTATGTGATTTATTGTTATACCCATGGTGTATTATCATATCTATTGTATTTTCTATGACACATTATTTTTCCATTATAATATCTGTATTGTAATATCTGTTATTTTTAAATATTTGTATGGGCCCAGGACAGTAAAGACAGACAGGAAAGTGGCTTGAAAGACAGAAGTCAATGACATGTAGGTTGACATGTAGGTTGACATGAAGGTTGGAATGGAGCCTGGGTCGCTGACACAGCGTACTACCTGCGGCAGGTTCGAATCCCCCGTGTCTTCCTCTACGTCTTGCTGCTGCCACACCAGATCTCCCTGTCTGGGGGCGTGGCCTAGAGTAGCCAATCGGTGGGCCACGGCCTCATTCCACACCCTGGCAACCACAAGAACGCACATCAACTTCAACTGCAGTATCAAGTCCCGACTTAATTTAGTTTAGGTTTTTTCATTTATTTTTTTATTAAAAAAAAATATGGCATTTAAGTACCTTAAAACAAAATATGCTTTTGCGTGGCAGCTAGCAGACGTGTTGTGGTGTATTTGTGTAAATCAAAGGTATCTTAATAGCCACTAATAATTGCAACAGCAGTTCCAGCGTTATCATCGAAACATCAAAAACATCAATGTATATCCGACATTGCTGAAGAACACAGTAATTTTCTTGTGTCAATGTATGCAATAATATCTCACGTAAACCAATTGTAACGGAAAGGACCGGTTAATTTAAAACTCTAAGTTGTTTCAATTGAAATTAATTGTAATGTATCCCCAAATTCCCAGGTAGCAGGGCAGTTGACTGCTACCTGCTGCAGTAGGCGTGGGGGTAGAAGACCCTCATGCCGTGGGGCAGACTGAGCCAGGCGCGTGTGCAGCCGTCGGCCCCAGGGCCGTAGCGGTGCAGGGCCCTCAGCATCAGCCTCTCCCTGGCCTTGGAGACCGGCATCAGAGCCAAGGCCTCCTTGGCGTTCTCTGGGTGTAGGGAAGAGGGAGAGAGACCGAGAGAGAGAGAGAGGGGGGGGGGGGGGGGGGGGGTGAGGAGATGTGTTTACAAAACACATGACCAGTACCAGTGCATTCACGTACAGCCTCTATGTCCAGTAAATATGAATCTATCCATACGTACCGGTCTGGAGGAAGTATCTCTTGGCTTGGTTGTGAGGCTCGTCTCCATCCTCTGGAGTAAAGAACAGGCGAACAGCGCCGACCTGAACAACATAAAATCACTCCAGAAGTCAAGAGTATAATAACTATACAACTATATTTGATTCAATTGAAAAAATGTGCTTAATTAAGCATCAAAATATCAAATAACAGTTATGAGCCATTTGTTACGTGTGATGTAATAACAATTGTTGTTGTGTTTACCAACTCATTACTGAGTATTTAAGGTACTACTCAATAAATGAAAACAATGTACACATTTAAACATGAACTACATTGTCCATCATTGTGTATTCACTTCCGTGCATTTAGAAGAACAAAACTGCAGAACTACATGTAGGCCTAGACGTTTCTGGTTGTTGAATGCTGATCGAGGTGAGATGGCTACTTCTACAGGAGGTGAAGACAATAATAACTCATTAATATTTACCATGTCTTCCTTCAGTAGTGCAAGTCCTACGCGGTCAGACTGAACACTCTGCCCGGTGCCAAACCGCTGTGGTCCGTAATAGTTGACAAACCCTCTGGCCTGCAGAGAAGAAACCAAGATACAACACGTTGGTTTCCCAGAACCTTTCAGCTGGAAGTAAAACACCATAACCATGATTAGACGATCATTTAAATGTAACATGAACATTTTCCTTCTAGCCCCAAGTCTCCTATGAAATCACTGTAAGTTGTTTTGGATGACAGCGTCTTCTAAATCAGTGGTTCCCAACCTTTTTCTTAAGGGATCCCTATTTTACCATTGTATACACTGACGACACCCCACCGCTTAAATCACTATCATTTAATTCACTATTATACAATAGTCCGTAATAGTTTTAATTATTTCAGCCATTTTCATACTTTAATTTCTCCAATTTCTCACAGCAAATGACACTTTCAGCTCTAATGTTGTCCATTGCTTCTATGAAGCCAAACTATAACTGTCTTGGTTAGTCCTCGTTTTTTCTGAGAAAGTCAGCATTCTCTTCTCCCTGACGCTTGGTCATTTTTCCATCAGCTCTTTGTTTTGGGACCAGGTCATGTAGCCGGCTTAGCTCTGTGATTTACTGCTGGGGTTTACGTCCATACACGCCGTTATACACGTGAGAATAAAAATAATAATAATTATTATATATACCTGTATATATCAGGGCTGAACGATTAATCGAATTCAAACCGACATTGCAATATGATAAACGTGAATGTGCTTTCACATGCATTCAATAAATCAGTCAGTAGCCTATGTCTGTCAATAATGAATGAATGCATAAATTAATAAATAAATACATACACATAAACAAATAAAATATGTATTATTATGTAAGGGATAATCCAAGACTACTTTGTGTGTTCCTGGAAACAAACGGCAAATGACCGGGAAAAAAAATATGGGTCTGACTAATGCCTGGATCTGACTAATGCCTAATGTCAGTTACCTGGCAACGTTACCTTATTACTCCAGTAAATAGAGACGATCTTAGTAACGACCTGGCAATGTTACCTTATCACTCCAGTAACCAGTAACACTTTTTATAATTCCTCTAGTGTGTCAATAGTGTCTTCCTTCTACAGATTGATATTAAAAGGAAACCATATGTTTTCACAGACTAGTTTCACTTCAGAATAATAGCTGACCTCAGGCCATTCTGATGCAGAACTTCAAGGTTAAAGACCTCATATAGAAACTCTGTTCCTTTGAAAATCAGATTAGAATTAAAAGGAAACTTCCTGTTTTTGCAAACAGCAGCGTTCTTCGCTCCTACCAGATATGTGGTCAAGCCGTACAGCGGAACCAGTCTGACTGCATTTCATCAATGAAAGATTTGCCCTCAAAGCTCGCTGTCTTCAGACTGCTTACTTCCATGTCTGCCTGTGTGGTTTGTTACGGTTACTGACTGGGGATCGGTGGGATTAATATTGATTTAATATTTATATTAAATATTCTTATTTAATATATACATTTTTTTTTTTTTTCTTTTCAGATTTTATTAAAAAGTGCAATCCACATGTTACGATGACTTTGAGTTATCTAAATATTATGTGGTAGAGCCACAGATTTGTTCTTTTTTATATTGTTTACAAGGTTAATATTCTACTGTGATTGAAGGATTTTCTTTTTACAATTCAACAGTTAAATAAAAATATGTTATCCATATCAATTCATGCATCAATTCATCATAACACGACGTACATAGGCCTGGATTACAGGAAAGAGCAGTTTATATGTTGACTTTTTATTTTTCTTGTGTTTAGTGAATAATACAGAAAGAACTTCAGAAAAAAAGAAGCGTCAACCTTGTGGGGGTCGGGACCGCCAGGTTGGGAACCACTGTACTAGTAGATACCCATAGAGCTTTGATTCTCATCCCGAACCCGATTAGGCCTGACCCGACCCGCCGGGCTCGGACAAATTAAAATGTTGAGATTTGTATGCATATTTACAAGGACCCCCTACCATTGTAAAAGTTTGCAACCTGAATCTAAACCATTGAACATGTACCCAACATGTGTTCTTGTATTACTTGCCAGGAAATGTATTAATAACATGCATTGGACATCTTGAACTCTCCCTACTGGCTCTCCAAAGCCAAAGTTTATTGGCTTTGGAGAGAGTCGTACCGTACCAGTATCTTTTATCATGTGAGCTACACAAGGCGCAGCAGGCTTACTGCCAATCCCCCCCCCCCCCCAACCTTAGTAGACTAGAGCGGGCACAGGCTCCATTCACTGCAATGAGAGATGTGGAGATTTTGGTCAAATGTGGCCCTCACAAGTTGAAGGTGTTCTGAACATTTTGACACTAAATCAACATTTTTCTGACTTGTAGATCCAGTGAAAACCTAGTTTGTTTGAGATTTGTCCAGCGATCTCACAGTGTTAATGATAGCGCCTGTGTAAACGCCCCGCCCACTGAAGAGACCGGAACGGTTCAATTTTCACCTCATTGGCGCCACTTTGAACGCGGCATCTTTTTCCTTATCTACCGTCTTTGACCTTACCTTGACATTCTCCACCGCTCGCTCCACCGCAGCGGCCATGCGGCTCGAAGCATCGCGCTCACCCCCGCCGTCCACAGCATGTGCCTTCAGGTGTCGGACCACCAGGTCGAAGTGGTTGCCCGCCAGCCGCCCCAGCCGGAGGGGCTCGGTGGCGGGGCGCACCCGGGTCACGCGGAGCCCTCTCCGCTCCAGCTCTGCCGCCTTCTCCGTCAGCCTGACGGTAACACGGGAGGACCAAAACACTACTCAGAACCATTTAGCCAAACCTTTTAGCCAAAACTGAAGCCTACACTTTAGTTATTATATAATTATTGATTTTGATATTTCAATACACTTAAAAAAGAAGGTACTTAATGGTATTTAATAGTTTATTATCCTATTATTATTATTATTATTGTTATTATTATTATTATTATTATAACTGTTTTGGAATATCTATCCATCCATCTATGTATCTGTATCTATTTATCTGTATCTACTTATCTATGTATCCATCTGTATATATCTATCTATGTATCCATCTGTATCTATCTATCTATGTATCCATCTGTATCTATCTATCTATGTATCCATCTGTATCTATCTATGTATCCATCTGTATCTATCTATGTATCCATCTGTATCTATCTATATATCCATCTCTCTCTCTCTCTCTCTCTCTCTCTCTCTCTCTCTCTCTCTCTCTCTCTCTCTCTCTCTCTCTCTCTCTCTCTCTCTCTCTCTCTCTCTCTCTCTCTCTCTCTCTCTCTCACACACACAGACACACACACACACACACTAGGGGAGGTGATGTCATTTTAAGGATTTGAAAACCTTGCATGCCATTTCAAGGTGTGTGTGGAGTGTGTGTTGTTGATAGCTGATTTACAGCCTCACCTGGCCGGAATGATTAGACTCTGGGTCTGGGTGGGGCTGCACACCTGGGGTGCATGAGCAATCACGGCACCCAGGATAAACCAGTTATCACCACACACACACTCAGGAGAGAGCCACTGTCATGGCAGCATGTTACATCTGCTCGGCAAATACCGTCTCCAATAAATGCATTCTATTACATCTACCTGTGTCCTGTGTCAGAGGGCACCAGCAAAAGCTGGGGTGTGGCAGGGGTAAACTGCCACAGTGTGCTCTCTGCTTTATGCAAATTGCGACTGGCTGATGCTAAAGCAAGCTGCAGAGCCTTTCGTGTGGTTGATATCACAGGGTCCCAAGGGTGACACGCACTCACACACACACACACAGGAACACATACAGCCAGCAACAACAACAAACTCACCGCACAGTAAGTACAGGCCTACCGTTTGACCGACACATTCTTCACCACCATGGCCTGGTAGGTGATGGCCCGCTTGTCCTTGATCCCGGCGTAGGAGAAGTCCGAGGGCACCGCGCCCAGCGTCGCCGCCATGTAGCTGATGGCTTCCAGCGTTTCCAGGTTCTCCTTACACAATGTGAAGGCTGGGGGGGGGGGGAAGAGGAAGATAGATATTAGTACACAAAAAAAGGGCTACGGGTCACACAACTCTCCATCCCGGTGTCCTGTCTAAAACGTGCCCCATACCATGGGCTCTCAATTTTTTTTCGAGCCAGGGACCCCTTAGAATGGATACATATTTACAAGGACCCCCTACCATTGTAAGTTTGCAACCTGAATCTAAGGGTTGTGGTTAGGGATTAGGGGTTTAGGGTTAGGGTAAGGTTTAGGGGTTAGGGTTAAAATCTACCCTCTAATGACATCACAAGTGGGAGTGTCCACACAGATGTTCCAGTTGGTACAGTCCACTGGGTAGACTGATTGGATGATCTATCCATCATACATCTGGGTGGACCACTTCCACTTGTGATGTCACTAGAGGGTAGCTTTTAACATGGGTTGTAATGGGTCATCAACATCACACCCTGGTGGTGTAGTGTGTTCTTTGAGGAAGGAGGCTGCCGACACAGGATCGCTTTAACTCACTTTATTTGTTTAGCTTTAGTTATATTAATCTACGAAACAAATGGAGGGGAATTGTAAAATTCACGCGCGTGGAGCTCCCCTTAGCTGTGTATCTGTCCAGATACGTGGCCTCTAGGGTTTCTGCCCTTCCCCCGCATGTGTTGTTTGGTAGTATCTGGGCAGGCGTGGCCTCTATGACGCATACTATGCTCTGATTGGCTAGTGTTGAGCGCCCGCCCCCAGTGTATTATGTGTGCCGCCATCTGGTGACCAGGTGCGGTTAATACAACTTATATTTATATTTATAGTCCTTAGTGGCTATGTGAGGATATTACAGTCTGTTGATACATATGTGCGGTTATCCATTCGTCACAGTGGTAAAATAGGGGACCTTTAACATTTAGATTTTTTTGTTTTGTATGTGATGACTGATGTGTGACCAACCGGTGTACAACACCTCCTCTTCCACACTATCCTCTTTGGTCCTTTTCCTGGCCTTCAGCCGCACTGAAATAGCGGTGGTCCCCCCCGTCCCCCCCTGGTCGCTGAAGCTCTTGGTCTCGACCAGTTTGCCGAACCTGCGGCTGAGGAAGTGGTGGACGGCGGCGCGGTGGGCCTTGGCGCCGTCGGGCCGGAAGCTGTACGCCGAACCCGGAACCTTGGCGTCCACGAACCGGAAGAAGCCGTCGGACTCCTGCGGGGAGACCAGCCTGCAGAGGTCCCGGTGGTCCGGGTCCCCCCTCACCCGGATCTCGCACCCGTCATGGGTGACGGTCATCAGGGAGGGGAAGCGGCGCCGCACGGCCCGGTGGACGGCCGCCCTCCGGCGCTTGTCCGGGAAGGAGCCCAGAGACAGCTCCAGGGACTGGGTCGGGGACCGGGTCTGGGTCTTCGCGTCATCTCCCGGGGGGTCCGAGTCGTTTTGCGTCGTTCTTGTTAGGAACCGTGCGAGTTCCTCATGCACTGAGTGACCTATAAGTACGTCCAGGTCCAGGTCCAGATCTTGGTCGGGTCCGGGGGTCCCGCTTGCGTTCGGGGTTTCTTTTGCTGTTTCCGAGCAAGGCGTCGTGGCTGTCGGTACCGACAAGGCATGCATTGACCAAGTGTCCATGGATGTCTATCTCGGTGACCACGAAGTCCTTGGTGCAGGTTTTGATGGTCCCAGTGAAACCCTCATGGTCCGAGATGAACCGGTTGGGGACGTTAGTAGCAGCACACGTTTCTGCCATGCTGTTGCTGTCAGAGTCCGGTCCTCATAGACCATCTGTATTAATTACAGCGTGCAATGAACAGTACTGTTCATACAAAAAGGCATGTAAACAAAACCATGTGGGAAAGCAGATCGCTGTACTTCCGTACCACGTGATGGGATGGAGTTGCCTTAAAGAGACAGGTGCTGTTTAAAAAAAGTTGTCTGGGACATTTACATTTTTCCAAAACATGAACGAGGGCTGAGATATATGCACTTTATACATATTTTATATACATTACGTGTTATTGTGTTTACTTTAATATCATTTTGAACGGGTGAGCAAAGTAGCAAGCAAGTAACAAAGTAGGCAACTGTGTTTTGCCTGCCATTCAAATGGTATAACATGCATTGCAGCCCTATTATTGATTTATACCCCATTGACAGTGATGATTAAACACACACACGCGCGCATATTGTGTGATTGATTATCATTAGAAATTTCTCTGAAATTATGAGTTTCTTTTATCCAGTTCTGCTTTTGTTTGGGTAATTGTTGGCAACTCAAACACATGTGTAGTTCCTCAGAAGAGCTGTCTTCTGCAGAAGACAGCTCTTCTGAGGAATTCATTTGAGCTCTGCTTCCCACTATAGCATGCTCTGTACCAAAGAATGCCTCTGTCTATTCACATCCTCCAGTTGTGTGTAGGCATGTGTGTGTGTGTGTGTGTGTGTGCGCGTGCGTCTTCAACCCTTTGGGATAGTCTCGCAAATCAGACTTTAGACTAACATCTGAAGTCTGATAGACAAGCTCAAATCCGGGTGAACAGGCGTTTAACTTTCTTTCGCTTCATACTTGTTTCGATCAATCATGCTGCTAGAGGCGGGGATCTGGAAGTGCATAATTGGCTGGTAATAGCGGACACAAATTTCGGCCAGCAAACAATAAAAAGGTTTCTGTGAAGGTTTCTAATCAACACAGTGTAGACTGGCCAGTGCAGAAATACACTTCTACTTACAAATCCCCTTGTGTACTCGCGCAAATGCAGTTTCTCTTCGGTAGAATATCTCGACGAAACAGGAAACAAGGTGTAACTCCACCCTTTTCAGTTTCTGGTTTCCGGCCCAGGATCTGAGCTGTCTCCGCCCAGAAGTTCTGCTATAACATACTGCTGGATCTACCCTTTGGGGTACCATTTGTGTATGTCACAGAAATGAATTAGGGTTAATTGCATAGATGTGTATGCCACCATTATATTGTACTTATGTAAAGTGTGCACAATGACTAAAATGCTTGGCACATGTACTCGCTGTGTTCCACTGGTATTCACGAGAGGACCCGAGTATGCGTGCATTGTTGGCTGAGTTCACATACTCATGCTTTCCAGATGTCTGCTCTCTTTATCCGGAAATGGGAGAACAGAGAGAGGTGGATAGATAGATAGATAGATAGATAGATAGATAGATAGATAGATAGATAGATAGATAGATAGATAACCTTATTAACAGATAGCTTCCCTAATATTTTAACATGCTGGACATGAACACACCAAATGTTTCTGATATTTGACAACTGCTAAATTGTGTGATTATAAAGGGTTGTTTTCAGATTGTGGGGTGATTATCAAACAAAGAGAGAAAGAGACAGACAGACAGACAGACAGACAGAGGGAGAGAGAGATAGAGACAGACAGAGAGAGAGAGACAGAGAAGACTGACAGATTATTCTGATTCTGGTGTCGTGGCCATGTGACGCAGAACTGAACCGGCCCCACTGGGTCCTTTGTTCCACCAGAGCAAGAACAGACAAGTGCTTTATTAGTGCCAAAACATGCAGTAAGTGTACACACACACACACACACACACACACACACATGCATTCTTTCTCTCTTTCCTCTCTTCCACATCTCAGTGTCATTTGATCCTTTGTCAGCTTTGTTTTTAAAAAAAGTGTAACACTTCTATTACACTTGGCCTCATGCCTAATTTTTTTTGCTGCCCAGAAAAGTGTGCAATGAAGTCATTTTTCATATCCGACCATGAAGGTTTTACTATCAAAAACTGAACCACAGACTTTGTGTTGAGATAAGACGTTCATCGACAGTTAGTCCGTACATGTGTTGTTTGTCCTCTGGATTGCTTTTGCCTGGCTTCAAAAAAGTGGAAAATATTTTTTTAATTGAACAAGAAGATATACACAATATGCTACACAAAGACTTAATGCTTGCATGTAATGTTCAATGGCTGCTTCTCTGATGTCAAATCTGGCAGATCTGAAATATGTACAAGACGTACCAAACGTGGGACGGTCCCAATCTCCCCTTGCTTGAATAAAACCCAGTGTGATTTCCAGAGTTCTTCACATAGTGATGTAATATCCTCCCCAGCTCTCTTTCCTTCATCGTCAAGCACTTAGCTTTCACTCTGAACTATTCTGCACTCTCACTCTCTCTCTCTCTCTCTCTCTCTCTCTCTCTCTCTCTCTTTCTCTCCCCCTCTCTGTCTCTCTCTCTTTCTCCCTCCCCCCCTTACACACACACACACACTATCTCTCTCTCTCTCTCTCTCTCTCTCTCTCCCTACTCTCTCTCTACTCTCTCCCTCTCTCTCTCCCTCCCCCCTTACACACATACACACACCCTCCCCCCCTCTCTCCCCCCTCTCACTTTCCCTCTCTCCCTCTCTCTCTCCCTCCCTCCCTTACACACACACACACACACACACACTGTGGACCCTCCCTCTCTCACGTCGGTCATAGGGTGGGCCTATAAGCATATTAGGGCTTAAAACAGAAACAAAAAAAACAGCCTGCGACCGCCTCGCCTCCTCTTTCCATCTGTGTTTTCTATCGGCTGTGTCGCCAGCATAGTGAAGGACCAGCGACTTTTAAACATGAGTAAAGTGAACGCATGTCTGAAACGGTCCTTCATAATCTTGACATGTCTGATTGGGGTAAGTCTTGCGTATTTTACTTACTTACTGTTAGAAAAAAAGTAATAATAGTTAACAATAATAATAATAATAATAATAAAATTAAAAAAAACATGGGTCGCCTGTGCGTGTGCGCGTGCGCTTCGCCGCGCCTCGCTTGGCGTCGCTTGTCGGGGCTTGTTGATCTGGGAGCACAGTGGCTTCATATTACAGCCTGCTTATGATAGGACCTGGGGGGGGGGGGTCACTGTTGTGTCGACACTGTCAACACAACACAAACACAAACAGCAAAAACAGCTAAAAAAGTACATAAATACGAAGTACATCGTTGGAGACCCCCGCAGTGTCTGCTCCGCGAGGGGGCGGCTGGGGGCAGCGCCTCCCCACTTCACGTGCTTCGTCCTCGCTTGACGTTTTAACGTTTGAAGTTGAGGCGGGAAGTTTTGCAAAACTAAAAGTTTGGATAGTTTAAGTTAGCTTATAGGTAGCTGAACGTTTTTAATCACAGCCATGGCTTTGAGAAAAGCGGTCGACCAGCTCGACGGCCGTAAGTTAGCGGGCCAACCCTTGAACCGTGAGCTTTTGGGAGTAGGAAGAGAGGTTTTCTTGCTGCCTGGTACCAGAGGAGGGACCGGCTGGAGTACCTTGTGAAAGCAGATGCGGCTTTCTGCTACCACCGCTACGCCGCAAGTTTAGCAGCCGAACTGCTCATGTGGGTCAGGGGACCTGTTTTCAATGCAGTGGAAACACGCCACGGAAATTAATGAAGGGTTTCGCGGGCACGCCGTATCAAAGGGACACCTGGCGTGTAACACTATGTGGAGAGAAAGAGAAAGCCGGTCCGAAAAGGGTAAAGAAATCTCTGCAGCTAAAGCAACTAAAAAAAGTTTCCTCTCTCGTTGACGTCGTGGAGTTCCCGGTTGCCAATCAGTTGCCATTGAGGGGTAAAGTTGAGGCATTTGATAATATGGAAGATGGACTGTTCATGTCTTTGCTGGATTTTAACATCAGGAATAGGGATAGGAATCGAAAACCGGTTCTTGTTGAGAACTGCTTCCCAGTGTTTCAGTTCCTTGGAATCGTTAGCCAATTTTGCAATCGATTCCAGTGCAGCCAGCAGTCAACAGTAAACATGGCGCCCAAGCGGTACAAACGCTCAAAAGTTTGGTTACACTTCACAAGAAAAGACGACAACAGGGCAACTTGCAACGTGAATATTTCCTCAATGGGAGGAAATACTTCCAACATGCAAAAACATGTCGCGTTTTCGATCCGCTCGGGACTAACGTCACTGAATCCAGAAAGATGGCGTATACTTCCTGAAAAAGCAGACATGCTTATTTTTCTGCAAAATAATTGTTAATTCTTCATAGTTGATGGTTGCAGATTTGCACAATGCACAGTTCCATTGGATTTGACTTGATTGTATTTGTCACTGGCTGACACTGAATGCTCAGAATCGTTAAGCAGAATCCAAAATGGAATCGGAATCGTAAAAATCTTATCAATTCCCATCCCTAATCAGGAAGGACCCCCAGCTTGCGGAAATAGTCAAAACTATTCCCAAAAAATGTCAACTACACAAGCCATGAGATCCAAAATGAACTCATTTCTGTCATGAGCAACATTGTCATGAAGGGGATTGTGAAGGAGATCGGAGTTTCGTGGTATACTCTTAAAGCTTACAGAGCCAGAGATCCTACTGGAACGGAGCATGTTTCTATTCACTTCTTCAATGAAGACACGCTGGCAATAACAAAGCGACTGCTCGTTTGACCACTAGTGACTCGGTTAATGATGCTCGAGTGATGCTCAAACACTCACCATTGTCTGTTCTGAGCTTACCAATGCAGGCCTGACTACATCCAAGATCCTTAGTCAGGTCTATGATGGAGCCGCAGTGATGTCAGGCAAGCAGGGAGGAGTTTAGCGACTGCTGCAAGAGAGAGAGGGAACTGAAATCTCTGAACTGAAGAAGACTGTACCCTACTGTGCCTGCTGTCCCAGCAAAACGTAGTCAACAGGAAAATAAGCTGCTGGCTGAGTATGTGGTTGAGGAAACAACTGGAGGCAACAGAATGGATAAGGTCGAGTTGCGCAGGCTGTATTTCAGTGTGTTGGGACCACGTTCTTGTTGAAAGGCGCTTCAGTGAACGCAACTCCAAGTTGGCAGCTGCACTTGTCGCTCTTGACCCAGAGAGTGACACTTTCTTGGATGTGAAAGCAGTGCAACCCCTTATGGAGCTGACAAAATCCACCATTGTGGAGACGGAGTGCATCGTGGCAAAGCAATACTTCGCTAGAGTGAAAAAGGATGATGATAAGAAGAGATGGCTGTGTCAAGACTCCTCTCACATGGAGTACTTCAGGCCATGCCAACCTGTTTTGCTTGCCGACAAACTGTTGCTGACATTAGGTGCCTCCATCACCATGTGTGAGAAGTCGTTCTCAGTTCTTAAGAATGTTTTTACTGACCACAGACGGAAAATTACGCACTCTCGCAAGGCTCAGCTCGTACTGCAGGCTTTTGAACGAGACCTAACGAGGAAGCTGAGAGACGAATGGGAGGACCTTGTGCTGCGCAAGTTCAGCAAATCCAGTCGCAGACTACAGCTGTTCTAATTGTAATGGTGATACATTTTGTTTGTGTTGTCAATTTGCTGTGACCTCGTTATGCGTTACCTCAAGTTCAGCACCTCCAGTTGCGGAATACATTTCTTTTAATGGTAATGGTAATACGTGTTGTTTGTGTTGTCAATTTGTTGTGACCTCGCTATGTGTTACCTTATGTGTGTTTTGAGTAAAACATTTCGGTTAATGCAAAACGTGGGTGTCCTTGCATTTATTTACACCTAAGTGAGTTCTCAGATTGTTAGGAAAGCGAGGAGAATGCCCTATTGTGATTTTTTCTTAAAATGTTCTCCTAGGGAGCATACCACCGAATGGTTGCACTTTTACTATGCACAACTACGTTGCCACGCCCACTTGTGATTAATTTGGTGCCCCCCTGCTAAAGCCTCTTGCCCCCCCTGGATATTTGTTCTAGCACTGACACTGGAGACCCCCCCCCCCCACACACACACACACCAGAGGTCGTTGAACTGTGATCAATGAACGTTTAATCATCAACCTATCACTAAATATCGATTTCATTACTCATACTCAAGATCATTTGCGGACTTTACATTGTGGTTGAACTCACTGTCAACAATTGTTTTTGTTGCAGGTCGTCAGTGCCCTGACTTTAGGATTTACTTTGTTTGGACATGGATACTACCATTCAGCCGATGATGTATGTAGGCCACAGTGTCTGCCTGTCTGTCTGTCTGTCTTTGTCTGCCTGTCTTTCTGTCTGCCCATCTGTTTGTCTGTTATATGTCTGTCGATTTCACTGTCTTTCTGCCTGTGACCCAAAGGATGAAGTTGTCATTCTTTGATTGTGTATGTTATTCATATAATGACTACTTTATTATTCATATAATCACATCTATAATCTATCCATAACAGCATTGTATTTCTAAGCCTACCGCTGGATAACTTAATGTCTAGCCACACCCACATGGGGCCAATTCAGCACCGGGTTTCAGGAGCTTGTCTAACGAAGTGATTGATACATAATTACATAATGACACATCCCGCTCTCCCTCCCTCCCTCCCTCCCTCCCTCCCTCCCTCTCCTCCTCTCCCTCTCTCTCTCTCTCTCTCTCTCTCTCTCTCTCTCTCTCTCTCTCTCTCTCTCTCTCTCTCGGTGTCTCTCTTTCTCTCTCCAGGTTGAAGGCTTGATTGTGCTGATCAAGGTGATGTACGCCCTTGCCACGGCTACGCTCCTCCTCAACACCATCGGCGTGTACGGAGCCGCCAAAGACAAGACACTGCCGCTGATCATCGTGAGTACACGGGTGTTATAAAGTACAAGAGTATAAGTGAAAGAAATTGGAGAGAGAGTTGAGAGAGAGAGAGAGAGAGAGAGAGTTATGCATGGATCAGTTTGGTAGAGCATGGCGTTAACACTGACAGGGTTAGGGGTTCGAGTCCCTCTGGGGCCACCCCATGTTAAGAAATGTGCACTCACGGCTGTGTTCGTCGCATACTTGTGCCCTCATTCCCTATTCCCTGTGTAGTGAACACTACACCGTTTAGGGAACAAGTATAGGGGGGAATCCGGACACTATTTATGCACCGGAAATGTATCGGCTGCGTATCGTCATAGCAACAAGCCCGGCGTGTTAGATGTCACAGTGATTTATGAAAATGAGCTGTGACAGCTTATCTGCATTAATAACACATGTGCTGACCGTCTCTATTGGTTGAATCCGATGACAACCAATAGAGATGAAATATCACACTAAATATCACACTATAGGGCAAATCGACTATAGCGCACTATATAGGGCAAAGATAAGTGAGCCAAATCGAACACAGCAACGGTGTTGTCTTTGGATGAAAAATGTCCAACCAGTTTACAGTTACAGTTTACAGCTCTCAGAGTGAACTCAACTGAACTGATTTAGGGTCTGCTTCAGTGAGCCAAACCACACTTGATGACCACACTTGACACTGACCAATACAACCGTTCCCTGATAAGCCAGCCACTGGCAGAAAAACAACAGCTGCACCCTACAGTTACCGCACAGTGAGCAATATTTGACAATGTCAAGAGATATTCATTTACCGTACCGTGTGTCACGGTGGGGCATCAAATCATTGTTTACATTCCAGGTCTACAGAGAGGAGGAGGAGGAAGAGGAGTGCAGTTGTTGGAGCTTGCTTTCCAAAATTGTTGCAATTGATATGCAATCTGCTTTTTTTTTCTCTCTCTCTCTCTCTCTCTCTCTCTAGTTCTCAGTAGGAAAGAGCCTGATCATCCTGTTTGTGGCTATCATCTTCGTGGCAATACTTATATTTAGAAAGCAGGTAAAACATTTTTTTTGTTGTCAGTATTGGAAGTTGTCTCTGTTTACAATGTAAGTAGAGCTATTTATGTCACGTGCAAGGGGCAGGTGTCATATGCAAATTAATCAGAAACTAAATGTGCATTGTGTGTCATAATTACCCACAATTCACCTGTTCGTCTGCAGCTACTGGAATTTGTGAAACAGCAGCATCTTCTAAACTGGCTCACTCCGCTGGATACAACCAACGGCACCGATCTAGAAGTTCTCCATGAGATACAACACGTCGTAGGTCCCCTTAGAAAGAGAAGGGCTCACTGTCCTTCTCTTTCTATCTGCTTCATCTGTGTGTGTGTGTGTGTTTGTCAGGGTGTGCAAGTGGCCATGTTTATTTAAGCATTTTGAATCTCATCAAAACGTGATTGTAAAACAGTTGCGACATCCAGATGCAGAGAGATGTGTGTATGTATGTATGTATGTATGTATGTATGTATGTATGTATGTATGTATGTGTGTGTGTGTGTGTGTGTGTGTGTGTGTGTGTGTGTGTGACGGTGTGCATGTTTGTGTGGATGTGTTTTTTGAGAGTGTATGTGTGTGTGTGTGATTGTGAGGGTGTGTGTGTGTTGGGGAGGGTCAGTGTGTAGATGCAAATTTGAGCGGGCGTGTCTTGCGTGCGTGAGATTGTGTGTGTTGGGTGTGCATGTTTGTGAGGACAGGTGTGTGTGTAAGTGTGTTTCTGATGGTGTGTGTGTGTGTGTGTGTGTGTATGTGTGTTTTGTGTCGATCGATTCCCTTCTTCCGCACTGATTTTAAATGTTCCATTTTAAACAGCACAATGTGCTGTATTTGTATGTCATCATGTGTGTGTGTGTGTCTGTGTGCGTGTGTGTGTTCAACCTCTCTAGCTGAGGTGTTGCGGTGTGGAGAAGGGCTATCAGGACTGGGGCTCCCACATCCATAAGACGTGTATCTGCACTGAGGACGTGACTGAATGTGTGAGTTTCTATAATAACTTACATTATAAGAGCTGAACATAACAAAACAAGTCTTCCCGATGGATTGATTGTTATTCAAGGATTTAGAAGCATTGTTCATACATGAATACTCATTAGTAAAATGTTCCCAATCTATTCATAAGCTGTTCATAGTTAAGCTTGTTCATAAATTATTAATACAATCATTAGATAATGGTTTATAATATAATTTATGAAGCGCAAGTTAATGATTTGCAAACTATTTACAATGTGTTAATCATGCTTTATAAACACTTAATAATGCTGCAATTCAGGATTAGTTTAGGTAGTTAGATAGCCTTAGTTAAGGCTTTTGTGAGCTTATCTAAAGTGAGGACTAGCTACGCCTTACTTAGCATTTATAAATGACATGTTAAGGCTGGAATTGCAGCAGTACCAAGTAATAAGTAGTAATAAGTAGTAAGGCATATAGTCCTCACTTTAGATGAGCTCACTTAACTAATGTTATAAGTGTTAAAACTTACACTTTATAAATGATCTTATAAACCATTATCTAATTATCTTATTAATCGTTTATAACTGATTATAAATTGCTTACTAATGAGTATTCATGTAGGAACAATGCTTTATAAATGCTGAATTCTTTATGAATTCACTATTTACTACTACTTTATTAATGCTTCGAAGTTGCAGTTATTTTAAAGTACTACCGACAGACAGTAACACATATGAATATATACATAATGTTATTTTCCTCCAAAAGCAATTGTATCTGTTTCATTCATTTAATTAATGAATATTAATTAAATGGATTAATAATCCATCAATGATCTTTGTATTATCCAGATTGCAGCCCCATTCAACAACGGTCTGTATGAGAACAATACAAGCCAGACTATTATGATTTATAAACCGGTAATAATAACTTATTTATTCCTATTCATATTTATGTCAATGCCAATACACATTACCGTATGAGTTTATTGAATATAATGTGTTTATTTTTATATTGTTTTTGATTATATAATCTATTAAGATGATATATGCTTTAATGAGACTGGCCATACATGTAGCATGTATTACAAAATACTATATCCATCTCTTACATCATGTGCATATGATTAAATATCATGTATGTTGAAAAGTGAAAATCACTCTTTTATTTCTCCTTATGTTTCAGCCATGTCTTCCAGTCCTGATTGACTACATTGGGGATGTTCTACAAGTATTCATAGCAATTTTAGCAACTGTCGAGATATTCTGGGTAAGTACTTCCCTGGTCCATTATAAGTCTCTCTCTCTATGGGGTTAACAAATATGTTTAAAATGCTTGACCAGCGATACACTATTACTCCCCGCACACATTTTGCCCAGACAGTTATACCAGCCTTATACAACAAAACGAAAGAACACATGGACATGGAGTGGTCAGAAAAGCCTTCTCTTGCGCCAACTACAGCCAGTTGGACGCCTAGAGCTACACTTACTGTAATGGTTCATTACAGCAGCCTGGGAGATACAAAGCCCAGTCACACTTTGATTTCATGTTGATAGACTCATCTTTAAAAAAGTGGTCCTATTTTGTTTAAGGCACTGCTGTGTGACTGAATTTTGCCATATGCTGCTGAACTATGTATTCCTTTGTTGAAGCTGTGAATGAAAAAAAAAGACTATTATATATTTGATGTTATAAAGCAGGAACTTGACTAACGAAGCTATCCATGATGTTAACTGTAATAATAAATATAAACCCTAAATACACCTGAAAAAGGTTCAGGCATTCATTTTGTCAATTTATCGAAACCGTGCCGAACCATGACACCACCATACCGCATCGTACCGAAGCGTGAGTTCTGGGAACCTTTTCCCTTCTTCCAATATATAATTGCTAAACTGTGTTGACGCTTGTTGCGCAACATGGGGTCAATACAGTTTGGCACTCGTTTCACATATTTTCAGAATCACAGTCACCCAGCTGAAATTTGGACCAATAAGACGAGATAGACAATACGACAATACAGCTTTATTTGTCCCTAAAAGGGAAAACGTGACAACAAGCAAGACAGTTGGGAGACAAAAAGGCAGAGCAGGTACAGAATAAGGGAATAAACAGCCCCATGAAAACTGTGATTCTACTCCTGTACCCATCAGCAGTACATTTACCTTACATTTACAGCTGTACCACTTTTTGTATTGACATTGACAATAACATCAACGATAATAATACATTTGAACAACGCGGTTGAAAAAGAGCATCTGGGCAATTCAGTGTGGAACAAAATGTCTTTATTTTTTTAATGAAGTATACCAAAAGGCCACTAGGGGGACCCTGTTGACAGGAGAACAAATAGCTACAACACATTTGACCTGATAACCTTTTGCTCTCTAATCCCATGGCCAGTTTATGACCCAAACCAAAAGGAGGGCTGTTGTTTGAAGCACACCACAGACCCCAAAATGAAATGCATCCATTTGTTGATTCATTTGTTGTTTAAATTGGTTATTCATCTGTTTGTGCCTCCCTCTGTCTTTTTTGTCTGTAGGCTACTACAGTTTTTTTTTACATTTAGATTATGCTATTTTTAATTAGAAAACTGTTGTCCATCAACAGTGACTGACAGAAAGCGATTTTTGACTGGGGCTCACATTAAAAGACACATGCAACCAAAAGTTGCAACAAAAAGTAACGAACAAAGAGAACAAAATGGAGAATGTATTTTATTATTTCAGTCTGACGATAACAAAAATATGTTATTCACCAACTGTTCTTCCACTCTTACTTTCAACATTTCTAGTTGCATAAGGTGATGAAACATTTTTTTTGGTCATTTTCTTTTCCCAGTTTTCCTCTCTGCTGCTCGCCATCATGATTCTGGTTCGGTTGAGGCGGAAAGTAGACGTTCCTCCGGTTTACTACAGTGCCGAAGCCAAGGCGGGAAACTACGCCTCTCTTGGGGAAAACGAGATCGAATGATGTCAAACAGGATTGACTCGTAAACAGGTCAATAACGCAATGTATGACAGATGTATTGAACACAGTTTAGCTGTCGGGGAGGGTGGGGGACGACAACATTGACAGTTTGCTGTAGAAGTTTTGCAGCTTATAATGAATTTGTTATTGAGTATACGGATACAAGTGTAATATGAAATTTGTGGTATTTGTTCTACGGTGGTTTGAAAAATGGAGAGTGAAGGAGTGCCGGCAGTTGGGATTGGCTGCACTCTGCTTTACTTTGTGTGATTTCTATGCACTGCCTTGTTGTGTGTTGCTGTTAGCTTTTTGTTTTGTTGAGGAAAACTCAACAAAGACCAAGCAAAAAAAGTTGGATAAAAACAGCACTGCTTTTTTAGAAATTGAAAAAAAAAAATACCGTAATAAGTCCTTCATCAATCATTGGGTTTATTTATGTAAAAAGTTTACGTTAACTTTTATGAAAATGAAAACGACTGTTACAATGACTCTTACAATGACATATGTGTTGCAGCTCCAACAAATTACCAGGTTTAATTATAAATCATTGGAACATATCAATGACTGCATGACTATTAACCAAATGTCTTTGTGCATGTGCATATTGCAAATCTGTAATATGATTTGATCCTTTAAATTGTATTTTTCATAAAATAAAAAGAAAGAAAATCCAATCTTCCGATATTTTTCACCAGGTGCCATTGATACATTGGGGCGAATACAGTGGAGTGATTGGGAATTTAGATATCAGTCACTGTATTGATCAAATAGATACACAGGGACTAAATAATAACAATAATTTGTTTTTATTCATTATTATAGCCTTTTATTTACCCAATGTTATGCTTCTCACAACTCAATGCGGAAAGACACCATTTCCCAGAATCCCCTAGTTCTAGGGCAATGCCATTTCTAACATCTTTGAGCTGTTAATGTGGCGCTGCGTTGTTGCCACAGGTGCTGTGGAACAAGTTCTGGGGGGGGGGGGGGCGGAGTCAGAGCGGTAGAGCGAGGCTGAGAGAGCGAGAGTGTGTGTCTGTGTGTACACAGGAAACTTGATGAGAGTGAGTAGGAAACTGGTGACAAAGAGATGAGAAGATATCCCGAAGTAACCCTCAACCACGTTTCACGGTGGATGTGGAAACCATGTCAAGCAACACTGGGCAACTCAGCTGACAACTCAACAAGTCCACCATAGGGATATTGTCATCCATAGGCCCGGGAACTACAGCTTCTCGCGGGTTTATTTTGTGTTGCTTTCTCATGACAATGAGAAGAGGGGACTTCCTGGTCTCGTCTGTATGTGTTCACATGATCTGCCAATCTGTGTGGGAGAGGAGTCACCCCAGGGGCTGTTAATCCTGCTTGGTAGGCTGCTGCCGCTGCTGCTGTGGGTTTTGTAGGAAGAAGAACGACAACAACAAGAAGAACAAGAAGACCTGCAACACCTGAGAAGGAGGAGCTGCATGAAGTAGTATTGTATTGCATCTCTGGCAGGAAACGTTCAGTAGGCACAGATTTTTGGGTACATCCTTGGGAGTCTTTCCAGTTTTTAAGAAGAAGGAAACCACCTGTGTATCTGTTTGGAGGAAACGAAACCAAAGACCAATCTCCAGGTTGTCGGGAGTGATAGGGTTCCTGGGAAGCTCCCCATCATGCAGGCCGCGGTGGCGTTGGATGTTGACCAGGATGACACTTTCGACTTCCTCTTCAAGCTCATCCTCATTGGAGACTCCAACGTGGGGAAGACCTGCGTGGTGCAGAGCTTCAAGTCGGGGGTGTTCTCCGAGAGGCAGCAGAACACCATCGGCGTGGACTTCACCGTGCGCACCATCGACATTGAGGGCAAGAAAGTCAAGGTGGGTTCATTGAAAGGGTAGCCATGGATACCAAGGCCGTTGGTGGTACTGGTGGTGGTGGCTGGTAGTAGTGTTGGTGGAGGACCCTAAATATGAGGCCTTCTAAAGGGGCCAGAACTCATACTTTTGATTTTAACATTGCAATTCAATTCAGACTTGTGGCGTCTCATTCACCACTGATTCACTGTGAGCAATGTTCACACGTTAGGGGTGGAGAGATGTGAGTTCCTCATTTCAAAGCATAGAAACAGCATATTTATGACCTTGTAATGTCTGCTGTGGGGGAGAAAGCTGCTGATCATATTGAGGGTTTTTGAGGGTATCGGTTTGCATTACTTGGGCACAGTTGGGAAACAGAGGCACACACACACACACACACACACACACACACACACACACCTTGTGTCGGATGGTCTCATCATTCCTATGGGGGATTTCCATTTAGTTTCATGTGTGTAATGGCAACAAAGAAGTAGACATACATCACAACATACTGAATATCCTTCCACCAACAACCTACTGATGGACAGACAGACAGACAGACAGACAGACAGACAGTGAACGCCACTGTCAGTTAAGTTATATTCAAGACACACACACACACACACACACACACACACACAAGCAAGTTAGGCTTCACGGCTGCATGCAGGTCTTGTCCATCAGGTTTTACCGGTACCAAAGCACAACTATTATCTCCCCCAAAATAAACCTGGAATGTGTTTTCATTGTCACCGGAGACACGGAAGTAGAACTGCTTGGGGCGTAGCATCGTGATGACGTGAATCAAAAGTCAATTGCACCAACGTGTACGTTTCTGAAAGTACGCTTCTCCTTTGTTGGGCGAGAAGCAAGCAGGGTTGTTTTATTTTGTGTACTTCATGGGTGGAAATGTTTCGAAGACACAACAGAAGAAAGAAAAAGTTGCACAGGAAAGCAATACCAGGTTGACATAGTCAAAAGTGCGTGTGCTCGTGGACACGGCGCATTTAACAATAGCAGACATGCACATTTCATAACAGAATTGTAGTGTGCAGTAATACAATACTGAATGTCATTTCTCAATCTTATCTCTCTCTCTCGCTCTCTCTCTCTCTCTGTCTCTCTCTCTCTGTGCTTTTTTTCTGAACATTTGCATTTGAGACCACAGTGCGGTCACACACACACACACACACACACACACACACACACACACACACACACACACACACACACACACACACACACACACACACACACACACACAAACACACACAGCCAGAGCCCTGATCACCTTGTTGCCATGGTACCTGTTACTGGGCTAACAAGGTCACATGACTTCAGTTTAGGTTAGGGTTTAGCTTTCATGGGTGACAGCAAAATGATCAACTTCCTTCCTCAATAGAAAGTGGAACACAAAATAATTAATGGTGGTAGGAATAGAAAGAAAGTGTATATAATGTTATGAATGAATAAACGGTTGCTACTGCAGTAACAAAAAAGCAATTTGAGCAGATCATATTATAGTAAAACTGAAAAAGACGTCTGCAAAATTGGCTGACAAGTGTGTGTGTGTGTGTGTGTGTGTGTGTGTGTGTGTGTGTGTGCGCACGTGTGCGTGTGCATGTGCGTGTGCATGTATGTCTGTGTTTTGCCTGTGTGCGCATGTATGTCTGTGTTTGTGCACGCGTGCGTGCATGTGTCTGTGTTTATGCGTGTGTGTGTGTGTGTGTGTGTGTGTGTGTGTGTGTGTGTGTGTGCGTGTGCTTGCCTTGCACGCGTGACCCCCTCTGTAACGACAGATACAGGTGTGGGACACGGCGGGCCAGGAGCGGTTTCGCACCATCACCCAGAGTTACTACCGTAGTGCCCACGGGGCCGTGATCGCCTACGACATCACCAGGCGGGAAACCTTCGACTCGGTCAACCACTGGATCCAGGAGGTGGCGCTGTATGGAGCCGCCAACGTAGTCCTGGTTCTCATAGGTAGGGCCTCATATTACGGTTACATCATGACACTGTCGCCCCCCCCCCCCCCCCCCCCCTAGGTTTCTTCCCTGTGTCCGCTGCTCTGTCAATGCCTAGCCTAGTTCTCAACTCCTCTGTCTACCTCCTCTATTGCTAATTTTATTTGTTGTTTAATTATATTTCAGCAACGCCCTGCGGCCTCACACTTCACACAGTTGTCTTGTTTCACACTACCGTAGCCTACGGTGCTATGACTTGCCTGTTCGTGCGGCTTGTTGTCCCAGGTCTCTGCTGCTCCCTAGTTTTTATCGTTGTGCCTCTCCGTGTCCGTCCGTCTGTCCGACCTGTCCGTTTTCATATTTTTTGTTAATCCCAGCCCCCGTTCCCAAAGGAGGTCCTTTGCCTTTTGCCAGGCCGTTATTGTACGTAAGAATTTTCCCTTAATTCACTTGCTTGGTAAAATAAAGGTTGTTGATGATGATGATGATGATGATGATGATGATGATGATGATGATGATGATGACTATATACCTAGTATTACTACTATGCTACTATTTAGTCATTCAGCTTTTAGACATTTGTATCCAAAGTGAAATTTGAACAATCCTGCATTTGATTTGACTTTAATTTATTTGACTTCTTCTCCCTCTTCTACTGTTTGAATTCCAGTTTGTGCTGTTCACTTTATTTTGCTATTCATATGCCATTTTATTTAAAAAAAACGAGAGCGCTGGATGCTTTTACCAACCGGCCAAAACTGGATGTGTCGTCTCTCTGTATCCAGGTAACAAGTGTGACCTGGAGGCCAAGCGGCAGGTGGAGTTTGAGAGGGCTTGCTCTCTGGCTAAGGAGAAAGGGATGCTTGTTGCCCTGGAGACCTCTGCCAAGGTACGGCGCCTAGAGACACACACACACACACACACACTTTAGAGTAACTGTCACTGATTCATCACCGTTTAAATGTGTGTGTGTGTGTGTGTGTGTGGGTATGTATGTATGTGTGTGTCTGTATGTTTGTGTGTGTGTTTGTGTGTGTCTGTGTGTGTGTGTGTGTATGTATGTGTATGTATATGTGTGTATGTGTGTCTGCATGTGTGTGTGTGTGTGTGTGTGTGTGTGTGTGTGTGTGTCTGTGTTTTATAGGAGAGCCAAAATGTGGAGGACGCCTTCATGATGATGGCCAGGGAGCTAATGTCGCGCAATGGCATGGCGGTGGTGCAGCAGCGGGAGGGGGGAGGAGGCCTCCTCCTCCGCTCCAACTCCAGGCCGGTCAACGACACGTACTCCTCCCCACCGGTACCGGAGAGGAAGTCGTGCTGCTGATGGGAGGATGGATGGATGGATGGAGGAGGAGGACCGCAGGAGGAGGAGCAGCAACACAGCTGAGCAACGCGTCAGGGTCAGGGGACACACTTCCTCGATTGAACTACTTCCGGAATTGAACTCCGCTTTGGTCCAATTTGGAAAAATAGACTGGACGATATTGAAGAGGAAGACAAGGGATGTTATTCGTTTTACAGCCTACTCATGAACAAGTTGCAGTGACTTTTTGTATTTTTAGTTTTTGTATTCTCCAAAAACTGCATAAAGTATGTCAAATATAGCGATATGCGTTGCTACAGTGTAGTGGTACACTAGTGCCAAATAGGTAGCCTCGTGAGCGCCGCCCGTCCCAGATGTGTGAACTCTCGAGATCACTCGCGAGATCATATGGTGGTGTGTGTGTGTGGGTGGTGGTCTCGCGAGGCTACCGCCAAAGAAAGTGTTATGGCGGTATATCAGGTGCAGTATGTCGGCCCGCAGGTTTTTTTCTCGGCAGTCAATGATTAACTGACATTTTAAAAACGGAAACCTGGTCTACAAAACTGTTTCCTGACCTGGGGTTTCCCCACACCACAAGTTATCATATGTTGCCAGATTGCTGTCAAAGCTAAATGTGTTTTAACCCCCACACCAGGAACAAAATATTGGAGGAAAAATGCTTCAGTCTGCGCCCAGTTTGGACAGTGGTGTATTTATTCCTATTTAAACCAATAAAGACATCTAGTCTAACATTTGCTAAAGGATTTGAGTGTTGTTGTTATTATTATTATTACTAATTTATTTTGTATTATTATTATTATTATTATTATTATTATTATTATTATTATTATTATTATTATTATTTTTAACATTTTTACGCAATCTAGACGTGTGACTCTAACGGACATTTTACACGAGCATCACGAACTGCCATGAGCCGCTGCACCGCTCCACTCTGACCGCTAGAGGGAGACGTTGAGAGGTCTTTGCAGATATAATGTTTGGTTTCCATATAGGGCTTGTGTATCAGAATGCATCATGGGATTTTTTTTGTTGGTGATACGCCGCCATATTGAGAGGACTCAAGAGAGTTGCAGTACTGTAAAATCCTTAATCAACGTAAATATACCGTACACTAAGGCGAATAAAAACATTGTCTTGCTGCGTCTCACATGATAAACGCTGTGGCGGTTTCAAACACAACAATGTCTCCCCATAATGACAAATCATTTCACAATTAATTACTGAACAATGACCAAAAAAACATGACAACATAATAACTAACAGTCCAATGCTGTTATGCTCCCAAAATGGAGGCGGTCATTGTGATGTGAGTTTGCGATTTACAAGCTATAGGCCCCCATACAATCAACCAGTTTCATGGCACATGTATGCAAACAAACCTGTGCACACACAAGTGTTTCACACACACGCGGGTCACACGTACACACACACACACACACACACACACACACACACACACACAGGTATCACATACATATATCGCACACACTCACACTCTCAGACAGCTGGTCTCCATCTATTTGTGAGTCAGCGACACAATGCATCTGTTTTCTGTCATGTTTGCTTGTTAATTGATGACCAAGTAAGTATGTGTGTGTAGAAGCGCATGTGTGTTTGTTTGTTTGTGTGTGTGTGTGTGTACACATCCGTTTGTGTGTGTGTCTGTGAATATGTGAGTCAAGAAGTATGTGTGTTTCAGGAAGTATGTGTGTGTGTGTGTGTGTGTGTGTGTGTGTGGATGTGTGTGTGTGTGTGTTTGTGTGTGTAGCTCTTCAAACAAAGACAAAGCTTCAGCAAAACAAATGTCACCCAAATTTATTCCCAGCGAAGATTGTTTTTAAAAAATCATTAGTTAGTTACAATAAAACAAAAACAGAGAGGCATCTAAAAGCTACTTTTAAAAAGTATATCCAGGCTGAACATCAAGATCACTTAAACATTCAATTAGTTTGCTGGATGAGAAAAAAGGCAGGCGATTTGATCTGATACAGACTCGATGGGGAGTGTTTCGTGAAAATCATCAAAAACAGCCAATCATTTCTATTTTTAAAATGTCCGTTCCATGTACAGGAAGACTAAATATATTTAGACCTGTGTTGACGGGGAGGGAACCTTCCTTTTGTAAAACACTTTTCTTAATCATTACTGATTTTGAATGCTGTCAAAAGGACCGAGACTACCTGACAAAAGTAAATAAGATGAACAAAAATCGAAAAACACAGTCTTTCCGTTCTTCAACAGGCATATCCAGATACTCATCCACCCCCGCACTTCCCTCAGATCCCTCAGATCCGAATGCCTGCTCCTCCTTTCACTCTTCCCACTCCAAATCACAGACCACTCCATGCAACGCCCAGCTGCTCTCCGGCTCCATTGTGGATCCATCTTCCCACAATGACACCTCTCCACCCATCCAACAGATCCCATCCGTTCCCGACTCCCTGCTCTCTAGCTCAGCCGGATGATCTCAAACTTCCGGGGCTTCTTTCTCTTCAGCGGGCTCGGCAGGCGATCCTCCTCTGGCTCTGGCCCCAACAGCTCCTGCGCCTCGTTCTCTCCTCCTCCTCCTCCTCCTCCTCCTGCTCCACCCCCACCATGTCGTCCGCCGTTCGTGGTCTGCTTGTCCTTTGGGACACTCTCCGTTGTAGGTCTTGACGTAGTCCTCCACGCGCCAGCCGCGAAACTCCTTGGGTTCGGCGCACCGCAGGCCGGAGTGGAAGACCCCCGGGTGATGCTTGAGCCAGTAGATCAGGTAGTGGACGCTGTAGTCGCACACCCAGGGGTTGCCGGCCAACGAGAGCCTCCGCAGGAAGTACAGGTCTTCCAGGACGCCGTACTGAAAGTGCTGCAGGCTGTTGTTGGACAGGTCCAGCTCGCGTAGGTGGAGCAGGCCCGAGAACGCCGCTGGGAGAGGGGGGTAAGACAAGAGGAGGTGGGAGGGGGCGGAGTTAGAAATGTGAAAGTGTGAATGGCAATTTTAAAGGTGCTGTGTGAATAGGATTTGAGAGTTGTCAAAGAGAGAGAGAGAGAGAGAGAGAGAGAGAGAGAGAGAGAGAACGCAAACGAGAGCAAGATTATGAAAATTCACAACCCCCCCCATAAAACACCCCCTCCCTCTCTGCTGCTTCCTCCCCCTTCCTACGTTTCTCCCCCATTGAGAAGTGTCAGGTTGCACATGTCTGTGATTGACATTGGCAAGATGGAAGAAATGTCCCGATTGGTCAGAAATTGGCTCTGAAATAGAAATGTTCTCATACAGAGGCAGGCGCAGTCAACTCGAAACAGATATTCTCACAGCACATTTCATTCACCAATAGCTGACAGGTGGCTGTGGTATTTCTAACACATTACACTCAAATGATGGCTCTTAAATCTTACGTACAGTAATGTTACATTGTTCATCGATCAGAACGAAATGAACTTAACTAAACAAAAAAAAAGTGAAATATGTCCAATGCAAGTTTGAGGAGATATGAATGTGTCATTTCAAAACGTGTGTGTGCATCTGAAATCCGTCTGACTTTCTTTGCTTTAATGCTCTGACTCTGTCGACTGTTGCATTTGCCAGCTTCTTCCTGTTGGGGGGGGGGGGGGGGGGGGGGGGGTGGGGGGGGGGGGGGTGGAGGGCGGGGGGGGGTTCAAGCTGGAGCCTGTCCTAGTTTACTGTAATGCCTAATTATGTGTTTGTAGGAAACTGCAGCACCGTACAGGGAGCCTCATGGTGAGAAACGTACTTACAAGCTACACACACACACACACACACCTTTTATTCGTCTCATTGTTATTGTTGGTTGTATAAATGGACTGAAATTGAATTACTGAATTTCTCTTGTAATGCAGTTTAACAATCTTTCAGTATGATGAATCAATGTACATTTCTTTCCCCCGAGATTAACCCTGTCAGATCGTTGCTTCTGTAATCCTACTAACATAATGGGCCGTTTGTGTGTCCGGATTTGCATCGAACTCTCAGCAAATGGCGAGAGCTATAGTGAACCATCACAAGGCCTGTCTTGAGCTGGTGAACCTCCAGACAAGTCAGGTAACAATTCTGACTATTCGCTATAGCTACCAAATCTACTTCTTTCTCACACGCCACAATGTGTGATAGACGGAGAGAGGTAGACTTATAGCAGCCCTGCTGTGTGTGTGTGTGTGTGTGTGTGGGTAGACGGAGGGAGGGAGAGGGATAGAGAGCTGTGTGTACGCTAATGTTACAGGTTGAGTAATGGCACTGGCACATACACAACGTTGCTGCAGCTCTGCACAACGTTGTTGCATTTCTAACCTAGGCACCGACTATACCTGTACCTTATAGTTACCATCGGCATGTGTAGTTACCATATAGGCACGTATAGTTAACATAGGCACATATAGTTACCATAGGCCTGTATAGTTACCATAGGCACGTATAGTTACCATAGGCACGTATAGTTACCATATAGGCACGTATAGTTACCATAAGCACGTATAGTTACCATAGGCACGTATAGTTACCATAGGCACGTATAGTTACCATAGGCATGTATAGTTACCATAGGCACGTATAGTTACCATATAGGCACGTATAGTTACCATAAGCACGTATAGTTACCATAGGCACGTATAGTTACCATAGGCACGTATAGTTACCATAGGCATGTATAGTTACCATAGGCCTGTATAGTTACCATAGGCATGTATAGTTACCATAGGCCTGTATAGTTACCATAGGCATGTATAGTTAGTTACCATAGGCATGTGTAGTTACCAGGCCTGTATAGTTACCATAGGCATGTATAGTTACCATAGGTATAGTTACCATGGGCATGTATAGATACCATATAGTCATCTCCACACATTGTTTGAGCGCTGTGCCAGTGCTGGAGAAAGGTCTGGCTCTACTCAAATACTACTATTACTATTATCATTCTGGCATAGGGGAAAAAAACGCTCTGTCTTGTTTGTATTTCTTGAACCAATCACAATCGTCTTGGGCGGCGCTAAGCCCAGGATGCAGCAACAGTGGCAGATGGCAGAAGGGGGAGGAGTATAAGGTATAAGCACGCCCAGAGCCTGCCATTGGGCGACTACTACAGTCAGGTAATTATACCATAGGTATATTATACCATAGGTATAATTACCATAGGCATGTACCATAGGCGCTGCCGTATAACGTTAGTAACAGCCCTGGCCATGTGTGTGGGTGGACTGAGGGACATCATCACATCATCTTTCTAAATGTCATACTAAATTGTGTTCATACTAGAATGAAGAAGCTAGGTAGCTGACTATCATTACTGTACAAAATACATTAGATTACAAAACATATTATTTACTTTTCAGTTTTAATCCCAGATGGGAAATGGGGAATATTTTTCCGCTTTACAACATAAAAATAGCTTTGTTTCACATCCATAATAGAGCCATCTAATCATAAATGGTAATCCTAATATCAATCACACTTCTAAAGCTCCAGGGAGCAGATTTCTTAATCATATCCAGCTGTCTCAGTTACAACGTCCAGCAAATTCAGCATCAACTGTTTCCACACTACCGGAAGCAACTGCTTTTTTTTTTTGATCGTTTGTTACAATAAAACAAAAACAGAGAGGCATCTAAAAGCTACTTTTAAAAAGTATATGCAGGCTGAACATCAAGATCACTTTAACTTAGTGAAATTAGTCACTTTAAATTAGTTTGCTGGCAGGCGATTTGATCTGATACTGGGGAGGGTTTTTAAATCATCAAAAACAGCCAATCAGTAACTCTGTAATAGGCTGCAGACCTCTTTTAGTTAGTGTGTGTGTGTGTGTGTGTGTGTGTGTGTGTGTGTGTGTGTGTGTGTGTGTGTGCGTGTGTGTGTGTGTGTGTGTGTGTGTGTACGTGTGTACGTGTACGTGCATGCATGTTTGTGTGTGCATGCATTTGTGTGTGTGTGTGTATGTGTGTGTGTTGGAGGTATGTGAATACATCTGTGTACAAGAGAGGGTAATACAAAAAAACACTCCTGTGTGTGTGTGTGTGTGTGTTTCCGTGTGTGTGTGTGTGTGTGTGTGTAATTGGACAGTGTGGTCTTTTTCACGCTGTCCCCTAGCCTTGGGTTCAGCTTTGATCTTGGAAATAGAGAGAGAAAGAGAGAGAGAGAGAGAGAGAGAGAGAGAGAGAGAGAGAGAGAGAGAGAGAGAGAGAGAGAGACTGTGTGTAGAAGGAAAAAAAGGAAATGGAGAGAGAAATGTGTGGAGGGGGAGCGAGATAGAAAAAAATACAAAACAAACTCAGATGGTCTATTTTGTGCTTCTAATATGTATTTAAGTTTTAGGTTTTGCTTGTTCATAAAATCATGACATGAGTAATGTCATGATTGAGTGAGTAAATTCATCAAGTGTCATTGATTATTCTCCAATGCTAATTAGAAATTGTTGGAAATTGTATTTTCACTTCCTCTCGTTCCCTTTCTCTATATCCCTCCTTTTTCTCCCTCCCTCTCTTTCTCCAGTCGCTCTCTTTTCCTCCCTCTCATTCCTCCCTCTCTCCCTTCCTCTGTCTCTGTCCCTCCCTCTTCCTCTCCCACCCTCTCCTTCTGTCCTCCCACTCTCTCCCACCCTCTTCCTCCCGCTTTCTCTCCCACCCTCTTCCTCCCTCTTTCTCTCCCTCTCTCCCTCCCACTCCCTCCATGGTAGTGGTCTCTTATCCTTATTCTTATGAGGCTTCCTGTCCAAAATCTCCTCACTGCTTCTTCTGCTGTTTGGACCTCCCTGCTGTTTGGAAGTCACTGTGACCACACACACGCGCAACCACACAACCTCCTTCTCACAGTTATCTCTTCAAATCCTTATATTAGTGTGTGTTTTTACTTTGACTTGTCTTTCACTATCTTTTTTTAATTCCTCCCAATTGCTTTTGTCCTTTTCGAGCACATCTTGAAACTGTGTGTGTGTTTTCGTACTTACATGCAAAGAGGTTTTTCACATCAGAAGTGCTAACAAAAACAGCAAGGAATAAAAGCCAGAACAAAAGTCAGATTAACTTCCTGTTCCTGTAGTTTTAACATTAGGTCAGTTTAATTTATGTATGTATTTATGTCTGTTGCAGCACCAGCATGGTCAACGTGTATTTGCTTGGCTAGTTGTCTCTATACTGGTGCCACCGCCATACCTAAATCAAATGGACCCATAATTGTATGGGTTATAAGCTACACCTGTGTGTTTCCTACTATCTGGTAAAGGAAGTGCATGCTTCGAAACGTAACTGAGTGAATTTAGCTATCCAAGTCTTGGTGACCTTGACATGCATATTACTGTGGGAGAAAAAATAACATTATGTACTACAGCACTAAGGCTGACTATACTGTACTATACAATAATTTCCCCCCATTATTATGCCTATTTGTTATCAATCTAGCAAGTTTTTAACTCTTACTAAGTGACTGAACCAGGACTGTTTATAGCCTGTCTGACAAATATTTGGCGATATATACATAGAGAGGTCAAAGGTTATCCCTATACCCACATAGAAAGGTGCACGCTGCTGGATGATATACTCAAATATGTGTGTGTGTGTGTGTGTGTTCTCACCCTTGTCTATGCGCTCGAGGCCATTGTTGCTGAGGTTGAGGTGCTTGAGGTCTTTGGCAAACAGGAAGTGTTTGGGCGTCAGGTGCTGTATGCTGTTCCCTGATAGGTCCAGTTTGAATAAATCTGATGGTAGATGGGCCGGTACGCTCTTCATATCTGCAGGGAGAGAGAGAGAGAGAACCTTAACTACTCATTTTATCATCTTTACTTAGACCTTTCCATACATTGTTATCGTATTCTTCACTATTGGCAATGTAAATGTATGTTTTCACTGCCAATAAAACCCTTTGAAGAGAGTACAGAGAGAGAGAGGGGGGGGGGAATATAGTTTATTAAGTTGATTGACGAGACCACAATTTGTGCTCAAAGGGAGACAGTGAGAGTGATAAAGGAGGAGTGGAAGAGAAATTGTGAAAGAGAGAGAGCAAAAAAGAGGAGAAGAAACAGACAAAGCAAAGGGTCCAAAGTAAAGAGGTAGAAAATGACATTTATGTCATCTTCAAAACTCCAGAAAACGGTTCAGAACAGGTAAAGGCGGTAAAGTGTCGGTGTAAAGTTTGAAATGGTTTAGAGTTAGGGGTAGGGAAAACTATTACATTCATAACAGTTTTCTGGAGTTCTTGGTACGGCCTGATGGCACCCATATGGCACCCATATGTTCAGATGTCACATTGAATGATGAATTCACTTTCAAGGCAAATTGCAGCAACTGGAATTTGATGGATGCTGCGTTTTTTACGAGCGGAGCGGAGTTTGTTTTTAATTAAAAGCGCATTGTTTTGTGAGCAAGAATCGCACTGGGGAGGGGGACGAAAAGGAAGTCGTTTGCAAACTTACAGTATATACAGTTTTTAGCTCCCTGGTGGTCCTTGTGAAAATGCTCAGTGTTTACCACATGAGACAATGGGTCCATTTCCTTTCTCTCTCTCTCTGTCTCTCTCTCTCTCTCTCTTTCTCTCTGCTGCATGCTGGGGGTTTGCATGTGTGAGAGTGGTGGTGTTTGACGTCAGACGTCATCCCTGTATCTCCAGTGGTTAGGCTCCTACTGGACCCGACTGTGGCGGTGGAAGAGGTTCTTCCGGCCATCGGTCACGACAAACTGTCTTACGCTTCCCGCATGAATAAGGCGGTAGTTGTCTTCCTGAAAGACGAACGCTTTGTAAATCAGCTGATTGAGAGTGGTGTTTGTGAGCTCACCGAGAGTGGAGGTGGCTGAGCCCGGGCAAACATTGCAGGCTAGCGGGGAGGCTGCCGCCTGTTAGTGACAGCCATGATGAGGATGAAATGGAATATGATTCAGAATCAGACAGCGCATTGAGTGTAGGTGTGTTGTCTCAAAATGGCGATATGTACAAGTTGGATGAAATAAATGAGTTTCTTGATGAAACTTTTGGAAAATCTAAACACTAAAAAAATTATAAGAACTGTGTCTAACTTGCAGAAGGTAGTTGGGCTGGATCAACTACTAGATGAAAAAAAAAACTTTTAGATTGAGAAAGCATGTAACTGCACTGAGGAAGGGCTCTGTTGGCCTAACCAGGAAAGGGAAGAATGTTAAAAAGAGGAGAGTAAATAAGTAAATGATGATCATGCATCACAGGGTGTCTTTGTTCTCCTACCTGTTTCTATTGACTGTTTTCTTTTCCTTTCTTTATATTAGATATGCAGGGTTTAAGGGTCGGGTCCTTGAATATTAATGGCGGGAGAGATAGACAGAAAGAGGGCTTTAGTGTTTGAATTATGTCAGGAGAAAAAAATAGATGTAGTTTTCCTCCAGGAAACACATAGTGATTTGGATAATGAGGTAGATTGGGGTTTATGGCGGAAGAGTCAGAGGGCCGGTCTGAAACGCAAGTATCAAACGCAAAGCGCAAGTGGCTTTGTGGGCGGATCTTGGGCGCTGTTGCTATTATGCGGCGGGATAAATTACGCTTGCGCCCAGCGAAATCTAAAATGGGTTGGTCTGAAGTAGCTACATTAGTCATAGGTGTGGTTTGGGCGTAACGTGCAATAAACCAATCAGAGCGTCGGCTCACATTCCCTTTAAATGCAGGCGCGCTTGTTCCATGGCGAGCACATCGCGCATCGCCACTACTGGACCCAGACGGGTCCAATCCCGCCGTAGCGCGCGCATGCCCATCAGAGGGAAACATAATTAGTTATTCTGTTTAAATCTTTTCAGCTTTTCATTTTCCGTTGACAAAATGTAAATAAAGAAATGTCACAAAGACATACTTTCCGATGTTTTGGCCTCACTGTCACTGAATCACGAGGTTATGAATGCATGGTGATATATTTGCAATGTAGTCTAACATTAGACCGAGATTACTTCGCTTATAGACAGTGCTTGAAGTGGAAAAAAATAAGTGCCGGTACTGCGTACGGGGGGGGGGGGGGGGGGGGGGGGTCCACCCCGGACCGCCTGTGACAAGTGCTGCCGGTAGGGGAGAGTGGGGTAAAGTGAGACACTGGGTAATGTGAGACACGCCCTGTATCTAGGCAACAGAACACATTTGTGCCCATGTGACCATTTTGTTTTCAAGCTCCTCCCATTTCCCCTTGCCCATAAAGGAGAGAAGCTCATTTTGCTGATGTAAGCATGTTTTTTTCCAAAAAACATTTTTTTTGCATGTAAAAGTACATTTTCTTGCTGTCAACTTAATCAGCTGTTGTGCCAAAGCAAATTGATTCAGGTAGAACAACTTATATCATACCTGTTGATGAACTACCAACATATAACATCATGTCATGATGTTAGCTGAAGGTTAGCCTGAATTGCTAAGAAAGGTCATTTTTTCTAAAAAGGTGGAGGTGGGGTAAAGTGAGACAAATGCTGTGGGGTAAAGTGATACAGTGTCTCACTTTACCCAGTGTCTCACTTTTTAGTTTTAAACATATTTTTAATGTAATTAATAATTACAGTAGGCCTAAGGAAGCTGCCAACCCAAGACGCGTGGAGGGACCACACGTAGAGAGCAGCTCTTCGTCTTCCCCTGCAGTCTTCAGGGCTGGAATATAGAGTAGTTGTAGACGCCTAATTGTAGAGAATGACTGATGCTCTAATTGTGGGTCGAGTCCCAGGCTGTTCTAGCTGGCTGTAAGGGTCCTGTGTTCTGACCCCCAGACTGTGTTCTGTTTGCTGAAATTGTTTTTATTGTATTATTATTATTATTATTATTATTATTATTATTATTATTATTATTATTATTATTATTATTATTATTTTAAATGTGTGTGTGTGTGGGCTGTGTTCAATTGTACATAGGCTACTGGCATTTTTATATTAAGGCTTTTATATAGTACATATACAAAATGAATATTTTGTAGTGTATGAGTTCAACACTACAAGGTGAAAAAATGTGCTTAATTGACCAATCCCCATGATTCTGTTACTTGTCCAACATTTGTTCTGGAATGTGAGGTTGTCAAGCTAGTTGTCAGGATTCTAACTGTTGAAACATATGTTGTTATGGTAGTTTCAGAGTGGAAAAAGTAAGTGGATCAGTTTACCCCATTGACTTTTCTGGTCTGTCTCACTTTACCCCTAAACTGGGGTAAAGTGAGACACAAGACCACTTTTTTTAAAAACATCATATTTTCACTGCCCTTCATCCTGAATACATTCTAATAATTTCCATTGCAAGAAAACATCCTGAATTAATGGGAAATGTGTAAATTTAACTGATATATCATTTCAGCTCGCTTGGAGGGGAACAAATGTAAAAAGTGTCTCACTTTACCCCACTCTCCCCTACGCAAGAAAAAGTGCCGTTACGCTCTAAAGGGTAAAATGTAGAAGTGCCGGTACTGCGTACCGGTGCGTACCGGCCCACTTCAAGCACTGCTTACAGATGATGCAGCTCTTCTGTCAAATAAGCTGAAGCGCATTTTCAGTATGCCGAATGTTCTTTCAGTTACACCGCTTCGTGTTTCTGTGTGTTTTCGATTATAAAACATTTCACGCGCTGTTGCTGGCATAATAAAAGGTGTCATCCTGGTGTCCTTATATATGTGTCTTGCGACTATTGCAGGTTAATTTGATCCGTCATTACTATTAGCCTGAATATTTTGGGTAACTGTGTATGCTCGATTTATGCCTATTTTTCACATATGTGGTAATATTTTGCTTGTATGTATGGTTTGCAAAAATGAGAACTGCTTCCTTGTAGATGAGAGAAGCAAAGTGTATGCACGTTGTACACACGCTACATTATGGCCAGGGACGGGCTGGCCGTCGGGAGGTTCGGGAGAATTCCCGAACGGCCGGACGATTTCAGGACGAGCCGGCGGCCGTAATTATTTTATTTATTTATTTATTTTTGTGTATTATTATTTTTGGGCCGGTCCAGATTTTTGGACCGCACCCCCCCGGTACAATCGCGCATCCCCCCATTATGGCCAAGCATGCGCCCTTAAAATAGCATCTGAATAAGCGCCACTGACTTTAGACAAGGTTTTTCCTGGTCTGTGGCGCAATAAATTGTTTTCTGAAACTGCAGATTATAGCACCGGGGAACGTTTGCGCCGGGACACGCCTCCTGTTTTCGCTGAACCGCCCCCGGAGCGCAAGTTCATTCCCCAAGTTAAGGACTTGTGCCGGTTGAGGGAAAATTCCAATGTGCGTCGGGTGCAAAATAGGAATTGTACAAGCGCCAGTGTACAAAGTCAATTGCGCTGAGTGCAAGATAGGCCCAGAATGTTCTCAGCCATGGGACAAACCTCAGTTCAGGGTTTTTTTCACCTAGTTTAGGGGTGTATGTGATTTCTACCAAAGAAATAGTGAGAGGTAGAGTAGTTTGAGTTAAAGCCGAGATTAGTATTTTTTGGTTTGTCAATATATATGCTTCTAAGGAAGTCTTTAGGAAATTGAGAGAACACTTATTGCTGTGTGATCAGAGTGAATGTATTGTATTGTGAGGGGATTTTGATTGTACTGTGGATTTTGATGTAGACAGAACAAGTAAGGAACCTCACCGTCAATCATCCACCTGTTTGGCCAGGTTAGTTTCTCAGTTAGATCTGATAGACGTATGGAGGGTTAAGCATCCAGCCATAACACACGTACACTTGGGTCAAAATGCTGAATTAGCTGCGCTCTTACAAGAAAGAGTTTAAGGGGCTATGATTAGAGCCTGCTTTGTTAGTTTAAGGGATGTCATTTCTATACTGCCCTTTACAGGGCGGAGGACTGTGACCAGGAGTGTGCTGTAGAACTTACAACTCTCAGGAGCTGATTCAGCTGGGGCCGAGCGAGCAGGCGGCTTTGGACTCTGACCTCAGCCTGGAAGAGCTCACTGCTGCAGTTGGACAGTTGGCTTCAGGCCGGGCACTTGGTATAGATGGTTTGCCAGCGGATTTCTGGAGGTATTTTTGGAGGTATTTGGGAACTGAATTTCTGGATGTATTATCAGTTTTCGAGGAGGCTCACTACCAGCTTCCTGTTGACAGGCAGCCCTTACTCTTCTCCCTAAAAAAGGTGACCTGGCTTTACTAAAGAACTGGTGCCCTGTGGCTCTTTTATGTACGGATTACAAATAGACTGAAGGAGACTGAAGGAGTATCTGGAGATCCTAGTCCTTAGGGATCAGTCATTATGGACAATCTTTTTCTTGTGTGAGATGTCTTTGATGTATTTGTATATTTGAAGTATTGTATAATGTTGACATTGGTATCTTGTCTCTTGACCAAGAGAAGGCCTTTGATCTTGTTGACCATGTTTTTTTTGTTTTCTACCTTGAAAGCATTTTGGAGAGGGTTTTTATTTCTTGGGTGTGACTGTTGTATGAGGGGGCATCATGCATGGTTAGGTGGGGGTGGGTTAAGTCGGTCCATTCTGTTTCAAAGGGTATTAGGCAGGGTGGCCCATCTCGGGACAACTTTATTCTTTGTCGATAGAGCCCTTGTTATGTAGGTTAAGGAGTAGGTTAGCGGGACTCCCCCTACCAGGACTACCACAGAGCCCAGCCTTAGGTGTGTCAGCTTATGCGGATGATGTAAGTATATTTGTAAAGGATCAGAATGATGTCCAGGTTGTAATTGATAGTTTAGGGTTATTTGAGAAGGACTCCTCTGCCAAGGTAAACTGGGAGCAGAGTGGGGCCTTACAAGTGGGGCATTGGCATGAGAGGGCAGCTCCCAGTCTGCCTGGGGGACTTAGGTGGGGAAGAGGAGGTATGAAATTCCAGGGTGTGTATTTGGGGTCAGAAAACGGTGTAGTGGAAAAGGTAGCTGGATAAAGCTAAAACTGCTGCTGAGGAGGACTGGTCGACTATGACAAGCAGCTTTTCCTGCTTCAGTATGAGGAACTGGGCTGGACTGGGTTGACTCCCTTTTACTAATCGGTTTTAGAAGCATGGCAGGTTTTTAAAGCAACTCAGGTACCTGCCCCAAAGCCAGGAACATGGATATTTGAGGTACCTTTGTTTCATAATGCATTTGTCAATGCAAAAAGTTTGTCCTCTGCCAGTTTGCGGTCTTGCCTGTACCGAGCGGGCTGTGTGAAACTTGGGCATTTAATGAAGGCAACTCGGACAAATGTGGATCTTCTGGGGGAGACGGCAAAAATAAGGTCCTCTAGGTTGTTGCACAAGATAGTGGAGGAGGTCTGTGCCACCCTGTCAGGGTCGCTGAGAGCGTTTGCTGAAGACCATGCTCTCTCTGACCAATAGGATGATGAATGTGAGTATAGTTTCCCCTCGATGACTGTCTCTCCTGCTGTTGGAGAGTGGCAGGAGGAAGAGGGGTGTTTACTGTTGTTTGCCATCACTAAAGAAAGTGTAGTGTGTATGCATTAAAATGTTGCACTTACACTCTCTGGCAGGGATGAAGGCGTCGAGGTGGGCTGAGTTTTTTGGACCAGATATTTCCTCAAAAGGCTGCTGGCGGTCCCTGTACAAGCCACCCGTTGAGAAACGGACGGCTGACCTCTAGTGGAGGATAGTACATGGGGCGATAGCTACATACAGACATGTGGTACACCTGGATGCTAGCACTGGGGTGGTTTGTCCTTTCTGTTCAGAGGTAGGGTCACTGTCACATTTGTTTTTGCATTGTCAAAGGTTAGAGGAGCTATTTAGTCTGTTAGGTAGGTGGTTTCAGGGTTTAGGGGAAAGGTTTTCTTTGGGGTTAATTTTTTTTTGTCCAAAATACACAGCGAGAAAGACATTTCTGCTAAACTTCCTAGGATCCAAGGTCTGGCATCAGTAGATCCTGTTTAAATGTTGAAGGGGCTGGTGGCAGCTCACCTTAGGGGGTAACACTCCATAATAAGGGTCCTTAATAAATAGCAAACTAGTCATTAACTAACCCTTTGTTAATTGTTACTAAAATATCTATTTGCCACAAGTTAATGGTTTTTTAATCATTAATTAAATATTAGTTATTTGTGTATAATCTGTTTGTTAATGTTTTAACAAACAAAAAACAATCTATTAACAAATACTGTATTAATAGTGTTTTAATAGTTAACTAAATGTATTCTTGGCACTAATTAACAGTTATTTATTACATAATTAGAATGGTAAATGCTTATTTACAAACTATATGTTAATATAGAAGTTAATGACATATTAGTATTTAACTAATTGTTACTAAACTGTTTCTGCCTATCCCAATTGTTATTAAACTGTGTTTCTGCCCATCCCAATATGAACCACTTCTCATAGGACCCTTATAATAAAGTTGGTTACGCTTAATTAATATATTAGTAATATATAACTATCAGTGTGGGGCCCCATTCACAAAGCTCCTTGATCAAGCCAAACAAGCAAAGCTGAAAGATGTGGCAGTTGTTTGCCAAAACTACATCAAAGGTGATGCCCAGATTCAGTCAAAAGTGGGAGACTTAAAAAGTCAATGCAAATTAATTCCATATGGAAAGAGAGCATAATTGTTTTTTTTTGTTTTGTTTTTTCTACCTCAGTTTGTGGGGTTTTTTTTGTTTGTTTTGCTTCAAGTGTTGTAAAACAGAATGTAGAAATATTGCCTGTTTTTCATTTTCATACATTCTGTTTAAGTGGTCGGTGTTCCAGGAGGCCATCAGCTTAACCTTAAGGTGTCAGTTGTAAAATAAAAATAAAATAAAAAGCTATTGGAGTGTTTATAAATAAAGTGTGTTCATCCCCCTTTCCAACAGTGTTACCTTTAGTGGTCAGCTTTCCAGAAAATAAAAAGCTATTTGGAGAGTTCTTTAACTTTATAAATAAAGTGTGTTCATCCCCCTTCCCAACAGTGTGTGCTGAGATCATTCATTTCCAGTGTGAGAGACCCAGTGTAAAATATTTTCTATCTTCAATACTGTTGCGAATAAATAATAACGTATGTATCAGCAGGCTGTAATATCTACACATAGCCACAAAGGAGTAGAAATAAATATACAAGTTGTATTTACCCCACCTGACCACATGATGGCGGCAAACATAATACACTGGGGGCGGGCGCTCAACACTAGCCATTATGCGTCATAGAGGCCACGCCTCCTGCCCAGAGACTTCCGGGCGAAACATCCGGTGAGAATCAGAAAGGCAGCGCATTCGGACGGATGCAAAGCGAGGGGGCTCTCCACGCGGCGTGACTTTTACTATACCCCTCCATTGTTACATAGATTAGATATAACTAAAGCTAAACAAATAAAGTGAGTTAAAGCGTTTCCTGTGTCGGCGGCCTTCTTCCTCAATGAACACCTCACAAATCATGTTATAAGAAATATTTGTAAATAATTAATGATTACTGTTCCAACTTTATTATAAGGGTCCCCCCATACTGATAGTTATAAATTACTAATGCATTAATAATGGTTAACCAACTTTATTATAAGGGTCCCAATACTGATAGTTATATATTACTAATATATTAATTATGGTTAACCAACTTTATTATAAGGGTCCCCAATACTGATAGTTATATATTACTAATATATGAATAACTCTTAACCAACTTTATTATAAGGGGCCCCACACTGATAGTTATATATTACTAATATATTAATTAAGCGTAACCAACTTTATTATAAGGGTCCTATGAGAAGTGGTTCATATTGGGATGGGCAGAAACACAGTTTAATAACAATTGGGATAGGCAGAAACAGTTTAGTAACAATTAGTTAAATACTAATATGTCATTAACTTCTATATTAACATATAGTTTGTAAATAAGCATTTACCATTCTAATTATGTAATAAATAACTGTTAATTAGTGCCAAGAATACATTTAGTTAACTATTAAAACACTATTAATACAGTATTTGTTAATAGATTGTTTTTTGTTTGTTAAAACATTAACAAACAGATTATACACAAATAACTAATATTTAATTAATGATTAAAAAACCATTAACTTGTGGCAAATAGATATTTTAGTAACAATTAACAAAGGGTTAGTTAATGACTAGTTTGCTATTTATTAAGGACCCTTATTATGGAGTGTTACCAAAGATAGTGCTATGTTTTGATTGTGGTTTTGATTTTTGTATATGAACATACCTCTGTACTAAAGTAAGATAATTGAAATAAAAGAGTTTATGAATTTGAATTCTCTCTCTCTCTCTCTCTCTCTCTCTCTCTCTCTCTCTCTCTCTCAAATACATGCACAGACACACGGCGACACAGGAGCCAAGTAGTGTATGCATGTTTTCTCACATTGCAGACCAGACAGTCTGTGTCTGGTGTGTCCCTCTCCTATCTATCCGGTCATACAGCGAGGCGCCTTTCGGTTACGCAAAGCCACTGCACTCAAGAAAAACACGTCACCACATCTGCTGTTCCATCCCAGGGATATGAGGACAGCTTAGAGTCTGTGTCAGTTCTCAGGATACCTGTCTCGCCGCATAGAGAGACACAGACAGAGAGAGACAGAGACAGAGAGAGAGACAGAGAGAGAGAGAAATAAAAGGAACCGAAAATCTTGGAAGAGTCGGCTTTATGGTTTCATTAATCACAGACAGTGAGCGGAAACTACTGTCAATGGAGAAGGGGACTTTGCCAGAGGAGTTATTGCCATGTGTGTTTTGATACGGTGGTAGATTTCAGATTTCACGGTTTCGGATTACAAAATATTGGACATTAAATGTAACCAATAGAGCTTGATAATTTCACTTCTTCACTTCTTATATATTTTTCCATAACCTAATTTGTTTTGTTGTTAAAACATGGTTTCCTCCATGATATGTGTGCCCATATGGCACCGATAGCCGTCTGTGGAAGGAGGGATCCCTCTTCTGGGTTCCTTCTCAAGGTTTCTTCACCTATGGAGTTTTGGGGTAATATTTCTGTGGAGGGTTTATGTGGAGTGTGTGTTGTTGATGGCTGGTTTACAGCCTCACCTGGCCTGAGTCAGACTGATTGGACTCTGGCTGGGTGGGGCTGAACACCTGTGGTGCATGAGCAATCATGGCACCCAGGATAAACCAGCCATCAACACACACACTGGAGGAGGAGCACTGTCATGACTTGAAGTACCATCAACCATCGTGTACCATTCTGCCTGAAACTCCAAATAAACACCTTGAATAACATCTACCCGTGTCCTGTGTCGGAGGGCCCCAAAGAAAGCCACTTAGGTGGCGTGTGGCCGGACGTACCCCGCCACAATTTCCTTGCCTCATTAGAGAGGCTTAGTGTTAGTGGGTGTCGTATAATGTGCACTTGTGAAGCCCTCTTGCGACTGTAACCTCTAAAAATACATTTGAGCTGACTTGTTCACAAGGTGAAGGTCTTTGGAGCACAAGTTGAAATGCGACCATGGGTGCTGATGATGCCATGACTGTACAGAGGCGCGCCGTTGAGGCATTTTCATAAACAACCAATATGGCTGCAGCTGATGTGGAATGGTCTGTTGAATACGCTATTTTCTCTAAAAGAAGAATAAACAAGAAAGATGCATTTGCCGTACTTCCGACAGGATTTGGTAAAAGTTTCTTTTCCAGCACAAGTTTTGTTGCTCTGATTGGTTGTAGGTCTATCCAATTGCATCCGGAGGCAATTTGGTCTGCGCCCGTTGAAAACACCCCTTGGAAATCAAAAACATTGCGATTCCATACTAATACGCATTTGCAAAACTGTCTGGCGATGCCAAGCTAAGCTTTTATGTAACAGCCTGCTAAAAAGTCTCAGATCGTTACTCATACTGAGTGATGGAGGTAAATAAATCACACACACAAACACACATACACACACACACACACACATGTAAACACACATGTTTTACCGTTATGTTACAGCTGGCTGTCATATATGCGCGGTGTAATAAATCATGTTCAAATTTCTATTTGCGCACACACACACACACACATAGATGTCAGAGACAGATGTAAAAGGAAATGTAACTGAACTAGTCCCTGAGTGTTCTCGCTATGAACACGCAGGAAGAAGGAAGAGACATTTGCGATGGTAAAAACAGCCGTGACACGCAACTGGTCCTTTCAGCGTCCTGCGTAACAGGTTACACACCCCCGCGTGGGAAGAGGAGACTTACAGGGAATCACAAAAACATGTCTGGCGTTAAAGGCATCTGTGCTCCTGACATCTGTCTCCACTGCAGTATGCCAGTTTTGAACGCCCCAGACTTCTTTCCCGCAATTTACGAGAGTAGAAGTAGTGCTGCTAGCGCGCTCCAACGCTAATCTATGTCACAGCCAACACCTGAACTCTCGGACATCCCCTTGTGAGAAAAAAATTGGTAACACTTTACAATAAGGTATGCAAAACGTGGGTAGTTACTGAGGAACGAATGAGTAACGAATGAGTAACAAATGATGAACGACCAGGGCCCTAACTGGGGCCCTAACAGGGCCCTAAGTGATAGTTATTCAGTAACTACTGAGGAGTTACTGGTAAACAGACTAGGGGACTACTGTATTCGTTACTGAGTAACGAATGATGAACAACCAGGGCCCTAACTGGGGCCCTAACAGGGCCCAAAGTGACAGTTACTCAGTAACTACTGAGGAATTACTGTTAAACAGACTAGGGGACTACTGTATTCATTACTGTGTAACTGTTAGGGGTCCAGTTAGGGCCCTGGTTGTTCATCATTCGTTACTCAGTAACAAATACAGTAGTCCCCTAGTCTGTTTACCAGTAATTCCTCAGTAGTTACTGAATAACTGTCACTTAGGGCCCTGTTAGGGCCCCAGTTAGGGCCCCAGTTAGGGCCCTGGTCGTTCATCATTCGTTACTCATTAGTTCCTCAGTAACTACCCACGTTTTGCGTACCTTATTGTAAAGTGTTACCAAAAAATTAAAATACTCGTCCAAGCCTCCCCCCCCCCCCCCCCCCCCCCCCCCTAATTTGAGGCAAATCCACAGTATCTGTGATAGATGGGAAGCATGGATTTTAAATGCCTTTTAATGTGACGTTATTATGAAGTATTCGTAAATCTCGCTCTCCGCAGATAAAGATATCTCTCTACGAAAACTGTTGTCATCCTGGTAGGCCTAAAACAGCCTTTATGCCTACACTGCACCATGCTTTAAACAATCAAACCATTTTCATCCATGTTATTAACTACATGGTTAAAAACGGTGCACAGCTCTCAAAGTGTATGTGTAATGGCAGTCCTGAAACTGTAATGGCAGTCCTGAAAAGAAAAACTGCGTCCGCTGTTCAAATAAATCCCTGAAAAGTTTCTGTTTTGGCTTACAATTTCTTGAACCAGGTGTCCTCTATAGATGACTGAGTTACTACAGTGACTATTGGACTCCAGTGCTAAAACGAAAATGTGGAGATAGGTCTGGCTAAGCGAAACTTGGACAGAACCTGTCCTCTGGCCTTGTATCTGGGCTTTCTTCATGTCTATGGAACAGTTGCATCATGGACCGAACTATGTAGGCCCCTCTCCCCCCCTTACTCAGTCACTCCACCAACATTGCAACTGCCAAAAAAATGAATGAAATCAATGAACAATGCAAAATGCTTGAAGAGAAACAGTGTGCCTGTTTCCTGGTGTTGACAACTATGTTATGCCTCATTAGGTGTGAAGGAAAGACTGAGAGACTTCGAGAGAGACAGGGAGAGGGATGGAGAGCGATATGAGAAAAGTTCACTAATTCATAAGATTTGAATCATATTCCAGGTATATCTGTTTGGCTCATCACTCTGTCTACAGACAAACATCTGCCCTTGTATCCAAGTCATGAAAAAACAAAATACAGAGATGTATTCTCCCCTATATTGGTAGAAACACTGATTTCCTTTTTGTTTGTGTATCTACGTTAATGAGTAATTAAATGACAATACGTAAACAATTAGTAGAAGAATGCATTTGAAAAGGACAAGTGTTGTATGGGCATGCTTGCTTTAAAAACTAGGAGGTTTACAAGGCCTATCTTTACGTTGACATTTATAGCCCCTTAGTAGTATTTATTTGTATATTTACCTTCCAACAAGGAAGGAAGACAGTTCTTGGGGGATTTTCTTTCCTTTATTGCATAAAAATATACTAAAGGAGCCATGCTTAGATGCTCTATGTGAATTACATGCTAAGGCTATTAAATGCTTAACTCTCAACTGTGAAAACATTTTCGGCAAGGCAAATCTAGACTAGCCTATGTAGCCCATGAAAAGCAGAAGACTTTAAGACAGTAAACTGTTCTGCCAGTGATTTTGGATAACAATGTTGAATCAATATAAAAATGTAAAAAAACTAATTAAACTAAACAATTTAATATAAAATACCAAAGTTCTATGGATTTGGCTATATTGCAGTAGTCTGTCTGACAGTGACTTGTTTTCCGTTAACCGTAAATCAGTAATGACTCTAGCCACAAGATGCTGCTATCTGATCCTCTAAAACACAATGGGCCAAGCAAAGCAAGGGCATTCTCAATGTTATCGGCTTATTTCTCCAACAAACATTTTCCATGAAACAAACACACATACATGCACGGAGACACGCATGCTGGCATGCACACGTGCTTGTGAGCGTGCATGCGTGCATGCCGGCATGCGTGTGTGCATGCATGTATGTGTGTGTGTGACGCACGCTCACACACGGCCGGCACGCACGCACGCTCGCACGCGGTCATGTACACAAGCATCATGTGAAATGTAGTGTATCATAGCTTGAACTACAGAGAGTCCCGCTTACATAACATGACACAGCAGAGAGAGCATCCGTCCTCAATATTAATCCACACTTCCCCTCCTCAAGGGCAAGGTTGAGCTGTTCAGATAACATATGCACAAATAAAGGCACGCAGGCTGGAGGAAATGTATGATGCCGATGTATTACTTGTTCTGCTATTTTATGAACGGCTCTGTTTCTGTTCACTTTTAGTATTCAACCAAACTTTAAATAGCATTTGTATCATTTTTGTTTTCATGTTTGTAATAAAAAACTTAAAACACATACAAAATCATACGTGCATGATAACAATCACGGTGTCCATCTTATAGCGGTAGCAATGGACGACGACGATAAATAAATACTGTTAAGAGAAGCGAAAGTTCGGCGGCTGTTTTTTAACTGTTTGGACATAAACACTGTCATGTGTATACACAGCATTTCATTTCAGCTGTTTGGATGCAGGCCCGGCCTGGGCCTCATTGCAGTGAGTTCATAGTTTACACACGATAACTTATTTTTAGTCTGTTGTGCCCTGTATGGCCAGCAGGGATGGCAGAGGAGCAGTTTCACAAGGAGTGCCTGTGATGGGAGCAGGAGGTTTCAAAGAGCACTTTGCTTTGCCTTTGTTTAGGTTGCTTGGTAAAGTGTAGTTTAAACATACTGCGTAATAATTGTAAAGTGAAAGTGTGTGTGTGTGTGTGTGTGTGTGTGTGTGCCAGATGAGTCTGACCACTCTTTGCAATTATCATAGTCCATGACAACTCAAAGTCAATAAAAACACCTGGCTTTGCCCTCTTTTCATAGTTCTATATGGCTAGATATGTCAAGGGGCATGCCTACAGGGGGGCCTGGGGTGGCACATGCCCCTCCCTCCCAAAATGTGATTGCCACCCCGACAATCTCTGCATCACTCCGCAAAGGCTGGGTGTTTGCTCCATGTCATGTTTATGTTATTACAGCGATCAGATTAGCATGCTGGCGCTATGCTAACACTCTTACAGTTCCCTTAAGCGGACTGGAGGCCTACAACTCTGTGCTTGAAGAGATGGATTCGCAAGTAGGAGGCTAACTGTTAGCTCTGCTGAGCGCTGAAATGTTCAATTGGACCGGTTACATCCACAGGAAGCCCCATTAGCACCAAACCCCGAGTGAAAAGACCTGCTGTGTGTGAAGGAAGTATTTATTTATATTCTCTGTCTCTGTCTGTCTGTCTGTCTGTCTCTCTCTCTCTGTCTCTCTCTCTCTCTATGTGCCATTTCCGTTTTCCTCTCTGCAAATAGCCATTGATGATATGTCAGATACATGGACATACAGCATGCGTGCATGGCTGCATGCGCGCGTGTGTGTGTTTGTATTTATGATGTCATGGGAACCCGAAGCTGTGTGTTTTGTGGAGAGCAGCGTTCAACCTGAGCCAACGGCAGTACATGTAGTTGGCTCAGGTACTCTGGTTGGCTGACCTCTTCTGCTAGGTTGGAAAAACGTACATTATATGCATTCCGAGCTTTGATTCCAAGCCCAGTCCGCCCCGGCCGAAGTCATGTCTCTAGGGTTGGGTATTGTTTGAAATATTTCTATTCTGGTTTGATTTTGATTCCTGTGAAACGATGCTGGTTCCTAAACGGTTCCCAAATCTATACTTCTTTTTTTTAATAGAAAAAAATAGAAATGCCAACACTGATTCTTTGAAACGGTATCAGTTCCTAACAGTGCCAGAACCAATAGGTCACCTTCTATAAAATAAAGACCAAACAACTGATTCAATTGTGTTGAATCAGATCTGATCCAAACTTTTTTGGTAAGACATGAGCATCTTAGGCTTGTGAACAAGTGTAGACCTATTCAGTTACTCTTTCCATTTGTAATAATAAATTATTATAGTGGCTGTAGACAACTTTTCAACTTTTACCACCCTAGCGTTTCCAAGTGGTATTATTTTTGTGCCGCTGTCGCAAAGACAGACCGAATCGCTTTCCGTTTCCTCAGAGCCTAGCGACCACAAACAACACAAGAAGCGCATCTGTTTGGAAATCTCTGTGAAAGAAACGATCAACACTTTGGAAATAACAAAGAAAGAAGCATGTTCACTAAGGAGGTAAAGTGAAATTGGGATCATTTTATTTTGGAACAGGCAAAAGCTTTTGTAATGATGTGCATTGCATAGTAATACCATAGTTTGAGTATTGCTTCGCACAACCAGTATCGGCAGCAGGGGTTGGCGTCGGGGTGGAGGGGGGAGTAGAAGAAAACATTAGGAAGAAAACCGTGAGTTTGTGTGTGTATGTGTGCATTTAGAGTTTGATTTTTCTTTTCTCTCTTCTGAAAATGTAACAGAAGAACTAGAGCGCTTAAATAGTACTATGCCATAACACACTGTATCTTTATTGTACCATACACCACAATGTATTCATCCTCAAGTTATTAACAGCAAATCAATTATGCCCTTCAAAACCGACTCACACTTAGTCAAAAGTTGGGGGCATACCAAATCACGTGAGGCGTGCGGTAGGAAAACAGTGGGAAGGATGAAATGTGTGAAGAGGACAGACACATGGGAGGAAGCACAGGACAAAACAGAGCGGCCATACAGCGCCTCGGATAAAGGACGGATTCAAAAAGTCTGTAAAAGGAGGGAAAAAATAATTATTAGGAAAATATGCAAAAAGTCCTCCTAGTGTTCTGCCACAGGGATGGCATTGTGTGTGTGATTTTTTTTCTTTTGGCTTGTCGGAGCGTGTCAGTGTCTTGGAGGGGTTTGTCAGATTTTTTTTTGGGGGGGGAGGCTACATAAGCCCTCTATTGATGAACTCAATCTAGATTGTGTGTGTGTGTGTGTGTGTGTGTGCGTGTGTGTCGCTGTACAGAGTACAAGCCGCCTCGGTTCATGTCACGGACAGACAATGTGTTGGCACTGTCGTCTAAAATTGGGTCGTTCCTATGGACGTACTTTGTGCCATCAAAGACTCCAGACTCAAAAGAAGAGTCACCCATCGAAGCGGCCAGATGTGCGATGCACACGACGCTACACAAGAAAATGCCCTGACAATGCTCGGCCCTCAGCCCCAAGTCTTTTAAAAAGCCACCGTGAAACCAAAGCTTTATGGAGCACTGTAGAGGTTATGGACCAATTGGATTAACAGCCTCCCAGCTCAGATTTAACAACAAGAGGAGTGAAAACAGTTGAGACATAAAGAGAGAGAGAGAGAGAGAGAGAGTGGGGGGCGGGGAGAGAGAGAGAGAGAGGGGGGGGGGGGGGGGGGGGAGAGAGAAAGATGAGCAGAGACAGAGAGATAGACAAAGGGCCAGATGTGAACAGTGTTGTGAGATTGTCTTTGTCTCTCTCTCTCTCTCTCGCTCTCTCTCTCTCTCTCTCTCTCTCTCTCTCTCTCTCTCTCTCTCTCTCTCTCTCTCTCTCTCAGACACACACACACACATACTCTCTTTCCATCCCTATCCCCCCTGCCTTGTTTTACTTAGCCGTTTGGATTTTTATTGATGCCTTACTCTGCCGTCTGACTCAGCAGAGAAACCAGACAGATTGAGAAGGCGGTCGTTCTCCAACACATAGAGTACAGAGTACAGCATTACATACTGGGCATAATACCCTGGCAAATCCAGATTTTTTAAATGCAATGATAGGCTTACATGAACATGTTTTTGGAGAAGCGAAGAGGAGTGAAGACCAGGGAGAAGGAGGAGGAGGTTCCCAAACCCGGAACCCAAACGAAAGGTGCTGGGTTCGAGCCCCAACATCTGCAGTCTAACCTGTAGGCACCCAAGATGCCCTGATTTCCGAAATATTCAACAGTAAAGAGAAGACGAATGAAAATGAAACTGCCAGACAAGACTGCCAAACACAACTCAACCGCACCGGTGGCCGTTAAGAAGAACTCACCTTTGCCGCTACAGTCCATCAGAGGCTTGGGGAACATGTAGGTCCGACACAGCGTGTTGACGTCCGTCTTGACCGGCAGCTCCTTCGGAGGTGTCACCACCGTCCCACTGCTGCCGCCACCGCCACCGCCGCCATTCTGGGTGGGACGGTCACCGCCGGCACACAGCAAGTCCTGGTTCACCTTCTTCAGCTTTTGGCCCCTGAGCGATGGTGGCTCGGCGCACTTGGCGTAGTTGCCCAGGTTGCGGTGGCTGGGCACCTGCAGCGTGCCCACCAGGCTGTCCAGGGCGCAGTCGCAGCTCCAGGGGTTGTCGTAGAGGCGGAGGTAGGTGAGGCGGGGCATGGGCAGCAGCACCTCCTCACTGGCCGTCCAGAGGCGGTTGTGCTGGAGGAGCAGGGTGGTGAGGTGGGAGAGGCCCGCGAAGGCGCCGTCCTCCACCATGGAGATGTGGTTCTGCTGCAGGTCCAGGCTTCGCAGCTGGGTGAACTGGGAGAACATGTTGTCCCGCAGCACCTGGAAGAGAGAGCCGTGAAGGGGGGGGGGGGGGGGGGACACGAGGGGTTATCTGGCGGCACGCCATTCACTGGTTGAGTGGCGGTTTGATTTTGTCGGTCGTTAGTTGCTTTCTTTATTTCTATTTTTCGGCTTGTCTGTTTCATTTGTTCTTTCTGTCTTTCATCCTTTCATTCTTTGCTTCTTTCATTACTTTTTTCCTCCCTTCTTTCAGACATCTTTCATTATTATTTCTGTATTTTTGTCTTTCTTTCCGTCTTAACTTCGTTCTTTCTTTCTTTTGTTATTTCTTTCTTTCATTCATTCAGTCCTTCTTTCCTTCTTTCTTTCTTTCATTCCCATCTGTATAATGATTTGCTACATTCATTTCATGTTCAATTATTCTTGGGTTTTGTGACCACTCTAAACAACTCAAAATCTTGAACAGATGCTCATGTTATCAATTGAAAGGCCCCAAATGTATACGGCCGAACTAATGGCATTCAGGTGCACTAGTTTCCAACACAGCTAAGAGTCAAGCGTTTGTTTTTTATTGTGACAACTGGCCCAACGGGAAGGGTCATAACCTTGTAGGTTGAAAGGTCAGTTTAGGATCAACAGAGGGACTATTCATGCACAGTGCTCCACAGGTTGTCATGAAAATGAATAGACAAACATCGAACGTTAAAAAAAAAAAGAAAAAAAATATTCAGCCTGAATTTTTTTTTTTAAATCATATGTTTAATCAACGTTCTGATTTTTTTATTTTTCTGTCTCCTCCTTCGTATCTGCATGGCTAACATGTATCGTCTATATTATGCAGTACATTATGGGCAAGAACCCCACATTTATTGATATGCCAGATTGAGTAGGAATGGCACTCGGGGGTGGCCAATCACATTATATTTTGGGGGGCATGTGCCACCCCAGACCCCCGCGTGGATTTGGCCCTGAGTGCAGCACAGTTTCCCCCCTGGGTCTCACCTGTATCTTGTTGCGTGACAGCAGCAGGTGGTGTATGTCTTTGGGCCAGCCCTGCATCACGGTGGTCAGCTGCCTGTCCTGGCAGTCCAGGTACTTCTCCCCCGCCTCCACGTACTCATTGCACTCTTGGGTCTGCCGCCGCACCGCCCCGGCCCGGCCTCGACCCCGCACCCGATCCCCATCGCTGGCGTACCCTTCCAGGGCCCCGGGCCGTGGGTGGGACCTATGACCCCTCCCGGAGCGAGGGGAGCCCCGTCTGGGCTCGGCTGACCGGAGCAGCAGCAGGAGGAAGAGGAAGGAGAAGGGACGCATGGCGATGGGGGTGGGAGGGGGGTGGTGGTGGAGGAGAGGAAGAGGAGAGGAGAGGTAGGGGTCTCTTCCTGGTTCAGGTCAGGGCCTGAGATGTGGTTGGTGTGACGTGACACTAGGGGCAGGTCACAGCTGAGGATAGAGAGAGAGAGAGAGAGAGAGAGAGAGAGAGAGAGAGAGAGAGAGAAGATAAGGGGGAAGACAGAGACAAAGATAATGATAACCTATTGCAAGATATTGCAAGAAACAATTCTATGTTTATCGTGACAACAGATGTAGATACGCCAATATCACCTTACTCATCGCTCACAGAAATTGAGCACAGAATATTCAATACAAACCATATACACTCACAGCTGTGAAAGTACTCAATATGTGTGGTTACCTATTACTAGGCATATACTGTATGTGGGACAGAGAACACTGTAATCGAAAGCATCTTACAGTCTGTTCAACGCATACAATCTTAGCATAAGACCCCAATGATTGACAGAGAGAAAGAGAGAGAGAGAGAGCAATTTAAACAAACTTGGCTTTGGTCTGCAACAACATTTGGTGCATTAGAGCATGGCTGGAGGGGCAAGCGTTGAGGTGCACACACACTGACGAGCTATACAGCGATGCTCTGCATGTGGAAGGAATTAGACTGAGAGGTGGAGAGAGGGGGCGAGAGACCAGGGGAAAACAGAGAGAGAGAGAGAGAGGGGGAGACGGAGAGAGAGAGGAAGGAAGAGAGAGAACAGCAAAGGAACTGAAGAGAGAGAGATCAGAGAGAGACATCTTATGTTATAATCATATGTTAAATGTATGAATATATAGACAGTGAGATAATACAAATGTAGAAGATATCAATGTTTGTGTGTGTGTGTGTAGGTGTGTGTGTGTGTGTGTGCGTGCGTGCATGGTGATACAGTAAAATACATCCGTCAGCCGGTGCCAGGAAATTGTGCACACACAAATTCACACGAAACTCTCTCTCTCTCTCTCTCTCTCTCTCTCTCTCTCTCTCTCTCTCTCTCTCTCTCTCTCTCTCTCTCTCTCTCTCTCACACACACACACACGCAAACAAAACACACACAAACACAAAGACACACACAGACACACAAACACACATATACATGCACACATACGCGCACATACACAAAACACACACAAACACACACACAGACACACAAACAACACACACACAAACACACGCAAACACAGACACAAACACACAAACACACACACCCACATACACAAACACAGACACAAACACACACACACACACACACACACACAAAGACACACGCACACACACACACACACACACACAAACACTCACACACACAAACAAACACACACACAAACAAACACACACACAAACACACACAGACACAAAGACACACGCACACACAAACACACACACACAAACACACTCACACACACAAACACACACACACACAAACACACACTCACACACACAAACACACACACACACACAAACACACACTCACACACACAAACACACACACACACACAAACACACACAAACACACACACGCACACACACACACACACACACACACACACACACACACACACACACACTACATTCTCCTATCCTGACTGTGTTTAACCACAGGCCCCATTGCTAGTAGCCTCCCAGTCTGTTTGAGTGGAACAAGCCAGTCAGGGCAGATGCTGATGTTCCATGGTCAATAATGGGCTCAAGGCGCTGCTGAAAGGAGACAGGGAACAGCTGAGAATGTTTCACAGGACCACGCTTGTCTGTCTGCCGCCCCCCCGCCCCCACTGCCCCCCGGACGAGCGATCAGACCAGCCTATTGTACGGCATTAGAAGACATAAAAGACATCAATAACAACAGATTGATTGGGGCGCCCGTTGTGTTCTCACTAGGGGAATATATAGAGAGCTAATTCGTTGTTAATTAAAACAAGTTAATTGCTATCTACGAGTCTCAAGATTGTGCTCATATGTGCTTCTGTCTTAGCCTAGTCCTAACTAGACCTTCGTACTCATTTCATTCATACTCATGGTCTAGCAGTGCTGTAGAGACAAACGTTGTCTCACTTGAAGGCGGGTGCTGTTGAAGTTTAAAACCTATTGGCTCTGCCCAGTGCCACTCTGGATCTGCCTTAACCAATCGCTAACGTTTGGTCGTGATGTATTTCATGCGCCAGAAACCACGTTGCGCGCAGTATACAAATGGCAGATGCAGTGAGCATTAGCATTAGCCTGGTTCCACCCGCCTCCGTACTTACGCTCAATAACTGAAATTCGCGCACGACCTCTACGTCACTGTTCTCAGGCCGCGCCTCCTGTTCGCTGATTGGAAGGCACACTTGAGGGAAAAGAAATCGTTCTAACATACAGCACCGCCAGACCTTAGTACTGAAGTGAAATGAAAATTGAGCGGAAGTACGTACAGTAGGCGGGCGGAGCCAGGCTACTTCTGTCTCTGTGTCTCTGTCTCTCTCTCTATTTAGTCTTTATCTAAAGCGACTTTTTATCCAATGACATACATGTCATTGCAGTAATGTAGCAGGTCGGGCTTCTGCTCAAGGATGCCTACAGGTTAGGCGGATGCTGGGGATTGAACCCAGAACCTTTTTCGGGTGGGGGGCGCACACCCTAACCACCATCCTTCTACATGTGTGTAGGTGTGTGTGCGTGCGTTTGCTTCTGTGCATGCATGTCTGCCTGAATGCACTCACATCTGTGTGTGCATAAGTGTGTGTGTGTGTGTGTGTGTCTACCTGTCTGTGTTTGTTTTGTTTCTTCGGTTTCTCTGCTGTTCACCATGTGTGTGGTCTAGACTCAGAGGTGTGTGTGTGTGTGTGTGTGTGTGTGTGTGTGTGTGTGTGTGTGTGTGTGTGTGTGTGTGTGTGTGTGTGTGTGTGTGTGTGTGTGTGTGTGTGTGTGTGTGTGTGTGTGTGTGCAGGGACGCTGTGTGTGTGTGTGGGGAAAGTTAGTATGATTCTAAGGGCCTGTGACTGGCAGGGGCACAATTTCTGGCCTGTGGTGGTGGGGTGGTAGAGCCCAATGTGATATAGTTTCATGGGACCCAAAATCCCTAGAGGCGCCCCTGTGTGTGTGTGTGTGTGTGTGTGTGTGTGTGTGTGTGTGTGTGTGTGTGTGTGTGTGTGTGTGTGTGTGTGTGTGTGTGTGTGTGTGTGTTTTAGACTAGACTCGACCACTATGTTCTGTTAGTGATAAGTATAACACAGACATAGACCAATATGGAGGCCCAGCCTGGGAGCGAGACAGAAAGAACGAGAGAGAGAGAGAGAGAGAGAGAGAGAGGGGGGGGGGGGGGGGGGGAGAGAGACAGGGATAGAGAGAGAGAGAGAGAGAGAGACAGGGATAGAGAGAGAGAGAGAGAGAGAGAGAGAGAGAGAGGGGGGGGGGGGGTGGGGGAGAGACAGGGATAGAGAGAGAGAGAGAGAGAGAGAGAGAGAGAGAGAGAGAGAGAGAGAGAGAGAGAGAGAGAGACAGGGAGAGAGAGAGACAGGGAGAGAGAGACAGGGAGAGAGAGAGAGAGAGAGAGAGAGAGAGAGAGAAACAAACATTGTCAAAACACTGCACATTGATAACAGCAGTAGACACTAACACACCAAAGCCATAGAAGGGGATAAACACCCACACAAACACACTGCTTCATACACATGCACAAACAAACGTGTATGCATGAAAAATCAAAAACAGACACGCACATTCATAAAAACACACATGTGCAAGCATGCAGAATCAAACACAGACACATGCGCGTGCACACACATACACACACACATATGGATATACACTCTTGGCTGCGGATAGTCCTGCTCACAAGCTTTTGAGTGAAATCGAATGGAAATTGATTGAAGTGCATTTTTTTAATGTATACATACAATTATATACACTATAAATACTTCTCAAATAATTAAAGGAAGTGGTGAAATCCGAACGGCTTATTATAAAGTGGAGTGTTTTTTCAGCATGGCCGTGGTGCCCGAGTAGCCACTGTGATTTTTAGCATCGAATCAAAACGCTGCCAGCGTCGCGGATGTCATTCCCTGAAATTGTGGATGTTTCCAATTTCGCTTCCTCCCCATAAAGACTGAGTGAAGTCCCTCCAAACCAGTTGACCATCACTGATACATTGGCAGGTTATATTAAGGTCCACTCCTTAGTCCAGTTGTTCCACCAAAACCTTTTATGAGACCCCATTTTTAGGCAAAATCAGAACGTACTTCCATAGTTGCATTGACTTGCCCACACATTGTTTAAACCCTATGACACCTGCCCGTAATATCAATCTCCCAGTGTAGTAGCTGGTAAAAGTTTGGCTTGTGGCCACAATTTATTATTGGGCAGTCTGCTTGTATATGTAAGGGACCTCTTACACTTCAAAATGTTTAAACAAAATATGTACAGGCAAATATCGATAGCTTATAAGACAGCAATCTCCCACGACCCAACCAAGTGTGCTCTCCCATGACCCCAGCGTTTTGAAAGCACTGTGTTCGTCCCATCTCGGACTAAAGATAGACCCCTCCATCGGTCAGCGTGCTGGATCCTATATCTAGGACGCATGACATCTCCGGCCGAATCCAATCCCCTGGGTCTCGGACACACCCTGGTGTGGTAGAACCCTGGTATGGTTGAACCCTAGTGTGGTTGAACCCTTCCTGGTTTAAATGATGGACCCATCCAGGCTGCTTTATTGCCCGTTCCAAACCGGCCCAGACGGGCCAAACCAGAAGCAATCTGGGGCCCAGTCTTGTGGCCAAATGTAATTTCTTCTGTGCGTGTGTGTGTGTGTGTGTGTGTGTGTGTGTACGTGTGTACGTGTGTGTGTGCGCGTGTGCAAGCATGTGTGTGTGTGTGTGTTGTGTGTGTGTGTGTGTCATTAAACTAAAAAAAAAAGACCCAAACTGGATATTGCCAAGCATTATAATCCAATAAAAGATTCTGATTTAATCCCTCTATATGTATGATTGTCATCTCTTATTATTTGTAATATGTTTATAACGTAAGTGACTCACTCACTCATTCATTTGTTTGTTATTGTTTGCTCATATTGATTTTTTATTTGTATTTTAGTGGGGCTGGGGGACTGCATGTTTTTCATTGCTAACCCTGGCAGACAGGCGGGGAGTGAGGTTTCCATACTTCAGCAGAACTAATAGATATTTCACTGTGGATCCTCCAACCACAGCTTCTTATACCCCATTCGCCAAGAAATAAACATTTATATGGTGGTAGAATATCAGTATTTCACATAGAGGGGCCTAGGGTTTGATCCCGTGCCAGTAACAGTGGTGGCGCCGAATACGTAGCTGAGGTTTGTTGTTCTCCAGCTAACGAGAGTTGATGGTACATAGGTGGTCCAGACTATGCGGTCTCCCACACCTAGTGAAGAAAGATATATATAGATATGAATTATCCCACTTTCTTGACATATCGTTAAGAAATATTGCTGACTTTACTGCACAAACTATTTGCTGGGTTCTGGGGCAAAAGTACCTCCTCAAGTGGGTCATGGCATTAAACCCCAAACTTCAAGTACAAACCCAGTTTTTCCATACTTCAGCGCTTTGCCTAAAAATAATGTTGTTTATCAGATTGTTCACAGTCTAGTAAAACTGCTGCATACCAACACCAACAGCTAGCACCAATGGCTATATGAATTTCTTGGTTTTTTTTTATTTAACTTTTTTTTTTTTAAATTAATTTCTATTAATAGAGCTTTTAGTTTATGTGAGTCCTGCTGCTAAATGTTTTGGCTATTTGGCTATTGCTGAGCAAGCAACCCGGGAAGATTACATCACATATACCAGTAAGTGCTTAACAGAAAAGTGCACTTTTAATAATAAGAAAAATTCAAACCTAATCCCCTCACATATACCGATAATGTGTCTGATTTTCAGTTACCCGCATCAAATTGGCAGAAAATTCCCACAATATTCCTAGTGAACAGTCCAAGTTGAAATTGCTATGCAATGAATGTGCTAAGCTATGATCCGATTCATTTAGGAAAGTAACTCACTAGATGCTGTGTGTGTATGTGCATGCGTAGATGTGTGCGTGTGTGTGTGTGTGTGTGTGCGTGCGTGCGTGCGTGCATGTGTGCGTGCATGTGTGTGTGTGTGTGTGTGCGTGCGTGTGTGTGTGTGCGTGTGGGAACTGCAAATCAGTCCAGCAGTAGCCTGCTATTTTAAGACAGTTCAGGGCACAACACATGCTGAACTTGAAATGGTCTGTGGCAATTAATGAACACAGCTACATTTGTTATATAGCTCTATTGTAACAGCAGTTTCAGGCAATTGACTGAGAAAATATACCGATATTAAACATATTTGTATTTAGGCTACTGTCATTCGCATTGCACAGCAGAATATATACTGTATGTAAAGGGGGCGCTTTTATCCAAGATGGTGAGTCTGCCACAGTCTGACAAGATCACCAATGCATACATGAGTGCATCTAAGCATGGGTGGCCCCTAACCCTGGCCGTGTTAATGCCATGCTCTACCAGCTGAGCTAAACAGGACCACAAATGACTGCTTCGGCGGTGACCCACTGCACAGCGTATAAAGAAGGTAAGCTGCATTTGCACGGGCACACAGGTCAAAGTGCAAACTGGTAAATGACACAGCGTTTAAAAATGTAAACACTCTCCCTCTAACACACACACACACACACAGGCACATAGCTAGCCACATTCACACTCAAAGTGGCACACTTGAGACACAACTAACACAGTGTTTCTGTGTGTGTGTGTGTGTGTGTGTGTGTGTGTGTGTGTGTGTGTGTGTGTGTGTGTGTGTGTGTGTGTGCGTGTAACCCCCACCAGCCCAAAGGAAACACAGTCTGGCTCCAACACCAACATCATGACCAACACTGCATACAGCAGGCATGAGGGGGGGGGGGGGGGGTTCAACAGAAGCAATGAAAATAGAGAGCGGCCAAATAAAAGTACAAGCGATGAAAGTGAATAAAAAGTTAATAAGAGGAGAGCACTGGAAAAAGATGGATTAAGAAAAGAGAGGGAAAAAAATAGAGAGAAATTAGAGAGTAAATTGTATATTCGGTGAATCTCACTAGAGACCCCATCTAATCCATGCAGCTGATCCTACTCAAAATAGCCAATCACGTCATCTCTTAGCGATCCCCCTAAAGCACCAACCAATCATGTTGTCTCGAAATCATATCGCCTTTGAGAGATCCCTTTTAAAGTACCGACCCAAACCTGTTGTAACTTAGAAAAACCTCTAAAGCGTCAGCTTCCTCTGGAAGTGAACCCAAAACATGATGAAAGAACATTTCAACACATCTTGAGATATTACAGTTTGGCCAACAAACCCACTGGTGTAATCTAATACAATCCAGTGCACAATTGAAGAACATTGAGAAAACATTGGTTCGAGAGTTCTTTAATCCCTTTTTAATCATGTGGATTTGTTTTCCAGTGGCTTTAAGGTTTATTTAGCAGTAACAAGCTTGTTTACCTATAAGGCCTCTGCTACTGTAACTCTGG
>JAOPHQ010006549.1:75000-360603 GCA_030340625.1 Merluccius polli
TGGCAGTCAACTGAAATGGCGTTTCCTTGGGTTAGAGGAAGCCAAGCAAAAAGCATTAGAAACCAGCACCGGTGGAGATTCCCTGAGGTGCGTTTGAGGACATCACAATCAAAAAGGGAAATAGAATTACCACACGGCAGCACAATGACCGCATGTGACCGAAAATGCAATAGAGTAAACCCTTTGAGTCTGTAACTGAAAGGGTGATACAAATAACACTGACATGACTTTAATTGACTTGAAAATAAGATCTAAAGAATTGAAGATATTTTGGGCCGGTTTGCACACATGGTTCATCTTATCTGTATTTTTTGTCTTATCTTGTACTGTATCTTGATTATTCTGCCTGGGGAATATCATCTTTGCATTTTCAGCATACTTTCACAGAGACATCCGCCAGGTAAATGTGTGTGAATTACGGTCCGTCGTTCGTATTGTTCACCTACAGACCCACCGTGAGTCTCATCTCAAACTCACCCACTACTCTTTCTCATGTAACTTTTATGGGACTCAAACACACCTCTGGAACATGTGGACGTCCGATAACGAAACGTGGTATGGAGCTTAATTTGTGTCAGCGATATCCGCGCTGCACGTTACCGCTTCATAAATCACCATTCGCTCCTTTGGTTTGTTTACTTGCATAAGTTTGCATTTTACGTTTGGGTCACACGCAAACCAGACCCAGGTGTTGGTCCATCCCATAAACCCTGTCTCCTATAGAATTATTGTTGTGTAAAGATTTAGGGAAAAGGAAAAAAATGTGTACCCTTAAGCCTCCTTTAAAAGTATCAACTTCACAGGAAAAAAAACGAATAAAAGAGCTACTAAAAGTATGCAGTCTTCGTTTTCTTTCATTGAACAGTACTCATAAACCATAATCCAGCAATCCTCTGGGGAACAAGAGGTCCTTCCAAGAAAAACATTTTTACCGAAACCCAACCAGACATGGCAAAGAGCACCGACTCAGCAGTAATTACAAACACAAAGAAAGAAGTAATCAGCTATACAGTACAGTACTGTATTGTACTGTACAATGATCTGGAAGCTGCTGCTGCTGCTGCTATTTGCAAGTGTTGCAATTCAATCTCTAAACACATCCACATCTTAGATGTGTTTAGAGATTGAATGGTATGAGGAGATGAACTTTGTATGGGATCTGATGTGTTGGTCTGGGGAAAGCAAGAGGAAGTTGTAATTACCTGAGCAGTAGAGGAGGAAGAACAATAAGTGTCTGGTCCTGGTCCAGGTTCTAGCAAGAGGACCCACAGATCTCCGTCCGGTCCCGAGTCCCCGGCTCCTGGTCCTGTCATGGGAGCTGCGTCCAAGTCCCGGGGCGGTCTGCCTGCCTGCCTCCTCTCCCAGCGCTGCAGCTCACTGTCCCACTGGCTGGCTCACAGAGACTAACCACTGCCTTCTTCTAACACTCCCTCCTCTCTCTCTCTCTCTCCCTCTCTCCCCTGCTGTTCTTTCTCTCTCTCTCCACTATAATTTAGTACCGGCTGGGACTCACTGACTGCCTGCTTTTCCTGTCTTGAATGTACCGCTTGCACCGTAAGTTTCTCTCTCTCTCTCTCTCTCTGTCTCTCTCTCTCTCGCTCACTCCCACTCTCTCACTCACTCCCACTCTCTCGCCGCCCCCCCACTCTTTCTCCCTGCCCCACTTTATCACACACTGGGTGCATGCAAACGAGAGCCGCAGGACTGTGCATGGTGTAGGGTTGCATGCACACACATACACACATGCACACACATACACAAACAGTCCAACCAAACTATTAGAGAGAGAGAGAGAGAGAGAGAGAAACCTTGGAGAAGACTGGGTGGATGGGAGGTGGTCTTCTGTATCAAAACATATGGAGACAAAAAAAGGAGTGTGAGGAGTGGGGGTGGTTATTATGGGATTGATTATGTACAGGAATGCAAATACTATCCCCTACTGTTTGCACGTGTATACACAGTATACATGTGTGTGTGCTGTTATGTGCTATGTTGTTTATATGCATTTATCTGTGTGTGAGTGTTTGTGTGCGTGCGTGTGTGTGCGTGCGTGTGTGTGCATGTGTGTGTGTGCGTGTGCATATGTGGGCGTGCCTGTCTGCTCCGTCGACCTGCTTGCATAAGCATAGGCATTCGCTTAAATCCTCGAAGATTTGTTTCAAAAGAGCTTCGCTCCACTCCCAACATCTGCCTTTGATCCCTGGGTCAGTAGAGCACCTCTCCCCCCTTTTATACACACACTCCCAACCACGCCGCAGCATAGCGTGGGGCGAGTGGGCCTCTGCCATGGGGCTTCACACGGCATTCAAGTTTCACCTTCATTTTATTCCAATAACACCTTTAAAAGCCAACCAGGTTCAAAACCAAAGTGCTGTACAGATATACATTGCGTCAGTACAATTTACACTTACACGCGCACACACACACACACATTCACACACGCCCGTGCACACGCACGCACGCACGCACACACACACACACACACACACACACACACACATAGACACACACATATTTGGACAGTCAGTCAAAATACTAAAAGCAAAATATGTAGCAGGTTAATCGTGGTAATTTGAGGATGGATAGAATATAGGATTCGCTTAAAGAAACACAAAATGTTAGGAAACTGTGTAGCCTACCCCTGTGACACGCCACCTTAGTGGCTTTTGCTGGGGCCCTCCGACCCTCCGATGTTGATTTGAAGATGCATTTATTGGAGATGGCAAGATGGTATACGCTGAGCAGATGGTACATGCTGCCATGACAGAGGCTCTCTCCCTCTCTCTCTCGCTCATGTGTGTGTGTGTGTGTGTGTGTGTTGACAGCTGGTTTATCCTGGGTGCCATGGTTACTCCTGCACCACAGGTGTACAGCCCCACCCAGACCCAGATTCTAATCAGACTCAGGCCAGGTGAGGCTGTAAATCAGCATTTCAACCACACACACTCCACACAAACACACACAGTGATGTCCAGGCATCCAGCCTCACTGCAAGAGAGAACAACCCACACCAAACAAGTCTATAAATCAATTCTGTTAATCATACTCATCTCTTAGCGGTGTGTCTGCACCTCTAACGAGCCACGCTTGGCTCGCTCACCTACAGCCGATGCCTTGGCCCCAACCCCCTTGCCACACCGTGGAATTAGGCAGGTCCACGCCGGGGGCCTGGGGTGGCACATGCCCCCCTGCCTGTGTTATTCTGTTATTCACCCCTACTAAATTGGTCAGGTCAAAGGTCATAGGCAAGGGAATACAAATTAGTTTTAAGTCTGCTTTTAAAAACCCACTTTGTCAAAGGCTTGGCTCCTTTGGTCCACATCATTGGGTTGAAACGAGTGGCACCACTTCATGCTCCAATGTCACATTTTCACTAAATTCTCAATTTTTTTGTGTACTCACAATGAATCAATTGCTTTTATTGCCGCAATTTAATGTGAAAAGGCATGGAATCGATCTCTTTGTTTTCCCACTTGTCTTTTTGAGAGAGGAAGCAGAAGCTGTTTTGTGGGTTTTTCTGTATAGGATTTATTAAACGCAATTCTGCTTTAAACAAACAAGCAGTTGCCGCAGACGCAACCTGAATCCCATCCACGACGTCTGCATGCCTATTATCTGCCGATTGGCTGGATAACTAATGCTCTGTCAGTGCTGGTCAGTTTAGCAGGGACCTGAGACAAAACAGCAGGCCATGTTAGTTTCACAGGCTGGCTAGGAGGGTTGTGCGTTTTCAGAGGGGAGTAATATCCCTGTTAATGAACTCCCTTTGCTTTGACCTCTCTTATTTTTTCCACTCATTTGTTCTTGTGTCCCTCCTTCCCATCCCCTTTTTCTCCTTCCCTTTCCTAACCTGTCCTCCATTCCTCCCCTCTCCTTTAATGTCTCACTCTTTTTTTTCATCCCTCTCAGGTCGTATTTGTTTTGCTTGCTGTTGTTTATGTCTCTCCCTCCTCCTCCTCCTCCTCCTCCTCCTCCTGGACCTCCACCACCTTTCTCATTCCTCCTCTCCCAGTTGTTTTGTGCTGCTCCTGCCTGTTTACGTCTCTACCCTCACCCTGCTCATCCACCACCTCCTCATCCACCTCCTTCTCCTCCTCCTCCTTGCTCATCAGAGAGAGTGGAACAGGTCCATATTAGGAGCAGCACCATGCTGGTGTGTATCAGACAGAGAGACAGTTCTCTGCCAAGCACTTCAAACAGCTTCAGGAGCACTTATGGCACGACACATGTTTTGAGATGAGGGAGAGACAGACACACATTGCCTCATGCCTATTGCGTAACACCTGTGATATGTATGTCACGCATGTCATGTCGGTTTATTACGTAGCGATAACAGAATAGGACTCTTTGTGTGCAGAACACCTGTCATACAGAAGACCATCATACATAAGACAGAGGCCAAAGTTTGTTGCAGTGCATATTGATAGACATTTTTTGAGAATGTATCTAAAAAAAACAATTTTAAAACTTGGTGTGTAGAAAAAGTCAATAAATATGTAAAAAAAAACATAAAATATTGTCTATTGCAAATAAAAATGATTAGAATAAGTTGAAAAAGGTCAGAAGATACGATGGAATATAAAAAAAATCTAATAAATTAAATAATCATAATGAGCTAAAGTGAAACATATTTTAACAAGTTCCTAAATATGATTATGGTTACTAGATGTTGCTGCATACTACTAGAATGTTACATTTTAGAAAACACCCTTTCAATCCAAGCCATCTGGAACTAATGCTTACACATAAAAACACACTCCCACACACACACACACACACACACACCTACACAATCCCCCCACCCCACACACACACACACACACACTCCCACACACACACACACACACACACACACACACACACACACACACACACACACACACACGTGCACACGCACACGCAATGATTCACAATTTAGTCAATCATGGTTGCTAACGAAACAAAGTCAAAACTTAAGAATAACAATTTGTCATCATAATCGCTCGAAAACACAACAAATTAACATTGGTTTCCTATCATCCGTTGCTTTTAATGTATCTCATAATTATCAGTGAAAGAAGAATAAACATTGCAGATATCTCCTCATTAGCTGCAGAATCCTTGTGATGATTTATTGAAGAGTTTTGCGGTTGTTGGCTTGGCGTTTTGTCTATCTGTAGGACCCCAACCCTGCTTGCTGACCTTTAGGACCCATACAAGGATAGGGCCAAGGGTTGGGACAGAGTCGGTCAAGTCACCGCTCTTTGGTTTAAAACAGGGACAGTTAGCATTTTGTAGATTTAGTCTGTTATCTGGAAAGTGTCATCATGAACATTAAAACTGTGAGCAATATACATTTTGCTAAGCCATATCATAAAACAAACAGAAAGAGTTATCAAGTAGTGAAGTGGGTTACTAAAGGCTTGAAGAGAAACTGCCATTTTTAGATACAAATTCAAAACTTATGTTAATACATTTTTTGCTAGGGATGCCTCAATATTTTTTTGTCAGACATAATTGCATCCGATCACTCACACACCGTGTGAAAGAAAACAAAGACACAATATGTGTATTGAAGAAACAAGAGAGATAAACATTTTTTTGTTTTGTCATTAAAACAAGGAGGACCTTCATTGCTATTTAGTTAATGACAATTACAATTTATCCAACATTTTCAACAACCCAAAGTGCACAAAGCAATTAAGGCCAGATTAAAAGTTACTCCTTCCTTCTCCTTATCGCCAGATGGCCTTATGTAAGCCTAAGTGTAATTTGTTTTAATAGCAGACAACATCAAGGTCATACGCTGTCTAGGCAATACTGTAATCCTGATTTAACTTGAAATTACAAAACATATCTTTCATTGTTTTCATCGTCCCACAATGTGCTCAACATTTGTATCATTTACTATTTCACGTATTAATCATTTACCAGAGGATCTTTATCCAAAATGTGACGGCCCTGCTTTGCTTTCCTATTGGCTCTGTTGCAGAGGGCGGGCAGGAAGTGATTGGGTTGTTAGTGATTATACGGCGGCCTAACACATACCACCATCTGCATTTGATATACTTTATTATCTTTAGTTGTAAATAAATAAACTATTTTTGGCATTTAAAGTTCTGCGTTGTTTCCTATTTACATGAGCCGGTTTGTGACAAAAACAACTTGGAGTTTTTTGTCATTAATGGGCAGGTAGGGGTTAGGGTACTGACAGGTAGACTGTGGACATTGGGGTTCGAACCCACAACATATTCACCTTATTCACCAAACACCCTGACCACTATTCGAACATCCTAAGCACTGTCCCTGCCTTATTTTAATTCATCCTATTTCTTTCTATCCTCAATGGAAGCTGCTCTGGAGGACAAGGAGGACAAGGAGAAGGAGGAGGAGACAGAGGAGAAGTCATAGTAGATCCCTCTCCCTGATACCTCACGCTGTCTCAACCCAGCGTGTCCTGCGAACAGCTATTACCCAACACACTGCAGTACTCTTTCCCCAGAGGCTACAATTACTGTCTACTTGAAAGGTCTTATCTGTCTGCAAACCCCCCCAGCACCCCCCCGATCCCCCCCCCCCGATCCCCCCCCCCCCTTCCCCGATCCCTCCCCCCCCCCTCCCCGATCCGTCCCCCATTCTCTTTGTGAACACGAATTTAGGACCATTTTGTCATTCTTAGTGTTTGTTTTGTTTGAATTATCTTTGGTACCTCATGTACCGTAACATAACACTTTAATAGTAAAAACCCCAGGTTTATCTACTTGAATGTCCGATAGTACAAAACAGTTAAGCAGCGGGCCAGACTTAACATTATTCTTTGTCGGGACTTTCTTAGGATGCAAACAAACCGTATTATAATACTCGAATAGTAAAAACCGTAATGTCCACTTGACTGATACATAACAGCTGTTTTTGTTGTGTCTTGAGTATAGCAGGCCAGATTTGACATTCTTCTTCGTTGGGCCTTTGTTAGGATGCTATATTTTTGGATTAGGGAACAGCTTAACAAAGCCATTTTTATCTTGTAATCTATTTTATCTGTTGTAATTTTATCTGTTGTAAGAACAATTTTACACACCTAGAATAACTTGCAGATGCAAACATCTCCCAATAGGATTTTCTGATTAAAAGTTACAATCTTGCAACAGCAGGTCGGATATGACTCCAACCATCTTGGTTGGAGGCTGTTTTGAAACTAGCAACCTATTTGCTTCTTGGAAACCCAGCTATCTCTCTCTGTCTCTCTCTCTCTGTCTCCCTCTCTCTGTCTCTGTCTCTCTCTCTCTCTCTCTCTCTCTAACCATTAGCGCTGACAAAAGCAGCACTGTGCCCCCTGCCTCCCTAGGGAGTGATGTGGGGAGAGGGGTGGGGGGTGGCGGGAGGGTCACCGGGACAACCGGAAATTTCCCCCCTCGCTGAGCCCATGGAAGTATAATGGTTTGAGCTTCAGAAAGCGAGCAACCTCCCTAGATACTGATGATGTGTTTAATAGTTTGAGCTGAGGGGGGAATAGAGGAAGTCCAGCCACTGTTTATTTCAGTCTGGGAGCCTTTTGGTTCATGTGAGCGGTTCTTTGGGTGATCTATCATCTTAATAAGAAGGGTATGATTTTTCTTTAATGATATATTAATTTATTTTACATTACACATTTGTTTTTATTTTTGGTTAAAAAAATAATAATAACATATATATATATATATATATATATATATATATATATATATATATATATATATATATATATATATATATATTTTTTTTTTTTTTATGTTGCCTCTGTGAAGGTTGAAGGTAAGAAGGTTGTAGTCATTTGTAAAGCCCAAAGCACACATGTCAGTTGAGAAACAAAATAATGTTTTTAAATGTTCACGTCTAAAATAGACTTGAGTCCTTGAGAGCTCCATTCACGCTCTGTGTGCTTTGCTTCGTTGAAACAACAACACTATTTCATTTTTGTTCTACAAATATGAACCGAAATTTGTATAGTTTTCGAATAAAATAAATGAAAAGAAAAAAAGTAACCATGTTGAATTTCTTTTTGAAGAACCTTTTCTGGAGGAAAAATGGACTGATTCTTCAGACCGATGACACTGCAGGGACAAAGTGTTGACAAAGTGCGGGTTCGACACTAAGTGACAAGTGAGTAATTCGGACCATTTTTACCCCTGGCTATCACCAGATGTGTTTACCAGCGCCATCAGAACTATAACTGCCTCTTGTTTCCATGGAGATGGCAATGTGACGACCAACAGTGCACTCCAAGTCATTCCCCTGGTGATGCCTCCACTTACATGATACACTCCATCAGCACAAATACACTCACATAAAACACAAATGCACACATAAGCATGCACAGACATGCTTTCACACACATGCGCAAGCAAGCACACACACACACACATACACGCACACACACAAAAATGCGTACACACATGCACACTCGCACACACACACAAGCGCAAGCAAGCACACACACACACATACACACACACACAAACACACACACACACACACACATGCATACACACACAAGCGCAAGCAAGCACACACACACACGCACGCACTCACACACGCACACACTTTTTATTTTTGTTTTTTAAAGAACAACTGCAGTCGTGTCATCTTACATGACACACTGGCTCAGGCACTTGCTGGGCGGCCAAAAGGGACTTATAAGGACCCCCTGCAATGGATGACCGGCGGAAGGGTGAAACACTGAGTCGGGGGAAACCATGAAGAATAAATGATGTCATGATGTTGCAGAAACAGGAACAGACTTTGAGACTTGGAACGGTCAGGACAGGGCTGTGTGGGACCTTGTGATTGGCCAACACGTCATAGTTTCCTAAGTTGCTGATTTTGCGAAAAAGTAGGTCACAACTGGATGGATGGATGATGGATAGACTGATAGATTGAGGTACATAGATAGATAGATAGATAGATAGATAGATAGATAGATAGATAGATAGATAGATAGATAGATAGATAGATAGATAGATAGATAGATAGATAGACAGACATACAGACAGACAGACAGACCGACAGCACCTACACAGATTTCCATTACATCCATGTTCCATATAGACAGTAGTATACTCTTCCCAGGTGGCCTATTTCCTCACTCCAACCCCCAGTTTTCTGCTTCAGGCAACATGCATCCCATTAGTAGTTATGATTCATCAGCGGCACAAGCCAGCCAGTCTAGAGGCCAGCCAGGCTGGAGGCCTAGGGGAGCCTATAGAGCCCAGAAAAACTAGAAATGATAGGTTCAGCACCATTACAACAACGGCACACTGTGACGCACACACACATGCATGCACGCACGCACGCACACACACACACACACACACACACACACACACACACACACACACATGCACATGCACACACAAACACAGCAGAGGCTACTGAGGCTTTTTTGTTTGTTTGTTTGACCCTTAGGGTTTTTTTTATAAGAGAGACAGGCAACACACACACACACACACACACAAACACACACACACACTGAGTGTAACTGAGAACAATGCAATTAGGTAGCATGCCCTGACCTGCAGTGGACACTTATTTTTGTTGGTCCTGCAGTCTCACCTCCTCTCTAGTGTCTCTCTTTCTGACTTTGTTTATGTCTCTTGTGTAACCTGGCTATATTACACCTCTTTTATCCTCTATTTCTTCATTGTCACTATTTTATTTTAAATGATTCACTGCAGTATTCAGCTCTTTGTTGTTTATTCAAAATAGGAAATGTAAATGGGTAACATTAAAAAAGTTTTCTTAACCACTTAAAATGTGACTTTCGGTGATTTTGCTTGCATTCATATTCATATTAATAGTTATATCACTGTTTTATGCAATTGTGCAATATAGCAAAGGCATATGTGCTACACTTTTCAAATTCAGGTTACAATTCAAAGTCTAAAAGGGGGTTTTTTATAGACTTTCGTTATGAATCCCTCCGTTTTAAAACTAACAATTATCGCTCTATTTAAGATGGCTGCGGTGGGTTGCCATGGCGAGGGCCGAACTCAAACCGAAGAAAATAACAGAAAGAAAAAACCCACAAGAAGAAGAATATTCTAGCCCTGAAATACTCCTCTTTCATCGAACACCCATGGCTCTCCTTATTAACCCCAGGTAGGGCTGTTTGTACAGCTGTTGGGGATCTGATAGACCTTTCTAGATGTAACATTAAACCCTATTATCAACCTTTCATCCCTCTCGGATGTCTGCGAAGGACAAGGTGCAAATGAGCTGTGCGGACAGCAATTATTCGGTTTCACACCTTGTCGAAAAAGTCTGTCCTCCATTTTGCGGTAAGCAGTATGAAGAGATTTACCCCATACACATAAATCCCAGCAGTTCCTGGATTCCTCCATGTCAGTACAATCACGTCCCTTGGCACGATCTGTTGATCCTTTGGTGAATCCCGTAGAGGGCTACAGTCGATAGCAACGAAGCCCTTTATTTCAGCCTGTCAACCTTGTTTATTCGGACTATAGTTTATGTCCCAAATCGAAAAGGGGTTTTTAATTTAGCTCCTTGAGTTTATTTTCTTATGGAGTTTTCCACTCCGGTTGAAGTGGCTTAGAGGTGCCACACCATCTTCATCCAAACATGGACACATTAATTTCCCATCATGCCATGTTGAGAATTGTTTTAAATAGCTACGTAAGATAAGATGAGGTAAGACGTTTTTTATTAATCCCGAAATATACCGGTCACAGCAGAACTACAGGACAGTAATACAACTTACACATACAAATACACACATACATTCGCGTGGCCATAGTTACGCTAGCCAGCTACACGGGTTTCCAAAAAAAAAAAAAAAACGTAGATCTCCTTTTATTTATGAGATAAGATAAGATAAAAGCACATCAAATCACACACTGCTACTTCCTCTGCATGCCGACTTCTCACGGTGATATAGCCGGCCCTGTCTGAATGAATGACGGTAAACATGTTCATAAATGTCACATAAACCCCCCCCCCCCCCCCCCCCCAACAGTTGATAATAACGCAATGAATAAGGAAGACTCCTACTCCTACTAAAATACGAGTGGTTACTTTTCTCGACTAGACAGCCACGAGGCCAACACATTGTCTCCGGTGGTTCGCGTTATTGATGTCCTAAAAGGAAGAATGTTAAACAGGACTCTATTTATGTCCGGCTCTATAAACGGAGGCCAACCTCGATGGGCCCGTTGCTCGTTTAGTCGGGCGGTGGGGTGGGAGAGACGACGCGATGACCTCACTGTCTCTCACCCGCCTATACATACAGATAGACGATACGACCCTTCTTCTTTAATAAGATCTGGGTGTTTTTTTTATGTCCGTTGGTGGTCGCCACCCTGCTAAGTGCTAACTCCACCCCCACCCCTTAACCTCAACTGCTAAAAGAGGGTGGGTGCGTTCGTTTGGTGTCACCGTCTGCTCATGCAGTGTCGCGGTGTATTTTTTCTTCTTTCTATTACTGTAACTGTACACCCCCCCCCCCCCCCCCCCCTCCTTTCTGTCAGCAAACTTCTCTCATGTTCAGGCACGCACAGACATGCAGAGGCGTGCACACACAAACACACGCGCGCATGGACGCACACACACAAACATAGATAGAAACACTCACTCACTCACACACACACACACACACAAACACTTCTCAGAACTCGTACCCAGTCTCTGTTATGATCAACTCGGGGAGACCCAAACGCATCGACTCAAAGTTACACTGAATCAGAAAAGAGGTTTATAGTCAGGACCTCCTGGGAGTGAGGATGGATGAGAGGAAAGTCCGGCAGACGAATGCAGAGAGGGGTGTGGGGAGGTTGATGACTGGTGAAGCGTGGGGGAGCAGAGCGTGTGGTTGTAGGAGCCAGCTGGGAAGCTAGTGAAAGGGAGACTGGACTGCTTGGCAGGCAGGGAGGGAGGGAGGGAGGGAGGGAGATGAACAGGCAGGCAGGCAGGCAGGCAGGCAGGCAGGCAGGCAGTGATCCACAACGGCTGAGACAAGGATCTGGTGATGAGTGCGTGACGAACCGGGGCAGATATACTGCAGAGTTGATGAGATGATGGACTGCATGTGTGCGACTTGGAGCAGGTGAACGTGATGATCAGCAATCAGGGAGCCGGGAGACTGAATGGTCACGCCCACAACCCACACACCCCCACCAAGAAAAGAGACACAAACAGGGGAGCACATTTACATTTAGGGCATTTAGCAGACGCTTTTGTCCAAAGCCACACAGGAGACACAAGGGAAAGGGAAAGCACTCACTCTAAGTGAGTGGATCACTCTAAGCACTATTGGATTCAAACCTATCACAATATTGTTGAATACTATTAGAATACTTATTCCCATAGTATTTTGGTTGGCAATTATTACTAGACAATAAAACCAGCAACGTCATAGCAGTTTTTCTTGCTGTCCCACAAATCAATTGTTACTTAACGGTGGGAGGAAAATATTTGAAAATGTCCCATTGGAAAGTTACTATTATTATCATCTACAGAGATTGTGTGAGAGAGAGAGAGAGAGAGAGAGAGAGAGAGAGAGAGAGAGAGAGAGAGAGAGAGAGAGAGAGTTTTAGGCGATATTAGAGTTTAAAGTAAAGGCGACCTCATAGTAGACCTCATAAACCGTTACCTCGCTGACTGCTTTCCTTGAAACACTGGAAACAACTTTGAATATTAATTTTGCTTGCTTAGTTTTGTTTTGTTTGACGATACCGTAGGTCCAATTTATTATACAAAAGTCTGGCGTCGTCCTTCTCTTAGCCACTTATTCCAGACGTAAGCTTACCTAAACTTGCTAACCCCAGCACATATTTCAACATTAGCGTTAGCACGGTGCACTAAGACAAGTGTATCCATGATAACTCAAATAGCAAATAGCAAAGGTGAGTTTCACAGTACATAAAATATATCTGAAAGATAAAGAGGTACAACTTCTTTCCACAATTTCCTGGCTTCCAGATCCCAGTTCCTCTTTGTTCCTTTATTTTACTGTCTATAAACCAGTCCGTTTTTATTCACGTTTCCATTTATCCATTTGGTGAATTATTTATTTGCATTTTTTAACACTTTCTTATCATTTTTATAGCCACCTAGCATTGCCAGAAAACCAAGAATGTTGGTGGGTGAGATAATGAGGTTGGCCTCTGGCCTGTTACAGATCACTCATACTCATTCAGTTGACTTTCCACAACATGTTATCCAAAAATGCTAGCATGCTAGTATAGCATATCGACACAACAACAGCACAGGATAGGTAAACCAACAATGCTAACATGCTATTGCAACAGATTGCAACACATGCGACATACATACAAGAGATTACGAAATTGTTATTGTTACAATTGCTGCTTAAGATATATATGTAATATAAGATATATATCAAATACAAAATAAAATAAATGGAAGTAAAAAAGTACACAAAAGTACAGTATGGCAATACATATACAGTATAGAGCCATTTAAAATGTATATAAATAGCTTACATAAAATATATACTATGACGTTCTTCATGAAAATATGCACAGATTAGCTAATATGCTAAGCTATGCGAAGGTAGACATAACATTACATGGTCATAAAAAAAGGCTACAAAAAAGCTGTAACCTAAATATTATGAGCCAGAGAGAAAACCACAATCCATGTCCTGACAACACATTATATACACCAGACAGCCAGAGCAACAGCAGGAACATTAAGCATACACATATAATGGTATTAAGACCAAAACTAATGAGTGCACCGGGTTAATTTGACATCCTCGTGTTTCCATCAGGCTAACTGAAGAGAGGTGTTTTCTATGTATGTTGTCTGCAGATTTCCAATCCTCTCCTCTCATTCCTGTTTCACTATCCACATCAATTCACTTTCCATTCCAATTTCCATTTCCATTCCATTCATTCGTCTTTATTCTGTTACCCTGCCACCCCCCTCATGCTGGTGCACACCTGATTCTCCTCACATAACCTCAACCCCTCTTCCACCTACCCTCCATTGATGCCTCCCTCCCTCCCTCCCTCCCTATTTAATCTCCCACTCGCTCTCTCTCTCCCTCCCTCCCTATTTAATCTCCCACTCGCTCTCTCCCTCCCTTCATCCTCTTTTTTCTCCCCATTCCTCTAACCATCCAAGCCTTGCCTCCCTCCCACCACTTCACTCTCCCACTTGTTTTTTTCCCTCTCCACCTGCTTCCATCCCAATATCAATCATCTTATTGGTTGACTCACTGCAACTTCTCATTTAAGATGTGCCCTATTCTTTCAATATCTTGAAAATAGTTTGTTAGTTACTTTCAGGGGTGGAAGAAGTGCTCAGATCTTTTTCTTAAGTAAAAGTAGTAGTACCACACTGTATAAATACTCTGTTACAAGTAAAAGTCCTGCATTGAAAATGTTACTTAAGTAAAAGTACAAAAGTATTAGCATCAAAATATACTTAAAGTGCCATAAGTAAAAGTACTCATTATGCTGTATGGCCCATTTCAGAATACATTATATTACTGGATTATATTTATTGATGCATTAATATGTTCAATCGCTTTAATGTTGCAACTGGTAAAGGTGGAGCTCATTTTAATTGATTTATATCTATTTTATATATTACTTGCTGGGTAGCTTTTGAATTTCCTTCTGGGGACCAATAAAGCCTTATTGATATAATATTATAATGTATTTATTAGTTATATTTTGTATTGTTAATCTGAATCTGCTTAGTAACTAGAAACTAAAGCTGCCAGATAAATGTAGTGGAGTAAAAAGTACAATATTTGCCTCTGAGATGTAGTGGAGTAAGTAAGTATAAGGTAGCAGAAATTAGAAATACTCAAGTAAAGCAGTACCTAAAATGTTTACTTAAGTACTGATTAGCTGATATTTTTCCCTGGATAGCTTATAAATGTGGTTTCTGTTTGTTGTTTCCTGTTTCCCTCGTACCTTGTAGTGCTTCTGACACCTGCAGAGAAAGCAGAACTGCTGCTAACGTTTCGTTCATATCCTCCTCTGCAGATCTCTCTCAGGCCAAAGTGGATCCACAGTTATTCCCCTTCCCCTTCTCAAACATTACTGAATGTTTGATTTATTGTGCGTGTGTGTGTGCATACCCATGTGTGTGTGTGTGTGTGTGTGTGTGTGTGTGTGTGTGTGTGTGTGTGTGTACGTGCATGCATGCGTGTTCATGTGTGTGTGTGTGCGTGTGTGTGTGTGTGTGCATGTGTGTGTGTGTGTGTGTATAGCAAATATAAAACACATGAATATGCATGATAGATGTTAGTGGATATTTGATTCCCAGCTGAAAGGTTCTGGGTTCAAACCCTCTCTGAAGTGACTAAATAGTAAACACGAAGCACACCTGCTAATGCATGCAGAAATTCATCTGGGGAAGGGAAAAAAAGTCCCTTTGGCAGTGTAATTGTTGATCTCCAAGAAGCAAAACACAAACAAATCTCTCTCTGTCTCTCTCTCTCTCTCTCTGTCTCTCTGTCTCTCTCTCTCTCTCTCTCTCTCTCTCTCTCTCTCTCTCTCTCTCTCTCTCTGTTTCATGTTGACTGCAAACCTCCAGTCTCTCTCTGTTGTTTGTAAATCAGATTCATATTTTTGACACAGGAAAGTATCTACAAAAACACAGAGTATGCACGTCCATGTGTGTCAGTGTCTGCTACACATACAACATACACACATATATTCACACATTACACAAATATATATATATATATATATATATATATTTTTTTTTTATATATACACACATACAAAAACAGAATGTATAGCATTCCCCTGTACAGTGACTTGTTAGTTTGATACATTATGCACAGGATGTCCTGTTTTTAAAACATCACTTCCTGAGCATCCAGATGTCCAAACCAAATACACCTCCACCGCCAAACGAAGTCGGTTGAGTTGTGGATGTGGTTTTATATACATTGGAAGAAATGGGCTATTATTTACATTGGGGGAAACGTCTCGTCATAACAGAGAATAACAAAAATGTTACATAACAAGTAGGGACGTTTGACATATTTGAAACCTATTCATCCACCACAATTTCTCGTTCACTATTGCCCAAAGTAGTAGTAGTAGTAGTAGTAGTACACAGACTAGAAATATATCAAAAAATATATTGTATAGAACATCTAAATAAATATATATATAGAGAGAAATAAATGTATCATATAGAAATATATTAAAAAGTCTTACTATATGTTTTGTGTATTGTGACTTCTCACCTTACTTCTGGTCCGAGACGCACGGTATGCCCAGTGCCCAGAAAGACTATTCCTGTATTCACTTTTATGAGGCTACAACACATAAAAGCCTTTTTTCTCCAACAAAAACTCATTTTACTAGACCCCAGGCAAAGACTCGGGGAAGCGAAAAGCTCCCCTCGTCTTTGACAGCCAGAAAAAGTTGGACTCTCCAAAACAACACTAGTTTTATAACACACTAGTTTTAAAGGGCCGAGACTTATATCTACAGATCCCTCCTGAGCAAAACACAGAGGACATGTGATTTGATTGATTGATTGATTGGTTAATTGGTTACAGGAAGGGTATGTACATAAACGAGAGAGAGAGAGAGAGAGAGAGAGAGAGAGAGAGAGAGAGAGAGAGAACTGTATTCTCAGTACAATACCAGCTTTCAGGGCAGGGGAAATGCCAACGTGGCTTCGCTCTTTTGGCAATTCCACTGTGTGTGGCAGTGTGCACACATACACACACACACATATACACACACGCACACCCTCCCTCTCTCTATGTGTCTCTCTCTGGTCAAAGATGATCAAATATAATCAAAAACTTCAGACGTTAACACGGAAATTCCTCTTCAGTGGTAAAAAGATTGTTTACGACCATCCAATGGGTTTTTTTCTCACTGAAAGTTGCAGCTCCTATTAGTCCGTCCACGGTCTCTCCATCCGTCTGTAGGCCCGTTCCCTCCATCCGGGCCCATGGTCCTACTCTATAATTTTGGTTTGTGGAGGTAAAGTTTTGAGGACGGAAACAAAAAAAGGGCTGTAACCATAAACAGTTCCAGTCCCTCTCTGACCACAGCCTTACAGAAACACGGGGAAACACAGCAAACCATTCTGTGGATATGGCATATCATGCAAGGAAACCACGCTCGCTCGTACGGCTCCTAGATAACACACCAGTGTCCGTGGAAAAATTACAACCTCTGTCTGTGTGGTGGTGGTGAAGGCTGGAAAACCTCGTAAGGACAAAGAGGGAGTCTAGAATTTCTGTAATATTATGTTATACAAGATAACTTGCAAGCAAGCAAGCTTTGGGTCCTGGGCGGGCTTGACGAAGGGGAAGACGGTGGTGGTACGTCGGGGAAAGTTAGCTGAGCGAGAGAGCCTTGGTCAGTGCTTTTTCGAGTACTTTTTCACGCTCTATATGTACATTTATAGATTGTCTTTGGGTTATTTAAGTAAAAAAATAAATGCTATTTAATTTTTTTGCTTCAACAGAATTGAAAAGAATTGAATTAGAATTGAAGAGAGAGAGAGAGAGAGAGAGAGAGAGAGAGAGGGGGACAAAGAAAATGAGTGCACATGCAGTGAAATATACTGTAGCTGTGGCTCAATTCAGGGGCTGCATCCTTCGAAGGCTGCATTTAAAGACCGCTTGCGTCACCGCGGCGCGACATGCCCCTCCCATTTCGAAGGCTCCTCCTAATGCGACCTAGATATGCATCCTTTATTCCCTTCTTTTCCTCGAAGGAGCCAACGGATGGATCCTTCGCAGCCATATATATCCCAAGATGCATTGCATCGGTGATGACTGGATTTGTTTCCATTGAAAGTGGCGTCCCCATCCATACAAGCGGCCAACGATTACACTTTTTTTGACTATATTTTTATATGAAAGTAAGGTTAGGGTTATTTTAAATATGACATTATATTATCAAAGTTAAAAGACACTAAATGACATTAAGCCATACAAACTATGTTAACTAAAAGCCTTTACGAAAATGCAGAATATTCGTTAAAAATGTTTGCGTCTGTGACGCTCACAAATGTAAGGTCACATTTTGTGTAATTTTGTTTGTTTTATGTTGAAAATATTATTTCTGTGAAAGAAATGTTAATATGTGCCAAAATGGTCAATTATCGCCTCTTGGTAAGAGCAAAGCCTGTTTATATGATACACTATCAGTGTTACCAGCAGGAGGCAGCGTGGCGCTTTGCTTCTCCTCTGGGACTCACCTTGCGCACGGACTCTTGTTTACTTCCTCATTCTGCTGAGCGAAACTACACGGAACAGAAGCAACGGTCGCCTGTCTCATTCTTTCTCCTGTTTTACAGGAACCTTATCTGTTTACAGGTACTCTGCCTGGGACCTGTTACAGATTTGTGGGGGCTCGTCCGGGATCGGCGACACTTGTGGTGGGAGAACGTCGTTGGTCCAGTGATCCATGAACCCGTGGGCCAGTTTGTGACCCGTTGTCAGAGCCAGGGGCTGCAAGAATCCAGGACGTCAGGCTGCCTCCAGAGCCAGGGAGTTTGAGGGCCGAGGACATCTGACGTGTGTTCACAATGGCGGACAACGAGAGGAAGAAGCTGGTTTGGACTATAAAGAAGGAGCTGTTTCGTCTTCCTGCTGATGGCTTGTTCCAGCTTGCAACCACCATCCCACGGACACCTGGTCAAGACTCAGCTAAGTTCGACAAACATGATGAAGAAGGCTGTATTGACTATGTGTGTGCATACATGAACAGTACATGTTTGCTGGAGTTGGAAGACGAGGGCATTTCACAGTTACTCTTTATAAAAGACATGATTGCTGAAATGATGCATAACTATGAACAGGGTGAACTCCCTTCAGAGGGTGGGACAGATGTTATAGTGTCTGATGCTAATGTTTCGCCACCTTCACCGTCTACTGTTGTTCACATTAACACTAATACTACAGGTACACACATTGAAGCTACAACAACAGATCTAGTTTCTCAAGCTAGTTCCCCTGAATCACGACAGAACAAGTTTATCTCTAGTCATATGCGCTGCCACAAACAGGGTAATGTGACTGACACTCAACCTACTGACAATGACTGTAACCAGTCCCACAGCCCACATGTCATGCTGTCACCTCGCTTAAACGCTGACCAGCATTCCATCAGCACCACTGAAAGCATGATCGCTCTTAAAGACCTTCCCCTCCTACAGAGGAAAGAATTCAAAATCCATGGTGGGCAAATCGGTGATAATGCATCTGATATAAGTTACAGCAATATCAGCAAACAAATTGACCTAGGACTGAAAGAAAAGCACACTGAGGGTGAGATCGCCAGAGCAGTGTTTCGTATCATAAAGCCCGGCAACTTCAAGGATATGCTCTCCAGCAAGGATGAGATGACAATAGCCGAGTTAAAGAGCTCCCTCCAATCACACATAGGAGAGAAAAGTAGCACTGAACTGTTTCAGGAACTGATGAACGCCAAACAGCATGAGCATGAAACACCGCAGCAGTTTATTTACAGAACGCAAACAAAAGGTGATATTTACATCCAGAGAGACAGATTCAGATATTAAGTATGAGGCAAGAACAGCACAAAACGTATTCCTTCGCACAGTCTATCATGGCTTGAATGAGAAACATGATGACATTCGGCGTGAGTTGAGGCCCCTCCTCTCAGACCCTACAGTCACTGACAAGATGCTTCTAAGACAAGTCACCAAAACAACAAATGAGGAGAGTGAGAGGAAAAGGCGATTGGGGCGAGACTAACACCAGTGAGGTGAGCAAAGAAAAGTGTAACGTTGACACCAATGCTAAAGGTGAGCTACTTCATCAGCTGAGTGCAGGCCCTGACTCAGGTTGTAAGCTCCCTACAGTCAAATGCTCAATCAACATCTGATCCTAGGCCCCAGTGTACCTAACCTGACCTAAATCTGGAATCGTTCCGTTGGAGAGCCTTTGGGAGGGGGCGAAAATACTGGTTGCAGATTGGATAAACCATCTGCCTATGTTGGTGATTGACGGGCCAAATCAACCAATCAGATCAACGAAGCGTATGACGTGATAACAGAGCGTCGAGGCAAGCTCATCAAGTAAACAAGTCGGGAGAAGGGCAAGAAAAGCCTCCAGTGCCGCTTTTTGCTCATATTTTACAGAAGGAATACACTCTAATTCTGCTAAAACTTGCTCGATAGCTGCGCACATCTCGATCACATCCGCGGAATCCGCCATGTTGTTTAGACTGAAGAGTCGCTCCTCATTGCGTCACACCTCAAAACCAACGCTGATTGGACGATCATTTTCTGATCGGCTCCAAATTTTCTCCGTCGTGCAATACCAGACTGAACTGTGAGTGGAATATCATGGAGCTCGCGAGATCAGGCTGGTCTCGCGAGGCTACAGTGTACCTGCCAGTGTCCCAATAAACAGAGCAGACAGTTAAGAAAAGAGAGACCACATGGCTGCCCTAACTGCATTGCCAGCAGTCGGACTGACTGCAATCACTGCTTTGCTTGTGGCGAAGAGGGGCACCGTGCTGTGGGATGCTTAAAAAGACCTAAGCCATCGGGAAATGCACCCCGGTCATGGCAGGGGGACAAGCTGTGACCGACAGTAGTGTTAAGTCCCACCCAAATAACAGCAAATCAGTCGTCAGCCCTCCTCATCCACCAGCTGATAGCAAATCAACATCACAGCGGGTCGCTAAACTAATTGGAGAAAAATGTTTATTGAAATGTAATCTGAATGGCTATACTGTGACTGCTCTTCAAGACTCTGGTGCCCAGGTCAGTATTATAGACCGCTTATGGAAACAACAATATTTACCTCAACAAGAAGTGCGTCCTCTCAGCGAGCTCTTGGGAGACAGAGAACTCGATCTCACTGCAGCCAACGGGGAGCCCATACCATATGATGGATGGGTTGAACTTACCTTTAACCTACCTGGCAATGATGATCCAAACCTGGCCATCAGAGTGCCCTTCCTGGTCAGTCAGGTGAGCCTTGCAAGACCAATAGTGGGTTTCAATGTGATCAAAGAGCTCATCCTAGGGCAGGAGGGTGGAATGGGTGTTGTCAGTGTTATTGCCAGATTGCTGAAAGATGCCATGCAGGTTGAAAGCGACAAAGCTGAGGCAATTGTGAACTTTATACAGACCCAGGAGCCCACTCATGGCCATGCACTGGTGAGAGTTGGTTGGCATGAAGTGGTTGTCCATCCTGGCCAGGTTGCGCGCATCAAATGTAAAGTGCCGGCTGATTTCACCTCACCTGTGGCGCTGTTCGAGGTCAACCACCCAGACCTAAAACTGGAACAGCTAGATCTCGGTGATGGCCTGGTTGAGGTTTACCACACCAGGCGGCCTTACGTTGAGATCCTGGTGGGCAACCATACACAACAGAACATCAAGCTGGACCACTTCACAGTGTTAGGCAGTATCCAGCCCAGCGACAAGATAGTGGAAACAGACCAGGCAGACAGCGTTGAGGTCAATGTTGATGACTCACCTGTCCCTGACGGCGGGGAAGACAAAGGTGAAACAGACCAGCTGCCCCAGCTGTGGCACCCCTCTGTTGATCTAAGCCATTTAAATGAGGAACAACAAGAACTGGTGAAAACTATGCTCTATGAGGAGTCAAATGCATTTGCTCGGGATGACAATGATATAGGATGTGTTCCAAGCCTCCAAATGAGCATAACTCTGAAGGATGACATCCCAGTACAGCGATCCTACGCGGCGGTTCCCAAGCCCCTCTACAAAGAGGTCAAGGAGTATATCCAGGACTTATTGGCAAAGAAGTGGATAGTGTTTGTGTGCGCAAAAAGGACGGGAGTTTAAGGCTTTGTATTGATTACAGGCTCCTGAACCAAAAGACAGTCCCAGACAGACACCCCCTGCCCCGTATTCAAGACCTTATTGACACGCTTGGTGGGTACAGCTGGTTTTCAATTTTGGATCAGGGGAAAGCCTATCACCAAGGGTTCATTGCTGAGGGGTCACGGCACCTGACAGTGTTCATCACTCCATGGGGCTTGTATGAGTGGGTGCTGACGCCTGCAGAACGAAACTACAACCTTCACTCAGGCAAACTCAAATTTCTGGCATTAACGTGGGCCATAAGTGAGAAATTTCGAGATTATTTGTTCCATGCGCCCCACTTCGTTGTCTACATGGATAACAATCCGCTAACCTATCGTAAATCCTCTAATATAGGCCCGGGCCTTTATTTTACTCAAGCGCATCGCGGCCCAGGCCTTTATTGGAAGGAGGCCAGAATTAGAGGCAGGCCTCTATTTCTATTTGAGCAAAACGGACTACCAGTAGAATGAATAAAAACGAGATTTTGTGTCTATTTGAACCTATAAAATACTAGGTTCATTTATTGAACCTCTGCAGCTGCCATGGTAAACAACGTTTACAACGCCTACTGGTGACTGAAGTCTCACGTGCTAGTCAAGAGCGAGGTGATTGACCAGCCGTAGCGGCTTGGATTCGTTAGCAAACATTGCCCCCCTGTGGTACTTGCATGTTACTATCATAAGCATAATGTTGAGGCCTGCCCAGAAGATCGCAAGTTTGCGGGAGCTTTTGACTTTGGTCAATCTAACCGCCTAATATATTTCTCATCATTTTGTTATTTTGTATTTCTAAAATAACAAAATTATTTATAATATTGTGCATTCCATATTGCTTCTTGATATTACCCTAGCTCATTGGAACATTATTGGGTGTGTGATTCGTTGCATTGGGACACATTTTGTTGTAACGCATCCTGTTTTGCTGTTTACATCGACACTGCCCTGATAATGTTGTAGTTTGAAGGACATGTTTGTTTGCAAGGCAGAGGATACAATAAGCTTGTTGACGCTGATAATGATAAGGACTCGCGTTAGTTGTGGATTATAATTGTTTTGGATGAGGAGCATTCCAGCTGTCATTTAACTATTTCACCATAATACGGTAAGCAACTGTTGCATGCTTTTAGCAGAGATTATTTAATTTTATAGCAAAGAAATCTAATGGTCTTTGCTTTTAGATTTTTGATTAGGCTACCATTGATGTAACGTTAAAAGCAGTATTGGGGTGTGAAGGATAATCAGGATAACAAGAATGACTGGAGGAGTGCAGGTCTCTTGCATTTTGATTCGTAACGTTATAGCGATATTTTAAGTGCTCTGGTGGCTTTCTAATGAGCTAAACAGTCTCATCTGTATATTTTTGCATTCAATTAGACATTTAAAACCATTGGTTCTAATAATAGCCCCCGGCCTCTATTAGAGACCGGCCTTTATTTACCCCCGCCGACAGCGAGCCCGGCCAATGTTAGAGACCCGGCCGCTAATGGAATGCAGGCCAATATTAGAGGATTTACGGTATGTGATGAGCACAGCTAAGTTAAATGCTGTTGGCCACCGATGGGTCAGTGAGCTTGCTGACTTCAGCTGTCCTGGACTTGTCGCCTCTTAGTAAGAGCAAAGCCTATTTATATGATACACTATCAGTGTTACCAGCAGGAGGCAGTGTGGCGCTTTGCTTCTCCTCTGGGACTCACCTTGCGCATGGACTCTTGTTTACTTCCTCATTCTGCTGAGCGAAGCTACACGGAACAGAAGCAACGGTCGCCTGTCTCATTCTTTCTCCTGTTTTACAGGAACCTTATCTGTTTACAGGTACTCTGCCTGGGACCTGTTACACGTCCAAACCTTTCACACCAAGGCCAACACGAATAATCACCTCCATGCAGTCCAGCAAAAATTAAAGGTTTGCTGGTGGAGGACGACTGGAGACACTGTTTGATTGATATGAGAGTGCGCAAGAAGAAGAAACGGAGCAGAAGAAGAAAACGTGTGTGTGTGTGTTTACAGTGCAGTGAATGAATTAGCATAGCTGTGGAATAATCAAAAAGTTACGAATTGTAGTGGCCTGTAAAAAAAAGTTTTTTTATATAATTAACCCACACTCAACTCTACACACTGGAGACGGGCTCGTTATTTCAAGTGTGCAAGGGTGTGGTATATGTGGTATAGTGCAATGTATCTTCTATCCAGTAGGGGCGCTATATCACTGTGTAATGATTGATGAATGAGGGAATGAAGAAGTCAGACCAGTAAAGACGAATGAATGTAATGAACGATCTCCCGTGTCTTAATTACAATCTACTTGCATTCTTTACATACACAACATATTGGCGACGAGGATGGCCTTGATTGGAATCTCGCAACCTCCTGCTTTACTGGACACTCCCGGTGAGCCCACAATGCTGTATACAACGTGGATACAAATGTTTGAAAATTATCTCCTCGCTTTAACTGCTAACGACATGCCGGACAAGCGTAAGCGAGCATTACTGCTTCATTGTTTGGGTACAGAAGGCCAGCGCATTTTTCTTTCACTCCCTGATGTCGGTACCTCTTACAAGTCTGCATGCGATGCCCTAAAAGCTTTTTTTGTGCCGAGAGTGAATGTTGTTGCAGAGAGGAATAAATTTCGTCGACGTGCGCAGAGGCAAGGTGAATCAATTGTTCAATACATCGCTGCATTGAGGGACTTGCTAGTGAACTGTGACTTTGGCTTGCTGGCTGATGACATGATAAGAGACCAGCTTATTGAGAAAACGTCCTCCTCACGTATTAGAGAACGTCTACTTTTGGAAGCAGACCTTACACTGCAGAAAGCGATCACGCTTGCGTCCCACATTGAAACGGCAGTGGCTGACGCAAAAGCTATTGCCTCAGTATCCGAGGCTTCAGTCCAACTTGTACAACCACGAGGTGGCGGTGCATACCAACGGCAGACCGAAGTAAATTCACATGCAACACGACCGCAAACAATAAGTGACCCCCAGCGCACTTCTCAACAAAAAGCTTGTTACCGTTGTGGATCCACTTCACATCTAGCCAATAATCAAAAATGTGCTGCTAAAAATTCCAAATGCAACCAATGTGGAAAAATAGGACATTTTGCCAAAGTTTGCCGTAGCACAGTTCCTACACAGACTGTGCAAGAAGTTGCTGTGCCTGATCTTACAGTCTTACACATTACTCCCACATCAGCAGTTTCACAAATACATCGCCTTACTTGCACGGTCTCTCTTCATGACAACGAAGGACAGTCGCTTACCACAGATTTGCTTGTGGACACGGGTTCAGCAGTGTCCATTCTACCAGAGAGTGTCTATCTCCAGACATTCATGCATGTGCCTCTTACAAAACCTACTGTGCGCCTGGTAACCTACATGAAGAAACCGATTCCTGTCCTAGGATGCCTTCACCTTAGTGTTACATACTGCAACCAGAGCACGCAAACACACTTCTACGTTGTTCGCGATGGGACATCTTTGCTTGGGATGGATCTTTTCACTGCACTCCGGCTCCATATTCAGGATGGACAGATTACAACACCTTCTTCAACCACAGTGAGTCAACCTGTCAACACTACCAGGGTGTTAGGCCTTGCTACTGGATTTACCCACAGAGTTAAAGTACGGTCGAATGTGCCTCCAGTCCAGCAGAAACTACGTAGACTGCCTTTTGCTGTACGTGACGCTGTCTCAGAGGAGCTCAAAAGATTGGAAGCTGACGGCATCATAGAGAGAGTTGACTCGTCTGCCTGGGTGTCGCCTTTGGTGGTTGTGAAAAAGAAGACTGGTGGTATTCGTCTTTGTGTGGATCTACGTGAACCAAATAGAGCCGTGGTGATAGACAGTCACCCTCTGCCACACATTGAGGAAGTTTTTACTGAGCTCCGTGGTGCTACTGTGTTCTCCACAATTGACTTACAGAATGCCTACCACCAAGTGCAGTTGCATCCGAGCAGCAGGGATCTTACAGCGTTTATAACGCAGGATGGTCTTTTTCGTTTTACAAGGGTGCCTTATGGGTTAGCCTCAGCACCTAGTGCCTTCCAGCGGATGATGTCCCAGATCCTAGCAGATCAAAATGGTGTGCAGTGTTACCTTGACGACATTATTGTTTATGGGGAGACACCTGCAGTTCATGACACTAGACTAAACGCCGTCCTTCATTGCCTGCAAGAGAGTGGTTTGACGCTGAATACCACAAAATGCCACTTCAGGAAGACTGAGTTGTCCTTTCTTGGGCATCTCATCTCTGCCTCTGGCCTACAGCCAGATCATGGTCATGTCCAAGCAGTAGCTCAAGCTCCTCCTCCGCACGATGCTCAGTCTCTACGTTCCTTTCTAGGCCTGACTGCGTGGTATTCAAAGTTCATTCCAAACTATGCCACGCTTGTGGAACCTCTCCGTGCTCTACTTCGTAAGTCCACCAGTTTCCATTGGCCTGATGAGGCCCAAGATAACTTCTGCAAAGTCAAAGACATTATAGTTACAAGTCCTGCTCTTGCCTTGTTTGACCCTTCCCTGCCAACAGTCGTCACAACTGATGCATCTGATTATGGCATTGGCGCTGTGCTGACACAGAGTAAGGGCAATGCAGAACTGACAGTTGCGTTTGCCTCTCGTACACTTACCATGTGTGAACGCAAGTATTCCACAATTGAAAAAGAGGCCTTAGCATGCGTCTGGGCAGCTGAAAAGTGGCGTACCTATCTGTGGGGCCGCCATTTCACTTTAAGAACTGACCACAGCCCTCTGACTACGTTACTCACTACCAAAGGCCTTGGACGTGCCGGCATGAGAATAGCCAGATGGTCCGCTCGACTGTTGTGTTTTAACTACAGCATCGAATACAAACCAGGTCGAGAGAATGTCACAGCGGATTGTTTATCACGCCTGCCTCTTCCCATCACGGATGCTGATCAAGAGCCTGACTTGGAGATGGTGGCTGTCGTGTCAGCTGACTTTGCAGCAGTCACTTCTGGAGAGCTCTCAAGAGCCTGTGATACCTGTCCTGTGCTTCGGAAAGTGAGGGACTACATTTCCAAGGGATGGCCTCGAAGTGCAAAAGGCCTGGACCCTCTCATCTTGCCATACTTTCGTGTTCAGAATGAATTGGCTGTGCAGGATAGCTTCATAATACGTGGCACTCATCGTGTGGTAGTACCTCAGGATCTGCAGTCTAAGATCATCCAGCTTGCTCATGCTACACATCCAGGGATTGTCCGCACTAAACAAAGATTGAGAGACTTGTACTGGTGGCCTGGTGTGGATTCACATGTTGAGTCTGCCATTAAGTCATGCGCCACCTGCCTGCAACATGACAAAACTGCAACCACCCGTGCTGCTCCACTACAGCCTGTGCCTACCCCAACTACAGCCTGGGAAAAGGTAGCCGTAGACATTGTAGGGCCTATGCACGCTGCACCCCTTGACTGCCGCTTTGCAATCACCCTCATCGACTACTACAGCCGTTGGCCTGAAATTGCTTTCTGCTCAGGTGTTACCTCAGGCTCTGTCATAAACTTTCTTGCCACTGTGTTTAGTAGGGAAGGAAACCCACTTGAACTGGTCACTGACAATGGCCCTCAGTTTGTTTCGGCTGAGTTTGAGTCTTTCCTTGCTGACAGGAATATTAAGCACTGCCGCAGCTCTGTGTATTACCCACAAGCAAATGGGGAAATAGAGCGCTTCAACAGGGTATTCAAAGATTGCTTGCAAACAGCTAACATTGAAGGCAAGCCCCTCAAAGCCTTTGTGACAGAGTTTTTGCACACTTACAGAGCCACTCCCCATGCCGTGACCTCAGTGTCTCCTGCTGAACTGCTACATGGTAGACCACTCCATACCAAGCTACATATCCGAGGTCTACACTCCACGTTGCCCTGCACTGAACAAACAAACCTGCAAGAGCACATCAGGAAGAAACAGGAGAAGACAAAACAGTACACAGACCAACGGCGTAGCGCAAGACCACCCAATTTCCAGATTGGGTCTTCTGTCCGTATCCGCAAGCCTGGGATTACTGCGAAAGGACAGTCAAAGTTTACCCAACCCCTACAGGTGGTGGCCCAGAAAGGTCCTGCCACTTACCTGCTCTCTGATGGAAAAGTGTGGAACGCCATCCACCTTGCGCCCTCATCCTCCACCAGTTCAACTGCCCCAGCGTCACAGTCTGATGCTTGTTTGCTGCCAAGCACACCTGAACCACCTGAAACTGTCCACTCCCCCCCTCCCTCTCCAAGAGTGCCGAGGGCACGACACACTCCTGTGTGGTTTGAGGATTATGTGACTTAAAAAAAAATAAATAAAAAAAAAACAACGTGATGTGATGTGCAATTCTGTATATGTAAAGTTATTTACTCGTTTGCTTATTATCATATGGTTGGGATTCTGACATAACAATTTAACCTACCTAGCTATGCTTACATTACTCACTGTTCCTTACTGGAACTTACATTTATTTTTATTTACATACTTACTTGGTGAGTTTATGTTTTGCTGGTTTTTGAACATAAAAGAAAGGAAATGTTTATTTCATTTATTCAGGTTAGTCTAACTGTTCTTTGAACTGTTCATTAAGTACTGGTGTTCTTCTGCTACAGTACTGAGTTTAAAAAAAAGTCTTACAAGAGAGGAATATGTGGTATATGTGGTATAGTGCAATGTATCTTCTATCCAGTAGGGGCGCTATATCACTGTGTAATGATTGATGAATGAGGGAATGAAGAAGTCAGACCAGTAAAGACGAATGAATGTAATGAACGATCTCCCGTGTCTTAATTACAATCTACTTGCATTCTTTACATACACAACAAAGGGTTTTCATCATTCATGACTGGACTGAACAGAGGGGCTTAGTATATGTTTCCATTGTATCAAAGTCAAAATGTGTTCATCATATGTATGCGTTTATTATTTGTGTTTATAATGGTCAGCCTATAATACCTCTAGAGCTCGGTGGATTGTTCAAGGAAAGACAGTGAGCCCATATGCTTCCTCTTTTTTGGCTTTCCTCCTCCTGTCCGCTCTCTTTGGAAATGTATTGATTGCGTGAGCAAAAGTCGTTATTTTATTGGTCGTTTTTGTTGGTATCCGAAATTCGCAGAAATCGAACCAACTGCGGAGAAAAATGAATCTGCACCGAGTTTCGGGGTTTGGTGTGGATAGACTTATAGAGATAGATGGGTTCGGTGTGGATAGACTCATAGAGATAGATGGATTTGGTGTGGACAGACTTATAGAGATAGATGGGTTCGGATTTTAAAATTCATGTGCGATTTATTTGCAAATATTACTATTCGCGTTCAGGGTCTGAAAAAGCCTAACTGTTGTTAAGATAAGACTTTATTTCTAGCTGTGTCCTGATTGTCAACTGCAGCTGTCAAGGTTGCTGGGCGACAGGAGCGGCGCTTCGTGACGCAAGGGTAAGGGCGGGAACAGCTGGTAACGCAAACAGGAAAATCTCCTTTAAAACGCTCTCGGTGCGGCCTTCGCTGTCTACAAAGGACACGTCTTCGTAGACCGTGAAGGCCGCGTCCTTCGAAGGACCTTGACGCCCCTGAATTGAGACACAGCTTGCATGTCTATTTGTAGTTGCGTGCACAAATAAATGTGTTCAATATGTCCAACTGTTAGATGTCACACTAGTACGCGTTGTACTTCTGTGACATATTGACAACTAGTCATCCATTCATGAGGCTACTATTAGTATAGGCATGGTTCTGAGAAATACGGCTTACTTATACATTTCACAACCAGGCTCTTTTTCAAAGAGAAAATTTGCCATTACAGTATCATTAAAACAGCCAACATAATACCCAAATACATCAGACTAAGTTAATGCAACCCCGGTAACACTTCACAATAAGGTACGCAAAAAGTGGGTAGTTACTGAGGAACGAATGAGTAACTAATGATGAATGACCAGGGCCCTAACTGGGGCCCTAACGGGGCCCTAACAGGGCCTTAAGTGACAGTTACTCAGTAACTACTGAGGAGTTACTGGTAAACAGACTAGGGGACTACTGTATTTGTTACTGAGTAACGAATGATGAACAACCAGGGCCCTAACTGGGGCCCTATCTGGAGCCCTAATGGGGCCCTAAGTGACAGTTACTCAGTAAATACTGAGGAATTACTGGTAAACAGACTAGGGGACTACTGTATTCGTTACTGAGTAACTGTCACTTAGGGCCCAGTTAGGGCCCTGGTTGTTCATCATTCGTTACTCAGTAACAAATACAGTAGTCCCCTAGTCTGTTTACCAGTAACTCCTCAGTAGTTACTGAGTAACTGTCACTTCCTGTTAGGGCCCCAGTTAGGGCCCTGGTCGTTCATCATTCATTACTCATTCGTTCCTCAGTAACTACCCACTTTTTGCGTACCTTAAAGTGTTACCGCAACCCCATTAAACATGACTGTCTTTCTCATTCTCAAGGTCTGAAGGGGTGTGTGCAAGTGACGTGTGTGTGTGAGTGTGTTTGTGTGTGTGTGTGTGTGTGTGTGTGTGTGTGTGTGTGTGTATGTGTTACGAATAAATAACAGCACATGTATCAACAGGCTGTAATATCCTCACATAGCCACTAGGGAACAGAAACAAATATATAAGCTGTATTAACCGCACCTGGCCACCAGATGGCAGCACATAATACACTGGGAGGCGGGCGCTCAACACTAGCCAATCAGAGCATATTACATGCCATAGCCACGCCTGCCCAGGTACTATCGAGCGCACACAAGCAGGGGAGGGCAGAAACTCTATAGGCAGCGTATCTATTAGATATCCAGCTAAGAGTCGCTCCACGCATGAATGATACAATTCCTCTCCTTTTGCTTCATAGATAATAGACCAAAACCTAAACAAATAAAGTGAGTTAAAAGCGATCCTGTGTCGGTGGCCTTCTTCCTCAAAGAACATCACTACATATGTGACAGTGCTCTCCCCCAGACATGGCTGTCTCTAGCCTGGTTTCACTCAGGTTGTAACATAAGACCAGCATTTGCCAAAGAAATTTAAAAGAAAATTAAAAAGAACCAAAAGATTTGTTAATGAGATGAAATAAATAACATTTAAGTAAATGAATCAAATGGAGACATCAACAAATCATAATCTGGGACAGAAGAGTCCAGGAGTCAGGCCCTCCTGGAACTGACCTTCTTGGATCCATGTTACATCCAACGTGTCATTATGGAACACACACACACACACACACACATCACTTACAAACTCCATATTTCTTCGGCCTTGTTCAGACTACAGGCAAATCAGATTTGTTTCTCAAATCAGATCTGAAAGACAGAGTGTCCGTACGATTATTTGCAAGTGATCAGATCAGATGTGTGTCCAGACATCACCAACCTATCTGCATGGGATACTGTGGTAACAACTAAAAATAAAAATAAATCACATTTTAAATTATAAAAAATCGATTAAAACATTGTAAAAAACAAACAAACAGAAGCCTCCCCCCAAAGTGCCAGCAGACAATTTATTTCAGCCTCTTTCCACGGGACAGTTGTCTGTGTTGCTGTCCTCCATACCGTTAAAGAGTACCACTCTGCTTCCGCTCAGCCACTCTAATGCACATCCATCTCTCTGGATTTGATGTTGTTGTTGTGCGTCATGTTGCGAATGACGCAAAAGACACTTTGAAATCCGACTTAAGTGACCAGAGCGTCCGGACTGAGATGTAAAAATCCATTTGAAAATCACATTTCAAACCTCCTCCAAATGTGGCTTGGATCCGATTTGCAAAATTGCATTTCATGTGGTTTTCTTTGCTGTCCAGATTTTCTAAAATCAATCTGGATACAATCTGGCTATGCCAAAAAACGGATTTGGGCTGGAAGTCTGAACAAGGCCTTATAGGCCGACAAATATTTAGGTATACACATTCACATGTGAACTCTTCACTCTCCACATACATGCAGCGGTACACAGACACAGACGTGCAGTGTGCATGTTTGTCAATGAGAGGCGATCCGTTCTGGAAGCCAGATGAAGTTAATTGCTTCCATGCGAGTGAGCAGACGCATCGTCGACCTCAAGGTGCATTCACTTGGGATGCGGTGGGACACAGTGCACATCGCTAGGTCGGGCAAGTTTAAAACCCACAAAATCAGCCAATCAAACATTGGGCCTCATTCATGTGAGGTGTTCATTGAGGAAGAAGGCCGCCGACACAGGAAACGCTTTAACTCACTTTATTTGTTTAGCTTTAGTTATATTAATCTACGTAACAATGGAGGGGTATAGTAAAAGTCACGCCGCGTGGAGAGCCCCAAGCTTTGCATCCGTCCGAATGCGCTGCCTGCGGGTTTCTGATTCTAACCGGATGTTTCCGCCCGGATGGTCTCTGGGCAGGAGGCGTGGCCTCCATGACGCACAATGGCTAGCGTTGAGCGCCCGCCCCCAGTGTATTATGTATGCCGCCACCTAGTGTTGAGGTGCAGTTAATACACTTGTATATTTATTTCTACTCCTTTGTGGCTATGTGTAGATATTACAGCCTGCTGATATACAGTATATGTTATTATTTATTCGCAACATTCACCAATATCTTCTTAAGAATCTTCTTAGATTCTTTCTTAAGTCCTTCTTAAGAAGATTTCTAAGCAGACCCTACGTCAGATTCATCAACGTGTTCTTAAGCCGCTGAATTGTTCGCAGCTGTGTTCTTAGATTGATGAATGCCATCTCCTCGTAAACTGAGCGCGTGTGCCAGGTGAGTCTAATTAACATAGAATTAGCATAGGTAACCGCCCATTAATGCCCATAAAAGGGCCCATAAAAGGGACTGCAGGGCCGTGTGCAGGCCTCTGATAAAAGATCTACGTGGTCCTGAAAGATTGGTTCCCTCCATAGGGCAGATCCCCAATCTCCTGTAGCAGCAATATACTGTATTGTTTTGTAGGCCGTGGATGGAGAAATGCCACCTATAAATAGGGTGGGATCACTAATTGACGGCATGAGTTCCAATGTACTTGATTCATGTTATAATGATTAATGAAATGATTAATTAAAATGAAAAATGAAAAAAAAATGAAATGAATAAATAAATACATAAATATGACAGAAATTTCACTGTAATGTATTTTATTGAACTTAACAAAAGAAGACAACACAACCATGCCAACATGTCGGCACTGAAATGTGCTTAAGAGTACTACTGAGTGTTCGTAGGATTTGTTCTTACCTAAGAAAAATCCTGGATAAGAAAAAAATTCATGAATGCCACAATCTTCGTAAAATCTTCGTAAGTAGGACTTAAGAACAAATTTGTTCTTAAGAACGGTTTGTGAATGAGGCCCATTGTCTTTTTTGGACTGTAATGCAAATCTATTGGTTGGTGCATTGCGTCAAGTGGCACGCCGGGTCAAAGTTGAAATAATTTCCACTTCGAAGCAAGTCCACTTTGGCAACATGTCTTGAGGTCGGGCGCGTGGCCACTCCTGTCCTAGAAATTGCTGCGCCGCATTCCCCATAGGGAAACAACAAGTGAATGCACCTTCAGAGGCATGTCACGTAACATAACTTGCTGACATAAATAACCCTGTAGGGCCATCCTCTCTCTCTCTCTCTCTCTCTCAGTTTTATACCCTCCTTCTCTCTGTCTTTGTTCCTTTTTTTCTGTTTATTCTTTTTTTGTTTCTATGTTTGTTTCTTTGATTTTTTCTTATTGTTCCTTCTTTTACTTTCGTCTTCTCTTCTCTTCCTGCATCCCTTCATTTTTTCATATTCTCCTCTCTCTCTCTCTGCCATCCAGTCTATGATGAAACACCACTCGCAAAGCTCGAAGTGATATCCCCTTTCACGCCACGACACACACTCGCACAAACGCATACACACACGCACACACACACCACACCACACACACATGTACGCACCCCTCTCTCTCTCTCTCTCTCTCTCTCTCTCTCTCGCTCTCTCTCTCCAGACACACATTCCAGTGCCACCAATAAACAGTGTTTTACCCTCAAGGCTAGCTTCTCTACAGATGTTTAATGATGATTGGCTCTTCTCAGGCCAGACACAACATGCACATTAAGCCATCGGATAAATTACATGTTTTTTTGTACGTTCAATAAATCTTCAGGCCCATTTTGGTCATGTACACTTGGAAACAAACAGAACATAAATCAACCATAACACATCTGCTCCATCAATCTCTTACGTATGCTTTTGTATCTTTTATATATTATTGTTTATTAGAAATTCCTTAGTTACACCCACTGGCTTCTGCAGACCTATTTTAGGGGGCTCAAGCCCCCCAACAATGTGCTTTAACCCCCCCTACATTTATTTTAAGCCACCCGTTTTATTTATTATGTTTTTTTTATTTGTATTAATTTGACAAGAAAATGCGGCATCGCTACTCCAAATCATAATATGCATAGAAATTGCCCTGGGAGAGGCTGCTGCTGCCCTTATCCAACACAGCCATTGTTGGCCTGTGACAAAACCTCACAAAGTGCTTTAGCTTTGGAGAGATGTATATCGGAGGTAGAACAAAGCACAACAATGTTTTTCATCAATGCTTAGGTCTCCAATACATGTAATGGATTCTTCTATGGCAATATTTCACTGAAAAAGTGGTTTAATTGATAGATATTGTGACGCACCCCATACATTTTTTTAAAAAGTGCAAAATGAAGATGCAAGTCGAATGGGCATTAATACACCTGAACTCATGTAGATTAATAATGCAAGCTCTAATAGCTCCCAAACATGGTGTGGTAGTGGGTAAGCGGTTACCCTACCCTGTAAAGAACCAGAATGTGAATATCTTGATGCGTTGAGGAAACAGACCTGTAAATACAGACCTACAATAAGTGGAAATATCCAATGTGAAGGTCTATTATGAATGTATTCATCTAAGATGCATTTGTCTTCCCTTTAAAGTTCTCAATAAAAATAAGCTAAATAAGTGAACGTAGCTGGTATGATGAGTACTTGGCAGCTATGTACATGAGGTAATTACCATAATCGGCTAAAAATAGCCCTTTTCCACCTAAATGGTTAAAGATGTAATGAATATAATGCTATAACCCCAGCTCATATAATGTTGGTTTTATGGAAAATCCCCATTGAACCGCATTCACATCACAGCACTGTCTCCAAACCCCCACAACCTCTCCATTTTGCTCTCGAGATGGCCCTGCTGAAGAGGGGCAGAAGACTTTCGCATTTTGATTTTCATTTGAGCCAACGTAAAGAGCACAAATGTAATATCTTAGTAAGAAGTGAGTAAAGAGTAAAAACAATAAACCAGAAATTGCCTAATACTATATACATTATGTACATTTGAAGCCCCAAAGATGGAAAGATGGAAATGCAGGGCTTCAAGGGACATCCTGACGGTCTACTTCCTGCTGCCTCTGCAGGCAGCGAAGGGCCTGGCCATGACCACTGGTGGACTTCCATACAAAACAGTAGGGATTCATTAAAAACTGCTTGTGTTTTCAATCATTGACTTGCGGTCCCTAAGGGCTATGTTTAATAACATGTGGTGGTAGCCTCCGGTGGAGCGGCCATGGGCTTCCTTCCCACGGAACCTGGGTCGGCTGTTCGGCCGGCGGGCCGGCGGTCAACTGGTTGGTTGGCGGGCCTACAAAATAGTAATGATTCATTAGAAATTGCTAGTGTTTTCAGTAACGAATTCCTTTGTACAATAAAATAAAGTGTTAACATGTCTTGACTTCTGATCCCTAAGGGCTATATATGTTTGAATAACTTACTGGGAGTGGTGTGATGCAGCGGTGTGAGCCAGGTGGCTCACCCTGGTGGGTCTCAGTGCCTTCTCAATGACGCTCCGCTTGGTGCAGCGATATGGGCACCTGCATCACGGTGCCCATATGAAAGACAAAAGAAGATATTTTTTTGTCACGTTTATTTGGTTCCTGTATCTGTAGGATTTTACATGCATAAATCACTTTCAATTGCAAATATATCAACAGGTTGCAACATACAAAATTACACCTTCCCCGACTCCCTCCACTGTGTCAAACAGCCTGTGGGCTGATTTTTATTATATTTTAATCAGGCTGGTGTCGTGCCAAAAAGTGATTGTCTGCCAAAAACTGATCGGCACGGCCTGTTAGAGCTGAATCACCCAGTTTATTTACGAACTGCTGCTTTTATCTGGATCGGACAGTCATAACTTTACACTTTACACAAAACTTTATGTCCTGTAATGTTAACATTTCTTGTAACCGAATAATCACAATTGTGGCCAATGAAGTGTTTGCAGTTTCTAGCGTAATCAGGCATTCGCGTGATTATTGGTAATACTATAGTATTGTTTCCGATGTTTATATGTTTTGGTATGTCTAATATCCTTGTTTAGGCCTGTATTTGGAAACGAGACTGTAATTAACATGATTTACAGATGGGTTATATATAAAATGAAGAAAATATCCTCATGACTCTGCATTATTTTACCTGCTCTGTGCCCTAGATTATAACCAATCCAGTCCTTTTAACCAGTTTAAATATCTTTAAAGCGGCAATACAACCCATAAAAATGTGTTTTTGGCGGACAATCACTTTTTAGCATGACACCAGTTTTGCCAGGAAAAAATAATGTTTATTTATGATTATAACCAACTAACTAATACGTTTATGATTGTTATTTTCTCAACCCAGGGAGCAGGTTGCAGGCCAGTAATAAGAAGGAATTTCTGATTCTTACAAGCCAATGCTATACACTGAGGTATGTGGATATACTGTAGGTTGCTTTTGATAACATGACAGTGTGCAGTTGTATCGCAACAGTTTCGTTTTGGATACTAACTTTCTCCAAACGAGTGCTACTTTTAGTTAGCGCACAGCGCACTGGGAAACTCGTCTTGCAATTGCATCTCTCCTCATTTCTTTTTTTCTGTTTTTTGTCGGCTGCCAGGCTGCTGGGGTCTGCCGCTTCGGGCGTTTTCTGTTCCGCATGTCTTCACTTTTCCGCTTCATACTGGCTCTCTCCATCTGCCGTCTTATGCTATGAACCTGCTTGTGCTGAAACCGGCAAATTTATAGCTAAAGCTGACTGCAACGTCATAAAAGGGCGCAGCAACTGTTACGTTTTGGAACTTGGACAATGGCTTGCTGCACTGTGTAGAATACATGCATTTCTGCTGCCGGTGCTCTGACAAACTGAGCTCCCTGGACATGAATTGTGTAACCCATTGTCTCGCAAAGATTACATTTAGGGATAAATATTACATTACAGCCCCCCAAACCCAAACCTGGACAAAGCGGAAAAGAAAAACAGAGGGATGGATGGCAACATTGCCGTACTTGATAGACCTCGAGACGTTTGATCAAGACGATGCACATACCACAGCACCTGGTTCGACTTTTTGGCGGTGGCTTAATCAAAAAGGGTTTACGTAACCCAAGAACGTTGTTACAAATAAACAGAACTCAGGTCAGATGAGGTAAGAGAACCTGATCTGTCTGTCTGTTTATTTAGATCCAGTGGCTTAACTCTTAAATTATACCTTCCTTGAAGATCTGTGAAAAAGCCAGGGTAACAGCAACCCCCTACCCTACCCGATCATCCCCAACTCTTCCTCACACCAATCTTGGTGTCTTGTCTGTCTTGTTTATCTCTCTTCCTTTTTTTCTCTCTCCCTTTTTCTCTCTCTCTCTCCCTTTTTCTCTGTCTCTGTCTCTCTCTCTGTCTCTCTCGCCCTTGTGATTTCCCTGTCTGCTTTAGATAGGAGGAGAGGAGGAGGGTCACGGTGCTTTTAGTCTAATTCCAGCTGACGTTTGTAGGGTGTCCCTGGAAGAAAGGCATTCCATCAACAACACAAGCGCCCTGTCAATTGGCCAAGGTCACACTATACTCTGGTTTCCACCATCAAGAACCTTTACTGTGGGTGTTTTAATGTTTGCTTGTTTGTTTGTTGGCAATTTAGGGTGAAACAGTTTGCCCTGAAATAGCTTTATTTGGATTTATGTGTTTTGACTCACTTGTAAGTGGCTTTGGATAAAAGCATTACACATGATGACTAAATGTGAATGTACGGTAAATGCAAATGGTTTGGTTATGGTCCCCAACCGCATACACTGATTTTAGGATCCCCTAGAATCTGTCTATTTTGGCCTAGGAACTTGCTTTAATACGCTTAATGCACAGCCGTTGTTGTCTGTGTAGCCTGCACACACATGAAAACACATCCACCACTGACCTTATGGCGTATCAGTCTTGTATCAATCTGTGTCGGTCTGTACAAGCCTTAGACATGATCGATGCACGGTGTACAAACATTGATCAGACCAATACTATGGCCAGATTCACAAAAGTGTCTTAACAACAAAAATCATCGTAACTGTTGTTCTTTTGTTTTTAAGATTGGACTTGAGATTGTTCTTAACAATGTTTGTATCTTTAAGATACCTTTTTTTTAAGATAATTTATTAAGAAAGAATATATGGGATTCTTCAAAACTACCTTAAATTTCTTCTTGATATTATTCTTAACCTTAAGTTGTCACATTGATGGTAATATTGATTTTATAGTTTGAATTGCTTCTATTTATCTCATTGAAAGGTGTTGCTACTCCATTAATAAAAATTGTGTGTCCCGAGACTATACAGGATCTATACCGGACACGCTGCCTCAGCAGAGCCACTAAAGAGTTGCTCACCCCGCCCATGGTCTGTTTAACCTTCTGCCCTCGGTCAAATGCTACCGCAGTATGCGGTGCAAGGCTGCCAGACTCATTAAGAGCTTTTTCCCATAGGCCGTCAGACTACTGAATTCCCTTTAACAGTACACAAACATGCCGGTCTGTGAAGACTGTTGAACTCCTGAACGCACACACACAGACTGACTGACTGAACACATATATTCAGCTACCATAATCTCACAACTTCAAAAATGCTGCTACTTTTGTGCAAAAAAATCAATGTTTCATCACTGGAGCACTTTATTAATATTTACCAGTGTCAAGTTTACATTGCTGTTACTCTGTGCAATAATCCAACCACTGTGAAATGTCTTCAGGTCTATATGTATTTTGTTGTCTGTCTATGCTGTCTATTATGCCCATTTGTTGCTATTTGCCTTTTATGTCTATATTCGCACATTGAGCTTGGTTCATCTACAGCCCAAAAGTAAGAGTTCTTAAGAAAATATTGTTAAGCATCTTAAGACCATTAAGAACGATTCTCAGGAAAATACTGAGGAATTGCAGTGTGTGTGTGTGTGTGTGCGCGCGCGTGTGTGTGTGCGGTGTGTGTGTGTGTGTGTGTGTGTGTGTGTGTGTGTGTGCGTGCGTGCGTGCATACTTAAGTGCGCGCACGTGTGTTTATGTAATCCAAATATGCGAATATGTCCAATATGAAATATGCACAGCTGAATGTGGCTCAACACAATAGATTTTCTTTCTTGTTATATAAAATAAATGCTTAATCCCTTAAAATGACAGTGTTTGCCCTGGTCAGAGGTTAAATATAGGCGGACCAGTTGTAATAAACTCTTGATGAGTAAAACAGACTTATAGTTCAGTTTGTGACTCTATAAAAGCTATTTCTATGGTTTTAGAAGGTTTTAATGAATGAAGTCCAGACTTTTTATGTACAGAAATTAAAGTCATTAAAAGGGATTTGAAGGGAAGTTTGGAATACACATGATTATTTAAAAAATACAAAAATATATAGTTTTAAAGGTGTTTATTTCTCACAAATCAAGGATGAACAAATATGAATGAATACAACAGGATATCGGGATCACATATGTATACATGTTTTTTGCATGTGTGTGTACACGCATATAGGTCTACCATAGAGGCCACTCCCAACAAGCAAACACGCACACACACACATAGAATGCCTTTGTAAGCGGTTGTAAAAGCAGACCGCACTTCCTCGGCTGCAGTTGTCTTGATGACGATCCAAGAGATAAAAAAAAACAGAGATGCTGAGTAGAGTAAGTTTTTCCAAAGGCCTCTTAGTTTTACTGGCTAGTGATTCATATAGAAAACACAACAACATGTGGAAGGAACACACACACACACACATGCATGCATAGAAGCATATACACACACACACACACACACACATACACACACATATAGCATGCATAGAAGCATATACACACACATACACAAACACACACATACACACACATATACACACATAGTCACACATACACATTGAGATATTATGAGAAGATGTTTGTCTCGTGTGTTGTCTGGATGTTTCGAATTGTCTTGAACTGTAATTCTGCAGCCAGCAGGAGGGAAGGTAGTATCCACCAATCACTCACTCACGCATTTAAACACACACACACACACACACACACACACACACACATTTATATACACATACACACATAACCACGTACACACACGCACGCACGCACGCGCACGCACACATTGATATATGCAAGCACTGACTTACACACACATGCAACTACACCACACAAACATACACACACGCTTAAGCTACTATGGCCGCAGAAGCCCTTCACTATGTTATACTAAATACTGAATGTATGTTTAGCTGAATGCCGAACTTCTCCAAGCCACCGACATCCCTTCTCCACCTCCACCCTCCTCTCCACCTCCACCCTCTTCACCAACTCCACCCTCTTTACCACCACCATCCTCCTCTCCACCTCCACCCTCTTCTCCATCTCCACCCTCATCACCACCCCACCGCTCTATGGCTGGAGATGTGAGCATCTAGGCCTACATCTGTTGTGCATTGTCAGCCTTTACAGTTTCAATGTTTTTTTTATCATCTGAACCGTGAATGTGACTTGAAATAAAATTAACTAGTTTGGCTGTTCTGAGGACATGGGAGGGGAGGGGTGACATCTGCCTGCCTCCTTGTTCTTTTAATAGTTGATCGAAATCATCATTCATTTGCTGTTGAAATCTGAAAAATGCTTAGCCTACTACTCATATGCTAGTCTCGCATAGCCAGACTAATCTCCACACTTGGTTTTAGTGCTGTGCCAACGCTGGAGAAACGTCTGGCTCTACTCACTATCATTCTGGTCTAGGGGGAACAAGCGCTCTGTCTTGTTTGTATTTCTTTAACCAATCAAAATCGTCTTGGGCGGCGCTAAGCCCAGGATGCAGGAGAATAAGGTAAAAGCCCGCCCAGAGCCTGAGTCGCCCAATGGCAGGCTTGGGCGGGGTTATGCCAACAACCTACATCCGGTAAGCCAGACCACTCATATGCTAAACCTAACTGTGATGACATAGCTTCTGGTACACAGGGTAAATTAGATAGTTTTAGGTTACAGAGTGAATAGTAGACTATGACTGGATATAACAGCAATCATTGTAAAAATCACTAACAGACATTTTACCTTAGTAGGACATTGAGTAGCTTCGAAAACCTTAAAATAAAACTGCCATTCAAGTTGAATTTTTAAACATAAACACACCGCTTTCCCTTCCCAAAACCAGTAGCCGACTTGTTCTGGTTGAAGCTGGCGGTGAGCTGCCTTCTGGTTTCTGAGGAGGACAACCATAGCGTGAGAAGTCCTGTCTTGAAAACTACTTTTCTTCTTGTAGTAATGGAGCAAAGTAAACCCACATCCACGTCCTATAGAATACACGTCTATTACTGTTCTTGGATCTGAACATAGACTGACTTTGTTGTGTTTGGCGTATCACATTTGCATTTAGTCATCTAGTTGCCTAGATTTTGTTTATCCAATGCAACTAAGCGATATTTAAGCAACCATACACACATTTAACACACGCATTTTGGATATTTTATATGGTATATTTCCACCTCCTCACTTTATTTGTATTTTACCTTGGTTCATTCCATGTTATATTATTTTATCTTATATTATCTTGTTGACTCACCAATGTTAACACATTTAGTCAACGCCTACATGAATATTCCCATAACTCTTTCTAGACAACTAAAGCGTTCTTATAATAAAACAATAAAATGCAGACTACCGCCAATAAAGCCAGGAAAGCTGCATGGCAAATGAACGCCACATTAAGAAAGAAAGGGAAACACGACAATTAGGAACACATTGTGTATGCCTTATTCACCGAAACAAGCCGGCTCTTCAAAGATGATAAGGGGAAACACACTCCCCCACACACACACACACACACACACGCACACACTCCCCCCCACACACACATGCATGCACACACACACACACACACACACACACACTGGTAAAACCTAATGTCTGCAGCTGTCGAATGGTATGCCAGCTCTCAGGGTCTAACGGTGGGAAAGACGCCCAGAGGACTCTCAGTATTACATCATCGTCTCCATCGCTTATTCACCTTGGCCTCCTGGCTCCCAGACGCCCACAGTGGGGCCCTGCTTTGATTTCTAGTTTGCACTGCTCCCATTTCTCAACCCCTCACATGATCATCACAGAGACGTGCAGTGCAGGGAGCTGGACCATGGGCCCCTGAGTCTGTGGGGCCAAACGCAGCGACACATCGTTACCGCTAATCAGAGTTTGTCGCCACCAGCTGGTGCAACGCTGCAAGTGCGATGAAAAAAAAAAAAGTTTCCCGTGTGTTCATTACTTATTTACGTCCGGTTTATAATAACGTGGATGATGATTAGTAGGTACTGTGATGTTTTCGTCATTTTCGTGATATTGTATGAACCAAAAAAACAAATTACGGCCGGGAAGCCTGCACGGGAAGCCGTTGTTGTGGCAACCATGATGACCCTCCCTAACGACGAGCAGTGATTTACTTAGCGACCAAACTAAAGACAACCAACACCACACTTTTCTACGTCCCGTCTCTAAATAAGGCCTTGAAGGTAAGGACTGACACATGATAGCCAAAGATAGCCCTAATAATAATCAGATGAAACAAACATAATACTACTGATGTGTCAGGTTACCGGTTGTTGAGATGGTTAAGTAAGGGATAATGCCCGCGAGATATGTGTCTGTTAATGGACACCTCGAAGGGCATTATCCCGATTATAACTTCTAATTTACGAAAGAAAGAAATATTTAATCAATTAATAATACTTTAATGTGTTTTAGAGTTAAAATCGTGAGTTTTTTATTTATTTTAAGTCGAGCGGACTATTTAATATCTCCCGTAGCCTATGCAGGCGTTGCCAAGCAACGTGGCCATAGCGTCTTCATAGCGTCAACGTCTTTCCTAGGTGTAACACTTTTTAACCTACACCCTCCAGCCAATCAGAATCGAGTATTCACCCAGACCATGGTATAACGTGTGTTAGTTTATATCCATGTTGATAATGAATGATGAATCCCAGATGTCCAGCAAGTCACCTGCTTTGCTATTCAATCCAGCATGAACAGGTCTGGGTCAGAGGAGGAGGAGGAGGAGGAGAAGGAGGACAAGATGGAGGAGGACAAGGAGGACAAGGACAAGGAGGACAAGGAGAAGGAGGAGGAGGAGGTGGAGGAGGAGGAAGAGGAGGAGGAGGAGGAGGAGGAGGAGGAGGAGGAGGAGGAGGAGGAGGAGGAGGAGGAGGAGGAGATACCTGTGAGGGCCTTGGCGCTTGACACGGACATCTCTGCCAGCCCGGCTTTCCAGTGTTTAAATGAGGTAGGAGAAGCAATTCAAATATAATTGGAGTACTTTTAAAGAGCGTTTAATCAGAGAGAGAGGTGTGTCTCACTGAATAATAATAATAATAATAATAATAATAATAATAATAATAATAGTTTTTGAACAGGTTCACACACACACACACACACCACCTCCACCCTCTTCACCACCTCCATCCTCTTCACCACCACCACCCTCTGCTCCACCTCCACCCTCTTCTCCACCTCCAACCTCTTCACCACCTCCACCCTCTTCACCACCATCACCCTCTTCTCCACCTCCACCCTCTGCTCCACCTCCACCCTCTTCACCACCATCACCCTCTTCACCACCACCACCCTCTTCTCAACCTCCACCCTCTTCTCCACCTCCACCCTCTGCTCCACCACCACCCTCTTCACCACCACCACCCTCTTCTCAACCTCCACCCTCTTCTCCACCTCCACCCTCATCACCACCCCACCGCTCTATGGCTGGAGATGTGAGCATCTAGGCCTACATCTGTTGTGCATTGTCAGCCTTTACAGTTTCAATGTTTTTTTTAATCATCTGAACCGTGACTTGAAATAAAATGAACTAGTTTGGCTGTTCTGAGCATAGACATATATACATAGACGCCTCATAGACTGACGCTGCCCGTTAGAGCTGACGTAGCAGCGCGGCCGCCATCTTGTATGGGGTGCGCCCCCAGTGCATTCATTTCTATGGAGGAAGGTGTATCCCCAACTACAATAATAAGCATAACTCCCCGAATTTTTACCGGATTTTCACACGGTTTGGTTTGTTACAAATGGCAGAGATTTATTTATGATACAGGACGAATTCATATTTATTATTATTTTAAAAAAATAATAAGAATTATTGTTCAATCTTACTTGTTAAATGTAATCCCACGCGATCTGGTGTCAATACTGCGCCGTAAGCTGCACAACATACTGGCATAGCTTGCTCTCCCGTTGACTCCTATGCTAGACTAGAGTGAGGAGACCCAACCAATATGGCGGCGATGCTGGATTACGTTCCAGCACGTCATGAGGCGTCTATGTATATGTCTATGGTTCTGAGGGCATGGGGGGGAGGGGTGACATCTGCCTGCCTCCTTGTTCTTTTAATAGTTGATCGAAATTATCATTCATTTGCTGTTGAAATCTGAAAAATGCTTACTACTCATGTGCTAGTCTCACATAGCCAGAGAGAGAGGTGTGTCTCACTGAATTATAATAATAATAATAATAATAATAATAATAATAATAATAATAATAATAATTAGTGGTGGGCCGTTATCGGCGTTAACGCGCTGCGATAACGCAAGACTCTTATCGCGCGATAAAAAAATTATCGCCGTTAATCTATTCTCAATGTTGGGTTGGGAGCTGGGTCTATACCGGATTTCCACCAAGGAAGGTAAGCGCCGCGGAATGGCTGCGTCCTCTGCCAGGCGACCCCCCCCCCCGTCGGTCGTAGGTCTGGGAAGTGGCGCCTTAATGCACGGGCTTACCTGGGCTTCAGCCCGGGGCCTCGGCCAATCAGGGGCCTCTTAAAAAAAAATATATTTAAAAAAAGATGATAAACGTCCGTATTCGTGGTGTCATTACTGACCCCCCCCCCCCCCCCCCCGCCACCACCTCGCGCACCTCTCTCTCCCCCCCCCCCGTCAACAATCGCGCAGACTTATTTAGTCATTATTTAGGTAGCACACACATATTATGAATGCCTTCGACAGAATTCAAATGAGCCATTTTAATCTAGATTAATTCCAAGATTACAGTTAGATTAATCTAGATTAAAGAAATTAATCTATGCCCACCACTAATAATAATAATAATAATAATAGTTTTTGAACAGGTTCACACACACACACACACACACACAATAGGTCATCTCACAGGCACAAGCACGCACGCACACAAAACAAATACACCGACACACACACACCTACTCGCAGAGAAAGTCATGTGGTTGAAACTTTATTGTTGTTTTGATATAAAATGCAACAGCATATTTTTTTGGCATGACAGAGTTTGGCAATATGAATGATAAAAAAGCTTGACTATATGTACAAACACAAAGCTCTTAATTAGCAGGCATTAATATCTATGAAGGATCCTATAAATCATATTGTATGTCTCATTCATATCAACAGTCCACTTCTCCTTGCTTGACCCTAAAAATATAAAAGCTATTGCACCAAAAGTAAAATAAATACTGTACATATCATGTAGATAAACCCCATTTGTTCTCAGCCCGATTACATAATGCTATATCATACGTGAACACAAGGTGGCAGTATAGTATTAGTATTATATGTGTCGCATCATTTTTCGTAAAAAAAACCCTGACATTGTTATTTAAGGAGAGCATTCTAGTAGTTTAAATTTCCATGGCTCCTGTTAAGTAAATCTGCATAATCCAAAGAAATTAATTCTAAGGATTAGTATAGACCCAATAGTTATTTTCTTGTAAAATAGCAAAAGTAGGCTACCAGATCTCTGACAAAAATTACAAAGTGGTTTTCCTTTGTAATGTGGACTAATACTTAAGACATGCCTTATTAAATGTAACATTCAATGTTAATTTAATGACGTAGCCAGTCGTGCTTCATGTTTGAGTCACTGAAGTTTGTATAATGCCACCGCTGGATGGAATAAAATATATTTTCTTATGAACATTTGGAAATCTGATGAAGTTTAAAGTTCACTGCAAAGAAAACAATCTTCTACATTATTTTTGTGCGATCTTGACTGAACACAGATGAAATGTTTCCTTACTTCAGTGCGCCACAATCTTCTGAGCCGTAAGGCCAGCCGTAAGGCTTGCAATAATACCCAAATGTTCTCGATAGATGCTATCATCGTCTCATAGTACTCCAAAAGAAAGAAATACAAAATAAATTCAATCAAAACATGATTCAGCTGTTTTTGAAGAAAAGGATAGTTTTGAAAAACTGGTTGAGAGCATGGGATAAATGTGTGTGACGGTTTGTCTTTGACACTTTTGAGGGATTTCAAATGGAGGTCCAGACGATCTTGAACACCTCTCTGAACAGTGACGATAATAGCCTAGCTCAATGGATCTCAACACTTCACTGAGTGCTTTGCCCCCAAGCTGAGTTACGTTTTATCAACTGGCCAGATTCTGACCTTTCCTCATTCTTACTTTATGGGGCATGTTTTACCTTTTATGAAAGGATAAAAAAAGGCTTAATCTATAAATAAGACACCAAGTCAACACATTGCAACCATGAGTGCCTTCTCTATCAATATAAAACATTGACTGCCCTAACCCTCGCCCTAACCCATTTCTTTGCAGAGAAAGTGTAATCGAAATAGTAACAAAACTGTTAGCCTATACATTGCCATCTTACTGTGACCTTCCTTCTGCCTGATGTCTTTGAAAGGATTGCCCCTTTACGCTGTGCGATAATTTGTCTATTGATCCATTGTCGTTCATGGACTTTGTTACTTTTTTTTAGTTTTTACTTTTTTTGCTTAATTCAGTTTGCATATTTGCTACCATTGTGTGTCCAGACGGCTCCAGCATGGGACTAATGTTTGTAATCTGTGTATTAGCACACGTATGCATGTATATAGGCATGGACTGTGTATATGTACATAATGCGCTTAATGTCTATTGGTCCATCGGTCTTATCTCCTTTTTTTTTCCTTTCTTTGTTTTGCCTGTGATAAGTTGTCTTGTCCGTCCGCCCGGTTTTTGTGTCCACCCTTCCCCCCCTGCCTTTACCCCAGTGTTGCTGCGCTTGCGCATCCGTCCCCCGGGCCTTTAGGGGGCATAGTTCTTGGGCCGGATCATCATCTTCACCGTCTTGAAGGCCTGCCTGTAGTTGGTGGGGTAGTACTCCGTGGACATGTTGTGCCAGGTGCCCCAGAAGATGCCGTTGCGCACACCCTTGTAACGCTTGTGGTAGTACTTGCCGTTTAGGTTGGCCGACATGCAGGCGTCAAACCACCAGCCCGAGCTATAATAGGCGCCGCAGTTGCCGGAGGGGTACTGGTCGTTGTCGCGGTCAGGAGTGGTGAAGAACTTCTGGTCGTGGTCGAAGTGCTTGTTGAAGCTGATGGCATTTCCAGCCGTGCCGCTGTAACAGTAAATGGTAAATTAGCTTTTTATTTCAAAATAATCCCTGCCTTTTGAGTCCTAATAATATGCAGTGCTGTGCGTCGCATTTTGGAGTGCAGTGAAATTGAAAATATGCATGAGAATGAATACACATTCAAAAAGGAACATCCTTCGATGAGAACTTAAAGGCCCCATGAAATGAAAAATACATTTCACAATGTTAATCCTGTGTCCCTGTGTCGATTGTTTAAGTATCTCTTGTGCCAAATATTTGAGATTTATTGAGTATTTTTACATCAAAATCCCTGTCTCTTCTCTTCCTGTACTCGGGCGTTTACTAATTTTGCGTACAATGCTTTCTGGAGTTTTAAGTCCTCCACAACAGAGAGCAGGCTGTCATCATGGCTTTCCATGTTGAGCTGCTCCCTACTGTTAATCTGGCGGCACATTCATCGCTATTGGCTACTGTACACGCCAATCAATATCCGATACAAGCCCCTCTCTAGCTTCGTGTTTTTTAACCGGAAATATGTAAATATGTGGAGTCTTAGGTTTTTGGATTGTATTGTTTATGGGCTAGTCCTTGGACTGGGAGAACACAATGCATATCAATTTTGTCCCTTATGTTTCAATGATGACAAATCGTTAATTCCATTAATAAAAGTGAATGGCCAACAAAGCACGAAAAAGTACAAAGAATTTGCTCGTGTCAAAGAACTCGACTGTCACCACAAAAATAAGTTGTTACCGCACCTGTATCCGCTGACCGACAGGCGGTAGCGCAGAAATTCGTTGGCCACGTAGAACTGGTCATACTTGGCGTACTCCCGGACGCCCTCAAAGTCCTCCAGCTCGATGCGCAGGATCATGTCTTTAGCCTTGGTCAGCAAGTGGATATGGTCATTGCCCAGCCAGAACTCACCCCTGCAATGGAGAAAGAGGAGGGGGTGGTGATGTAAGGAAACAAAAAAAAGAAAGAAAAAAAGCAGCATCGCATTTCCTGACTTCATTAGCAATCGGATGTGGCTGTTACCCGCCAAGACGAGGAGGAGGAGGAGGAGGAGGAGGAGGAGGAGGAGGAGGAGGAGGAGGAGGAGGGTATAAAATATGAAGAGTAGGAGGGAGAGCAGAGCGAGACGAAACGAGGAGAACAAGAAATGTGTTTTGGTGATGAGTTTCTGGTATAATATATCTCCACACTGTCAGCGGGCCATGGACTTGATCTTTATTTTTTTTTCTTTTCCCAGATAGAATCCATTCCAACAGCAGCACGGAAGAAAATTGAAAAATAGGGATGATTTCTGGCTCCAAAATGTGTGTATAGCCATAGAGAGTATATTGCCCCGAAACGTGTGTGTGCAGAGAATGTCGATATGCCCATGGTAACAAAAGCAAACCCTGTGCCCTTTTACCCCTTCTGGCATTTGAGCAAAAAGAATCAATTCACACAGGAAACAGTCACCACAGCATATAGATTTACACAGTGCTAGGATGGGACTCAAGATTTTATGAGCCACTAATAACTCAATAATATCCTCCAGTTGTAAGTCGGTGTAAATTTCAAACCGTGAAGACAGACGATCAAGAATAAAACCGTTTTTAGAGAACGAACAAGGATGCCAAATATATCCTTTTTAGCAGGGGTCCCCAAACTTTTTAATGTCATGACCCTGAGGTGGTACTTTTGCCTCAGCACCCACCAAATATTTAGTGCACTAAAATAAGCAATACATTGTCGTTACCATGTCCAAAACCCCCTCGCCTTAAGCAGGCAGCATACTTCAAAGAAATCAAAAATGTTCGGCTTGCTGAGACCAAAGAAGTTCTTTGAAGAAAAAATTGTTTTATACTCAGTGCAGTTTGGGTTTGATCACTGAAGGGTCCATTAGCTAAGACCAGTGGGGTCTCCATGGAGACGGGAAATCAGAATTACAACTGCACAAATAGTTGCACAATCTAGCAAGAAGTACCGAAAAAGAAGTTTGGGGAGGTATGCGCATATTCGTTTTCTTCGTAATCACATCATTGTGTTCTTGCTCCGAACTCCCTTTCCGCAAGAAGTATGCTAGCCACGCTACACAGTACGTACCGGAGGTTTCCGAAGCCCTTCTTGTACTCGAGCCAGGTGCGGTTGAAGCTGACAGAGCCATTGACCCTCTGCTGAATGACGGTCCAGCCGCTGCCATAGGACTCCATGTCGCAGAAGACCTCGAAGGTGCCGTTGCGGATGTCGGGGGTCACGCGGTACACGCCGTTCTTCCTTTCCTCCAGGACGTACTCTGAGCAGTCCCTGGGCGCGAGGATGACTGCGTTGGACAAACAGAAGAATCCCATTGGTTTATTTTATCACTTCACATTTTGAACACACTACATTTAGTCATTAAGGAGACACGTTTTTTTTTATTGTTCTCAGCCTCACTTGTTAAGTGCTTTGGATAAAAAGGTGCTAAATTACTGAAATGTAATGTAAATGTTTTATTCAAAGCGTCTTACAAGTGAGGCTGAGAGTAATCAAAGCATACAATCAGATAGCAGTAAGTACAAAAAAATCCAAGCACTGCATGACCAAGCTGTAAAACATGGTTCTGTAGAGTATCGATAGGAATCAGAAAGACAAGGTCAGCAGAATTGTTAACATAGTTTTCTGTCATAGTGTAGTAGGAAATAAAAGACCCAGAGGGGTGGGGACTCAGAGACGGAGAATAATAGACATTTCCTTTAAACTTAAGATAAGCGAAAAAAAAAAAAGATGTAGCCCCTGTCAAAGGTTTACTTAAACATTAATCCTGCACGTATACATAAGAGCGAAACCCATTGTTGTTTATCGACACACAAAATTCGAGTAATTCCCTCCAGCCTAAGCGCTATGGATTTCCTCCGGACTTCTACCTGATAAAATGATTTCTCTACAGACTACAGACAGGCCAATGTGTAGTTCAGCAGGCATAAAATTACAATGTCTGTATCTATTGAATGAGCTCGTTTATTGATTCTCCCGCAAAAAAAGTAGTTTCTCATTTTCTGTGCCCTTCAATAAATTTGTGTAAGCAAGTTGCTGGTGGCAGAATGAAAAAGAAAAATATATAAATATCTGGACAAGAAGTTTTGAAGAAAAATAATCAGGTTTTCATCCAACGATGAAAAGTGTTGAACCGAAAAGGAATGGAGTTCTCCTGGGGATGTATGCTGATGCACAGCTGATAAGTGTAAGCTGAAGAATTACACTTATATCACACCTGGGGCCATGCAGAGCTCCTCCACAACTTCAGTGCTTTCACGCAGACATTCATTCCTATTTCAAGGGAGATCTTTTTCCACGCGAGCCACCATTTTTTTTCCTCCCTCCAATCAACGCTCCTGTCTGTCTCCCCCTCCTGCACCACACCGCAGGTTGCTGTACCGATGGAAACACAAAAAAACGAAACCGTACGGGGTCCTTAAGCCCTGCACTGCTCCGCCGTTGGGCGGGGGAAAAAAATGAAAGGGGATTAAAAAAAGGTTTGCTTGCTCTGCAGCTCCTCAGAAAACCTTCTTCTGTGGACCCCCATTGGACTGTTCGGAAACCTGCCAACTAAATCAGTCTGACACAGTGGTGCCGACTACTGGGCAGCCCTCCCCTCGCCCCCCTACCAAGATATTAGACACGGGGATTCACTCGGGTCGGGACCAGCCCTTCAGGGGCCCGGGGAGCGGTTCAACTGCATCAGTTGCTGAGTCGCTTACAAATGGTGTTAAGAGGGTCAGAGCTAGCAAGTAGTACTGCCATACTTTCCCCCCTTTGTGTCAAGGTGGTTGGCACTGGTGGAGGATGTACAGAACCGAATACAACCCCCTAGCACCGATATCAAGGTCAAGTTGTTAAAACACCTCCTGCTGGTAAAGGCTGGGGACTTTTCAACAGAAAAGATGTGTTGCAAAATGGTGAATGCAATGGCTGGTTTTGTGCTAGCTTCTATCCTGTTACTGCAGTGGAGCTAGATGGTAGTAAGTAGATGGATGGTACTTTTTGGGAAAATACAAATAAAAAAAAAAGACAACCCCAACAGAAACTACAATCGCTTGTAGTTATGACATTGAGGGATTGAAGTGAAAACAACAAAAGGAACCAGGAAAAGCAGTTTAGTATTCAGTCATTCACCAACTCTCTGAGGCTAACCTAATGAGCCTTCCACTTGCACCACCACCCCCTTGAGTGCACACACTGTACATCTGTGTACACATCTCTGTAACAAGCACCAGTCGCTATCGGTGTCCCTCCAGATGAGAGAGAGAATACTCCTCTCAACTTGCACTGGTCTGCCGAGCACTTTCTGCCATGCCTGCCTGTGACCTAAATAACAGCGAATAAAGTTAACAACTTTGAGACCCCCTTGAATACCTAACTGGCCAACCAACAAATATTTATACAGAGTGTGAATGTCTGGCAAGGACACAGAGAGGCGGATAATCCTTTGCTCCATGGAGTCGATTTTAGGACCTCCTGAAATTCTTGTTCTCAATGGCGTTTGGCTTTGAAGTTTGGGCTGGACATTTGATTTATAGATTAAGTTGATGATTGATTTGCAAGAGATGACCGTTTGTCGGACTAAGATGTTGTCTTCATGGATTGGATTTGAGTTTAGCAGCCGAGCTGACAGACTTTGGCTGAGTAGCATCGCAGACTGAAAACAGTTGTGCACAAAAATGTAAGGGAAGTGAATTTCCAGCACAAGAACATTATAAGTGCTATCATTCTCACATTAAGCCTGGTAATTGCCAACACACAGTAAACACCTGAGCCGTAATAGCGGGGAAATGTGTTTTCCAAAGTGACTGTAAAATAATATTTGGTTTTTGATTTTGGAGGGAAAAAAATACTCTCATCGTAAAAGCACCCTAAAAACACTGTTCCCCCTGCTCATCGCCAAGGTAATGGAGCTAAACGCCAGTGTGTATAGCTTCTCACTCAAAGCTTAAGGCCAAATTAATCTCCCTTAACTTTTGCTGCCCTGAAAATGGACATCGTCGCCTGGAGCAAATTTGTGAATTGGCAGAGGGAAGGTGATCGATATCATGAAGGCGGCGTGCCCTGCAGTGTTAAAAGACGCAATGTGTTTTCAAATAGTGTTTAGTTGTGTTGCGTTGTGGTCCTGATTGCCTCTCTTTCAAACTGGGTTGTACTCCAATAATCGGTCTTAACTTACTATGTCTTTCTCTGTGTCTGTCCTTTTGTCTATTTGTCTATCTCCCTGTCCGTCTATCTGGCTTGTCTTGTCCTGTCTCCTAGGCTCTCTCCTAGCCTGTCTCCTAGTCTGTCCCCTAGGCAGTGTCCTAAGCTGTCTGTTAGGCGGTCTTGGCCTGAGGCAAATTGTGACAGAATGGTTACTCAACGTGTGTACCAACACTGATCCATTTTTTATGTCAAAAAAGATGTCTCACACACCTTGTGCTAACGGGTGAGTTTTGCCTAGAGAGAGAGAGAGAGAGAGAGAGAGAGAGAGAGAGAGAGAGCTGTTTCACGCTGGAATGACTTCTCAAAAGAACAGGGAGGGAGGGAGGGAGAGAGAGAGAGGGGAGAGAGAGATAAAGAAATGCTGACACACAGTGGGGAGAGAGAGAGAGAGAGAGAGAGAGAGAGAGAGAGAGAGAGAGAGAGAGAGAGAGAGAGGTAAAGGTAGAATAATGGGTGTGGAGAGCGTGAAGAGCGGTGTGAAGGAGAGCAAAAAAACATCATGGCAGAGAGAGCATTGCATAAAATGCAGAAAAGCTGAGCGAGAGATAGAGAGAGAGAGCGAGAGAGAGAGAGAGAGAGAGAGAGAGAGGGAGAAAGTGCTAGAGATGAAAAACAACGGCAAAGAGAGAGAGAGAGAAAGAGGTGATGCAAGAAAAAAAAGAGTACAACAGAGTGTAAATAGAGATTGAGCCTCGTTTAAAATACACAAATAATTTAAGATGAGGTGTGTGTGTGTGGGGGGGGAGGATCCACTTTCACTGCCCCTGTCTCAGCTAATCTACTTAGAAGTATAAGCCTGACGCTCATAACACTTTTCTTTTCTTTTTTTTCACAGTAAAAGTACCAGTACAGGTCCTGCACCCATGCTGGTATGTGCAGAAATTATTCTGTTTCAATTCAGAAAGAGTGGGTAGTAGTCTCGCTATGATTCCCTTTCAACCCCCGCCAACGCCCCCCTAAGTCCCCCCCGAAGTCTCACAGCGTTCGCTTGGAGTTTAAAAATGGGGCCGCTTTTAATTTATGACTGGGGTCGAGTTTACAGCAACCACCTCCCCAACCCCTTGGCTGACTCATTTATACTTTGGCTCCCCTAATGTCAGGTTCCAAGGCCCACCCTGCGATGCGCGTTTCATTTATTTTGCATATTTTACTATGGGGAGTTCGTCTCTCCAACGCGTTATCAACATTACCAACGTCGATGAGGGGCCAGTCGAAAAAGCCCATACGACGACGCACCGGGAAATTGGGAGCCCTGCTTTATATCACTGTCTCTCTCCCTCCCCTTTCCTCGCCTGTGTGAGTTCCTCAGCTGTGGAGAGTGAGGGAATGTTCAGGGCACTTGGAGTAGTTGCGCAAGGAGGAAATTAAAACGGCGCCAACTGACCCTTCATCACCTCAATGCGTGTGCGTATCACGTCCCCGCGATAGCGCACCCCACGCGCTATGATCTCAGCGTCAAACCATTTTGTTGCCCTACCCTACCCTTCCCAGCCCTTTTTGTGGCTTTTTTTATTTCTATTCTCTGGCTGTGCTGGTCCATCACTAGACGTTGCGTGACAGTGAATCGTTCTCACAATTGATGGGGATGGGGGAAGAAAAGAAGGGATTGTTTTAAAAGGTAAGAGAAGGTGAAGAGGATGAGGATGCAGACCACGGCATTATCCCCTCTGGGCTGAGAATCTGAGCTGGCAGCCGTTCCAGCTCTATTACGATCCTAATTGTCCTGGTGTGTGTGTGTGTGTGTGTGTGTGTGTGTGTGTGTGTGTGTGTGTGTGTATGTGTGTGTGTGTGTGTGTGTGTGTGTGTGTACAACACATCAGTGCAAACATATTGATTTGGTTTTTAATAAATGCCCTAATCCTGCCACTTCCCACACACACACACACACACACACACACACAGCACCAAACGACATTGGTTCTTAAATATCAATGTAAAAGCCACGCTTTGTCAAAACAAAAATCAATTGGGCGAGCTTGGAAAGGATGGTCACAGCCTCGGGGGAAACATATTGTAGGCTTACCTATCAGGAAATAAGTCAGCCATTGAATGAAACTTGGATGTTTCTCTGAAAGATTGGCCCCTTATGTCAACTGTAGCCAATGAGAACCCATGATGCAACTCATGGTTACTTTCATTGTTGACTAATTCATCCGTTTTGGATTAATGGATGCATCAGTCCACCGATGAAGGCAAGGGCAAAGGCAAATCAAACGTTTACCAGAGCCCAACGTGATGAGCGGTTTGTCATGTTCTATTCATTTCATTCTCATCTGAGACCGAGAAAAGCCGACAAACATCAGCTTTTCTGAAACGATGTGCAAATGTTATGTGTATTTGTACTTAAGGCTTGAACGATGCGCAAATGATAATCAAAATTGTATTTTTCTTATCTTAACTCTCCCCCTCTCCATCTCTCCCTCTCTTCCTCTCTTCCTCCCTTTTCCTCTCCTGCGTTAGTTCCTCCACTATGAGGAGCCATGGAATGTTCCATTGAGGAATAGTTGCGCAACACTTCCCTACCTCCACACCATTGATCACGGCGTTGCTTTGTTTTTAAGCCTGACATCGCCAGACCAATTCGCAAACGCTTACTAGTCTGGAACCTCTCAGTTAATTGCGTGCATAGAGCCCATTGGATAGACTGACAACCAATCAGAGCAATAATTCAGTGCCGTGAATGTTACTTTTACCAAATCCTGTCGGAGGTACGGGAAACACATCTTTCTTATCAACAAAAGCTTTAAGTGCAGTTGTTTGTTCTTCTTTTAGAGAAAATATACCGTCCCGTTTCGTTTAATGCTGCCGCGATTCAACAGACAAGTTCCACATCAGCCATCTTGGTGATATGAAAATGCCTCAATGGTACTCCTCCGTCATTGTATCAAACCCGCCCCATATTAGATAAGGGTCGGCTGTAAATCTCTCTGAACAGGAGGAGGGGGGCCAGACGTGTCTGCCAGGGCAAATAAAACATGAGCTTGCAGATTTGTCTGGTTCCCAGGCTACATTTAAAAAAAAACTTTTGGGCTGAATCAGCACTTACACTGTGGGGTGCCCTGCAGCACACGTTGGGCGGTGCAGGTGGAGCAGAGCTTGTTGACCATGCCAGTGATGTTCTCCACCTTGCGGTCCACCATTGCCTGAACGTTGTCCATGTTGAGCAGGTTCAGGCCCTCCAGGCGCCCGTGGAGGACCGATATCTGGTTGCGAGCGTTGCGCAGGCTGGTCGACATCTTTTTCAGCTTCACCTGCGTCCAAAAAATCGAGAATCCGTAAAATAAAATGGATCGGATCATTTTTGGGCGAAATCGGGAAATCTTCATTTTTAATGTGTTTGACTTGAACGTCTACGATGTTACATAAGACCAAAACTATGTGGACTGCTTACGTTAGCCGCTGGATAAGAAAACAGAAATCTTGGCTTGTAACGTATTTGACGAGAACATGTATGATGTTAGATAAGACAAAAATGTTGTGGATTTCTCATGTTAGCCACTGTATAAGACAATAGGGCTGATGCATGGGAAGCATTTGCTTACAAAGATTGCTGCCATGTTGGACTTTGTTGGGTTTAAGTGTCCAATTTACATTCCGGCAGAGTGATTCAGGCTGAGCAGAATCATTTGAATAATTTGTTTTTTAAATAAATGAATAAATGGCTCTTCCACTCAACTTTGAGCATAACTGAATATTGGCATTTGTATGTATTTGTTTTGTGCATTGCATTATTTGATGTGTGTGTGTGTGTGTGTGTGTGTGTGTGTGTGTGTGTGCGTGTGTGTGTGTGTGTCTGTGTGTGTGTGTGTGTGTGTGTATGTATGTGTGTGTGTGTGTGCTTATATGCATGTGTGCTTGTGTTAAGTGAACCAGTGGAATGTGAATTTACAAATCACGATAAGGCTAGGATATGCTGAGATGTTTGACATTATGTTGTGTACATCATTTAACATTGAATCAAATGACCAAAACATTAACATATTTAAGGGATTTAATTCCTAGCCCCTAAGCTTTTGCCAAAATGTTGAAGTGAAAAAAAGCAGGAACTTTAACCTACAGAAGGGCACATATATCTAAATTATATTATAATACAGGCTAAAACATGATACTGTTACTTTAAACCTAATTAGTCAAACACCAATAGCTGTTTCAAAAAGATGAGGCACATCACCACAAAGCAACTATGGGACTGTGACAACATACGCAGTACATAACATCACCAAGCCCATATCCCACAACATACATTTTCAAACAGTTCTCAAAAAAATGATGAGCAGAAGGTCAAATCTGAGCTCACCTGCATCTCGATCATGTTACTGGAGGTCTGGGCCGGGACTTTCCCTGCGGTAGAGCCGTGACCCGCCGCCCCGCTGCCGCCAGCACCAGCCCCTGTGGTCCCATCCGCGCACCCTTCTCTCATCTCCTCTCTGCTGGACTCGGGCAGCTCCTGGGGGTCCGAACCCGGACATCCCTGATCGGATTGCTGCTGCTGCTGCTGCTGCTGCTGCTGCTCCTGCTGCTGCTGCTGCAGCTCTTCTTGTCCTCCGAAGCCCCCGGTTGTCCCTGACGGTGGTGACGATACCCCACCTCCAGCGCCGCTACCTCCACCTCCGCCCTGGCACTTCAGGCATCTGCTCTGCATCTGGCGGACGGTCTGCTTCAGGCTCTGCAGCTCTTTCACCGTCCTCTCCAGCATCCTGAACTCCTTGGGCAGCTGGATGGTGAGGGGAGGGAGGGTGAGCTTGTAGGGGCAGCCCCCATCCTCGTCCCCGGGCCCCGAGCACTGGCCCGAGGGGCGCAGTCTCATGGAGCAGGACCCCCCTTCCTCTCCTCCACCGGCGGCGACGGTAGCGGTGGGGGCGGCCGAAGGAGGGGTCTGGAGCTCGTTGGTGTCCCACCTCTTGTACGCGTGGACGGGGGCGTCCGGGGCCGGCGCCACTGTCGCCACTGTCGCCGCCGCAAAGAGCAGACCGACGCAACCCGACAGGGATACACTCCTCATCTTGTTTTACCGCGTTCCCGAATGTACAGTGAGTGTACAGTGAGCGTGTGTGTGTGCCGAGGCGAAGAGCGTTCCTCTGCTATCCACTCAGAAAGCCCTTTTCTGTAACTGTGTGACCGTGTGTGTGTGTGTGTGTGTGTAGGTAGGTGTGTGTGAGAGAGAGAGAGAGCGCGTAAGTCCCATACAATTTGTAGGAAAGTGCCTGCTCTGATTTCGAGAGAGTGTGTGCGCAAGTGCGCGTCTTCTGAGTTAGTATCCAGTTATGCAGTTGGCGAGCAAGTGTGTGAGTGTGTGTGTGTGCGAGTGTGTGTGTGAGAGTGTGTCTGAAGAGAGCCCAGCCTGCAGGATAGAGAGCAGGCAGGGGAACTGACTGCTGCCTCAGATAGCTGTGTCATTAATATCAGGGCAAGAGGGGGAGCGAGGGAGGGGAGAAAGGTAGAGAGAAAGAGAGAGGGAGGGCTCAGAGCGAAGACAGGTTGGGAGGGGCTCAACTGTATTGCGTAGTGCAAAACATGAGAGAGAGAGAAAGAGAGAGAGAGAGAGAGAGAGAGAGAGAGAGAGAGAGAGAGAGAGAGAGAGAGAGAGAGAGAGAGAGAGAGAGAAGTAGTAGGGAGTTTTTTGACTTGCCCTGCCTCAAGCAAGTGTACTGTGTTGTCCAGCCCCTGAACCGAAGGGGGGAAAAAAAGACTGTCGGTTCTCAGGAATTCAAAGCACACACATGACGTTATTAGGGGACTTTCTTTTACTTTCTCTAAAGGTTTTTTTCCCGGAGATGTTTGTCAGAAAGTCCACATTCAAGTGAGGCAGTTCACAAATACACAAACAAAAAATCTATCTGAGAAAAGCAATACAAAGGGCATATAACGGGTTGGGTTTCTTGTTGTCGTCTTATTTCTCAAATTTATCTCAGATGTTCAGCAGAGGAAATAAGGGGTGGGGAGGCTGGAAGTACATTTGAACCATCCGGAATATGTTAACAATAGGAAAAGAAATGGCGAGTCAAACTCAGGCCTCAAAGGTGGTGCTGGTTTATTTTGGACCGTCTGTGTTTATTACACAATGTCCCAAGATGATGCCGATATCAGATGTCACATGTTTCTGACGTGAGCCCATTTGTTATGGCTTAATTAGATTAATTTTAACGTCAAAGTGTGGGTTTTTAAAACAGATTCACATTCGGCGATCGTTAGGCATTCCTCTCACACACGTCATTAAACTCGTTCGAGGCAACATCATTTACTGTGAAGTCGGGTTTTAACTCTTCGAAACTGAAGGCTGTGACCTTATCCCGCTGTTCTCTAATGTAAAAGAGCTTCTGCCTCACACGCGCGTCGCCAAAAAGAGCTCTGCAACGTCAACTCGTTCTCCGCCGGTCCAAATAGGACCACGCTGGTGCCAACGGTTTCTGCAACTTTTTAACTGCAGAATCAGAGAGAGGATGTTGCAGACTGCGTACGAAGCAGTAGCCACCCTCTTGTATATAACCGGTTCCCCTTTCCACATAAAAAAACACTTTAGATTACGGACCACATATTCACCATTAACTAGTTGCTAAGATGGTAATTTATGTACAACCACTTCCTTACTTACTATCAATAAGCAGTAATTAGGAGGTTATTGAGGGAAAACTCTAATATTAAAGTTAATGGCCTAGTAGTTGTAGAATACGGTCATGCAGAATAATGCATTAATAAGTGCTTTATAATGACTAATAAAGAGCCAATATGCGTGCTTATAAGCAACTACTTAATGGTGAATATGTGGTCCCTAATCTAAAGTGTTGCCAAACTCTTTGTTGGGTTCCTATTCCCGGTAACGTAGCCCCCAACATTAAGTCCGACTCTTTGAATGATAAAGTGCCTGCCTGTGAGTCACATGGGTCAAAGCTGAATTATGGGGTAAGATGGTGTTGCAGTCCTGTAAGTGACTCATACAATTCCTCTGTATTTCTAAAGAAGTGTTTTTTAGTAAAATGCAGTGGAAGGGGGGTGGTGGGTGGGAGGTGTGGTTTGTTGGGTGTGTGTGTGTGTGTGTGTGTGTGTGTGTGTGTGTGTGTGTGTGTGTGTGTGTGTGTGTGTGTGTGTGTGTGTGTGTGTGTGTGCATATCCATTTGAACAAATACATTTCTGAGTGATTGTCTCTATCTCGCTTCAAAGATGGTTTCAACACATGCTGTCTCCGGCCCTCCCCTCTCCCTCCCCTCCCCTCCCCTCTCCCCTCCCCTCCCCTCCCCTCCCCTCCCCTCCCCTCTCTCTCTCTCTCTCTCTCTCTCTCTCTCTCTCTCTCTCTCTCTCTCTCTCTCTCTCTCTCCCCTCCCCTCTCTCTCTCTCTCCCTCTCCCTCCCCTCCCCTCATTCCCTCTACCCTCGTAATGATAAAGCCTGGCACCAAAAATAGAGCGATAGTCCCAAAAGTGCTCCAAGCTGCTTCTTCCAGATATGGCTAGTGTGGGTTTTTTTTATTTTATTTTATTTTGTCACGCAAGCATTCGTCACTGTTTCCGAAGATAACTGTTTTGTTTTGTTATGTTATTGGGTAGAAAAACAAAAAAACCCACGCAATATCATGCAGACTGTAAATACATCTTTTTACCAACCCTGTCTCATCAAAATTACGTTCCCAGGGAACTATTCGGCATTCTCAATTACGTTTGTCTGAAAACGTATTTTGTCCGTGATTACGTTTCATTGAACGTATCGCAAATACGTTCGTTCTCAGCCTATTTTTTGCCATTTATTTACCTATAGAATTATGTTTGGTTGAAACGTATCCCAGATATGTTAAATGTCAACATATATCATATTATTGTCATTAAGGCATATTTCCCTTTCGGGGAACGTTTCATTTAACGTATTTTGTCCCTGATTACGTCTTGAATCTGAATTGAGCATATGTTTTGTTATTTATTTACCTCTTGGATAATTTACATTGAATTGAAACGTATCCTCAATAGGCTACGTTAAATATCGATAACATTTGTCCGGGGAGGGGGGGTCCGGTCCAGGTCCGACCCTGGACTGGGAGCATTCCCCCCCCCCCCCCCCCGGACCGGACCGGCGGGGGGAGGATGGCCGGTCCAGTGGTGGGCCGGTCCAGGACCCTGAATGCTCCCAGTCCGACCCAAATAGATGCACCTGCATTTATACATGACGGGCCGCAGCATGGGCCGCTGTATACTACAGTATAAATGTATACTCATGATCATTAACGATACAGCAGTGTTGTGTAGTGGCCATCGCTAAGAAATATGTATGCTTCTTTTCCGAGAAATATCGTAATTTCATTGGTTTGTTGCGTCAATTTACACTACAGTTCCCATGAGTGTCAGCGACCGTTGCTATGGTGACGACGCCAGCTTGTATTAAAATGTTTTATATTGCCGATGGGTGGTTATCGTCAGTGGCTGGCGAAATACTGCCCTGTAGCAGTTATATTGAAATGTAAAGAAAATAATGTGTATAATGAAAATCGACCAGCCACAAACGGTACAGGAAACATAATTTGAAGCTTTCTGATTGGCTGAACTGGCCCAGATATGTAAGCCAACACACTTAATTTGTACTTTTTATGTGTACCTTTTAAAGCCAGCACAGTTAGAAATGCAAGCTTTTATATTTAGGATAAGATATATTTTACTGTAAGATGGACATTATTATACGTCACGCGCAACACGTACCCTGACTACGTTGGTCCAAAGTGCCAAACGTAGAGGGGTTACAATAAAGGCCCTTAAATTGTATGACTGTTACATTTTTCTGCCTATTCTTTTACTATTATTGTCCCACACCACAATGTATGTCCCACAATGTGAACTCCAAACAATTCATGTTCATCCAATTCATGGACAAGCTGGAAACACGTCTAAAAACACTTGAAATAGAATATAGCCTATATTTATATTTTTACAACATCAATCTCCCTATAATATGAACAAAATATGATCAGGTTATACTTTCTCTCTTGAAAACGGGCAAAACGCTAACCCTAACCCGGAAAATGAATTTAAAGAACTACAAACGTTCGGAAAATGCAATACACTGAAGTGTGCGGCGCCATGTTTTTTGTAGTCCTAAAGCCCCTTATTACTATGGCAGAGGCCTACTTTCTTTCAAAAGCTCATATCTTGGTCAATTAAAAACAACTGTGGGTAAAAATGTAACTACACACAGACATACATTCGCATTACCATATTGTTCATCCAGGGCAATCCTGTCAGCCCTGGGGAAGGGAACACAATGGCTATAAATGGTCATATTAAGTAATATGGAAATATGTATATGAATCATTTAAGGGGTAAATGGGGTCTAAACTGCTCCAAATTGAAAAGCATGACTAAGGATAAGGTCACCATCAATATGTTGAACACATTTTGCCACTAAATATCCCTTAAAATATGTTTTAGTGATTTTATCCATCTTGGCTCTATATAGGCTCTGAGAAAGTACACATCAGTAAGTGCCTTCTCAGTGAGCAGATGAAAATGAAACTTTGTCGTAGGATGACAGTGAAGACATCGTTGGAAAGGTCTTGATCTGCAGAGTACAGATCTGCCACTGTGGACATTCTGGATGGTTCCTGCTCCTCAGGAATGCCCTTTGAACCTTGAACCTAAGGCTCTTTTAAAGGCTTACAGAAAAGCAACACAATGTGATACAAACATGGGGAAAACATTTTTGGAAAGCTCTTGACTTCTTCTATCATGTCCTTTGTGGCCTTTGCCAAACCATTAGGGGGCGCTACTGGGTAAGGTCAAAACCAGATTTCACCCAATTAACAATAGTAAAAATGAAATCTGACTAAATAAATGTGCTCCCCGGTCCCTAAAACATATAATACACTTGCGAAGTTCCTTGACACATTTTCACATAATAGGGAAAACGTAAACTAAACATTTTAGAACTAGCCTACAAAAAAAATGGCGGAAAAAACATGGCGCCGCACACTTGAGTGTATTGCATTTTCCGAACGTTTGTAGTTTTTTAAATTCATTTTCCTGGTTAGGGTTAGGGTTAGCGTTTTGCCCGTTTTCAAGAGAGAAAGTATAACCTGATCATATTTTGTTCATATAATAGGGAGATTGATGTTGTAAAAATATAAATATAGGCTACATTCTATTTCAAGTGTTTTAGACGTGTTTCCAGCTGCTTTGTTTGTCCATGAATTGGATAAACATGAATTGTTTGGAGTTCACCTTGTGGGGCATACATTGTGGTGTGGGACAATAATAGTTTTATTTTTATTTTTTTTATTGTCAACAATATTATGACATTATAACATAAACAGTAGTACAGTAAGGACAGTACTTCCGGCTGATAGGTCCTCCCAGGTGGTCACGGCGTCTGTCAGCTGTAGCCCCTAGCAACCTGACGTCATTGAAACATGGTGCAGGAATCAGAGAGAGAAAACATAGAGTAACTAACCAATAGGACAAACATCCGATCGTAACTCGTCACTTTGTCAACATTAGTTTCTCCCGCTGCCACGGAATAATGTGTTGATCAGCAAATCAACCTCAGACGTGTAGTGGGCGAGGGTTTGATCCGTCAGACGGAGTGACGTCACAAGGGAGTCCTGTGGAATCTGAAAAAGTCACGTGAATCTTAAAGTCACGTGACTTGGACGCAAAACCATGGGAAAAGAATAGGCAGAAAAATGTAACAGTCATACAATTTAAGGGCCTTTATTGTAACCCCTCTACGTTTGGCACTTTGGATCAACGTCAGGATACGTGTTGCGCGTGACGTATAATAATGTCCATCTTACAGTAAAATATATCTTATCCTAAATATAAAAGCTTACATTTCTAACTGTGCTGGACTGGGAATGCTCCCCCCCCCCCCCCCCCGACAAATGTGTTATCGATATTTAACGTAGCCTATTGAGGATACGTTTCAATTCAATGTAAATTATCCAAGAGGTAAATAAATAACAAAACATATGCTCAATTCAGATTCAAGACGTAATCAGGGACAAAATACGTTAAATGAAACGTTCCCCGAAAGGGAAATATGCCTTAATGACAATAATATGATATATGTTGACATTTAACATATCTGGGATACGTTTCAACCAAACATAATCCTATAGGTAAATAAATGGCAAAAAAATAGGCTGAGAACGAACGTATTTGCGATACGTTCAATGAAACGTAATCACGGACAAAATACGTTTTCAGACAAACGTAATTGAGAATGCCGAATAGTTCCCTGGGAACGTAATTTTGATGAGACAGGGTTGCTTTTTACCTACCCTCTTCATAAATAATATACTGTCTAACAGACTATATAGCATTTTATTATACCCACAAGTCCCACTCGTCTAGGCGGTCAAGTGGACTTATGGCGAGTGTCTTATTGGCCGGGATATTTTTCAAAAATGTCCACCTGATAGTATTTAGATGACACGGCAGCACTTACCAATGTTTTATTTGTTGTATTTTATGAATCAACAGAGAACAAAGGGCCTCTGGTGATCATGTTTCACTGCTCCTTTCCCATTCATTTCATTTGGCACCGAGACACGCCACCGGATTTGGACCTGTGAACGTAAATTAAAACGCCATCTGTGCGAGAGTGGAAGGCACACATAGCAAATTTTCACAATATCATTGGGTTTTTTTTGTTACACTTGTCTAGCGCAAAATGCTGATGAATTGAGTGGTTCAGGGGTTGGGGGGGGGGGGGGGTCCCGTCCAACATAAGGCTATGAATCACTTAGCTTTAGTCCAGTTCATTGTTAAGCACCTTGTTAGGAAACACAATGACATCGCATTTACTGGCTATGTGGACAGCAATTTGAGTGTAGGCTAATGTCGGCCCTTTAGCGACGGTACAGAAGGGAGAGAAAGCACACTCATTTTTCCCCTCACCTCAAAGTTTTGCAAATGTTGACCCTTGTGTCTTTACAAAGTGTACTGAGACAGGGCTGAGGCTATTCCTGGAGATAGAAATGCACTGATGCATCGATGAGCATCTCCATTTGCTCAATGTATGGTCTTTTTTGCACACAAAAAAGGAAAGTATCTCTCTATCTCTACATATATTTATGGAGCTTTGACTAATGTTACCATGACAACCAGAGGTGCTGATACATTTTGGGGTGAAACGACACGTTAGGTAGTACAAAGACTCAGTAACATGGAGCAGACTATGGCGTCAAAGGAAGCAGCAGGACAGAGCGGAGAAGAGACGGAAACGCTGCTTTGTCCTTTTTTACCCATAAGAGGGAGAAAGGTGAATGTCATTTCAGGGAAGTGAGTTATATGTCACACTGCTCTCATACATAAACATTCCAGTGTCTCTTCTTTTAGCTCGGACACATGGCTTTTGTCACATACTGTAACGCGCGTGTGTGTGCGTGCACGGACATAGATGTTATAGTACATGCATATACACTCAGTTCTGTGTGGGCATTTGTGATTCAAAGATGTTCATAATGTTCCTTGTGTGTGTGTGTGTGTGTGTGTGTGTGTGTGTGTGTGTGTGTGTGTGTGTGTGTGTGTGTGTGTGTGTGTGTGTGTGTGTGTGTGTGTGTGTGTGTGTGCGTGTGTGTGTGTGCGGACAAACTTTTGTCCCAGTGCCATTAGTCTACCTGATGTAATTGTGTGCGTGCGTGTGTGTGTGTGTGTGTGTGTGTGTGTGTGTGTGTGTGTGTGCGGACAAGCATTTGTCCCAGTGCCATTAGTCTACCTGATGTAAGTGTGTGTGTGTGTTCTTGAGATAGCCACACTGGTGTTTTTTCTTCTCTGGTTCTTTGATACGATGCAGGCGATCCCTCATCTACTGCTCCTAGTCCGGCCTGGCCCTGGAGATAAGAGAGAGTCCACCATCACCACCTGCTCTCTCTCTCTCTCTGTCTCTCTCTCTCTCTCTCTCTCTCAGTTACCTGACAAACACCCAAACACACAGATATCATCGCAACCTTTGCAGATGATTCTTCTCTCGCTCTCTTTTGACCCTAATACGCTGTCGCTCGACCCTTATGTGTTGTCGTCACACACACACACGCGCAAACACAGATTTGAATCCATGGGTTGGTTATTTATGTATTTATTTGTACAGAACGGTGCACTATTATTTTGCAGTATACATGGAGTAACTCGATAATTGGCTTGTTTTTATGCTGGTGAGACTACATAATGAATTCTCCCGGGATTTTTTTTTTTTTCAGTGACACCATTGTTGACAAGTACGTATAACTGGTCGGAATTGACTCTGCGGCTAAAATGACGCGGCGGGGAGCCACTACAGCGCAGAGAACAATCCCATTGACAACGGCATCAACTACCCTAGAGTTACCCCCTTGCTAGCCTGTGAGAAGATTGCAAGTGCGGCAGGAGCGAAAACCCATCTCCCACCCGGTCGCGTGTGTTGGAAGAGTCGTCATTGCGTCGGCCCAATCTCCTCCGGGATTGATAACAGATAGCAGAGAGAGAGAGAGCCGGTCAGGGTCCTCTGAGGGGAGCATGTGCGGCTTTTCCAAACTGCTATTGTCCATTTTCTTCCACATTTCGTCTTCTCGCTCCCTCCAGAGATGAAAGGCAGAAATGCGTTCCCTCTGGTGATAATAAGTACAGATGAAGATAGGGTCGGCGAAACAAGATATTTATAGTTGGGCGTTTCGGTTGATGACGCCCTCTGTGAGCTTTTGGCTCGGGCTCTCATTGCCACATACTGTTATGCATTAGCAACATTAATTGACGTGGCGGGTACATCGTAAAACATGTCGTTAGTTTGTTTATTTGTTGGCTTTGTTCAACGGACAAAGTCTGTCTGTGCTCTTCATTATCAACTGTTATTATGTGTGTCATTTTTTTTACCTGGGCTTAAACAATAATAATAAAGATTATAAGTAATAACCAACTCTAATGGTTTTGGTGCTTGTGTCTCCGTCAGATGTTCTCCTTGGGCAAAGTCAGTGCGATGAAAGTAGCGACGCTGAAGGCCAGCTATAAGCTGCTCCAAAACACCCTGAGAAGGTAGGTGGTACCATTATAAGAATAAAGCCTTTAGCCTTTAGCATCTCATAGTGTTTGGGTTTGGGCGTCGTTGAGCTAGATGCCAAACCCACTATCTATCCTGTACTGCTCACTCTGAGTCATTTTCAGCATTTAGTGAGCTAGTATTTTATCCAAAGCGACCGACAGTGGATTTTAGGTTAGGGCATCTTGCTCAAGGATGACTGCAGGTTAGACTCATGGGGACATTGGGGGTTCAAACCCAGAACCATTCGGTTGGTATTCAAACCCTAACCACTAGACCAGTGATTCCCAACAATGGATACACGTACCCTAGCAGCTTCTGGTGGTACTTGTTTTTGCTTTCTTTTATATATATATATATATATATATATATATATGTTGATTTTGTTGAGACCAGAAACAGAAGTACACCTCAGCTTCTTCCATTTTAAACTCCTAAACCACAATATTTTTAATAATGATGCTAAATGATCATAGTATAATATTAGTATTTTGGGGTTTGGTGTCGACGGAGGGGTACTTTACGGCTGTACGGATGGGGATGTGTGTGTGTGTGTGTGTGTGTGGGGGTACACAAGACAACAAACTTTTATATTATCTCTTTTATCCCTACATTCCCTAGTCTGCGATATCAAGCATTGAATCAATAACTCAGAAAGAATAGAATAGTACTAAAATAGTGCAATAAAACTTGTATATTGTGTACAGAATGCTATGTCACAAAATAGTTTTAGCATTTATATATATTTACGTATATAAATACTATATTTATATAGTATTTATGTACGTAGTATTTATATATGTAATGGCTGTAATATTAACAGTTGCTCAAATGTATATTTCATGAGTGTTTTATTTGTGTGCATTTTGAGAGTGATTTTATGTTAATTTATTATTTTTGTATTCCTACTGTACCAATATATTGCTTGTATTTTTGTAATTTAATTTGTCCTAACTTAACTGTTATTTCAACATATGGACACTGAATGGACAAGTAGAGTGGGAGAAGGGGAAGGAGGGATTATGGGAATGTATGTTGGTTTTGTCCATTACAGGATAATGTACAGCATAGCATATGTAAGGGATAATGCCCGACGAGGTGTCCATTAACATAAATTAATGGACGACGTGGAGGCGTGAACCGTCCGACGTGAAGCGGAGGACGGTTGCTTCCGCAAAGTCCATTAATTTATGTTAATGGACACCTCGAAGGGCATTATCCCGCTTATACCATGGTCACTTGCCAAAGAAAATAAATTAAGACCATTAATTAATATTTGCATGCGTTTTCCAATCAAAATATAATAATAAAAGTTTTTCACAAGCCATAATTTAGTTTCCCTGGTAACGCCTGTGGGTCTGACTAATACCTGGAACAATCATTACCCTCCCGTAAGGTTCTTATGCAACGGAAACGTTGTTCACTCCTCCAGTAAATAGGACGGACCTTAGATACGACTTGGCAACGGGAGGTATTCTAGTCCGCTCAGCTATGAGCCACAGAGCTAACGTTATGCATTGTACATTATAATTTGAAATTTGTCCCAGCCTTTATACCACAGATACTATAGGGTCTATAGCATATAACCGCGTTTTCTGATTACAGTTTAATGCATTTTTCACAATTTACCAGCTGTCGTTTTGACAACTAATCACCGCGCCATTCGTTTCAATGGGAATCGCGGCGGTCTATACTTTCAACATAAAGTGTACATATTTATAATTTGAAATGTGTCCCAGCCTTTATACCACAGATACTATAGGATCTGATCACAGTTTAATGCATTTTTCACAATTTACCAGCTCTCGTTTTGAAGGCTGAACAGACAATTTGACTGGAACTACTTAGTAGATGTCTATATATCAGGGATTAATGGCCACCCTGCAGCCAATCAGAATCGAGTATTCCCTCTCTGTTGCCATGGTTACCATCTAGCATTTGAGCCAGCGCAATAATCTAACTGTCATCAGGCAATTTGACCCGAACGTCTTTCCTAGCTGTACATTAACACTTTATAACGTACACCCTCCAGCCAATCAGAATCGAGTATTCACCCAGACCATGGTATAATTGCGAATAATTTATTTTTGCGTAGACTGCCGTGATTGACCAATCAGAATCCAGTATTCAACAAAGCTGTGTAATACAATGCGGTAATACCTCCGCCCAGTACCCAGGCGTCGGAGCTGCGGCTCCACGAGGAGGCCGAGCGGTCCCGGGCCATGCTGGAGGAGCTGCAGGCGCAGGAGGAACAAGCAGAGGAGGAGCAGGTCACATACTCGCCCCCCCCGGCGATGGGGGGGCAGGAGCAGTCGGAGAGCAGTTGGCTGAGACGGCAGCTCTTGCAGGCGTACAATGTGCTGAAGGTGGCCCAGGACAGGGAGTGCTTTCACCGCCTCGTCCTGGAGCGGTGAGGGAGAGCGAGTGCGCGTGGGTGTGTTTGTCTGTGTGTGTGTGTGTGTGTGATGGCTGTGTGCATATATGGCTGTCTGTGTGTATGAGGGTGTGTCTTTATACGCATCCCTGCCTGTGTCTCTACACACACACACACACACACACACAAATACATGCATAAACAAATATATGCGCACACACAAATACATGCACACACACACACACACACACACACTTGTATACAGACACAAGCACACTCATAATAAATACACACTGATAAATACACACACACACACACACACACACTCACATACACACACACTGACAAAGACAAAGACACACACATAAAGATGAGAACAGTCTGAAACACACTCTCAGTGGGATTATTCAGAAGTGGGTGTGATTTATTTTTGGATGAGGATGTTGTGACACATGTCTAGAGAGCAGTGAGGAGATGGACACACACACACACACACACATGCACACACACACACACACTGTCAGTGGAGACACCAAATGAACTGGATCACTCCTTTGCATGGCAGTCTGCCTGCCTTAACCTATTTTCACCCACTCACAGATACACACACACCCACACATAACCACCCACATACCCACACACACACACCCCCACACACACACACCCTCACACACCCACGCACCCCACCCACAAACATAAAACACCCACGCACACACACACACCCACACACACACACACAATACCACGCACCCCATCCACACACACACACACACACACAATACCACGCACCCCATCCACACACACACACACACACACACACACAACCTGAGCAAACTGATGACAAAGAAGGTTATAACAAAACACCGCTGGCAAAGTGATAATTGTTCCCAAAGTGTGATTTCCCAAGTTATTTATGAGTGTACACCTGCACACACGCACACTCACATGCACGCTGTCACACCCGTGACCTGACGTGCAGATTTAATCTGCTCAAAGGAGTTGCACAGCATCATTAGGGAAATAGGGGCAAGAAGTGAGCCACAAAGGCAGTAGAACAGCTCTCTCTGCTGACGCACTCTCTCTCTCTCTCTCTCTCTCTCTCTCTCTCTCTCTCTCTCTCTCTCTCTCCCTGTGAGGGGGGGGGGGTGGCAGCATTGGACCATCTGCTTTCAATGGCTGCCAGTAGCCACTGATATCAAGCAACAAAATAATAATACTAAACCCCCCCCCCCCCCCCCCCGCAGAACAGACAATAATACCTGGCTTGTTCACGTGATGAAAAGAGATACAACACAAAATAAGGGAGGCGAGGTAATTTCAAATTCATTGGAAAACCGCTGAGGCCCGGTCAAACTTGCCGACTCAGGAAATCACGACTCTTGGGCTTGTGCATGTAGCTGTCTCTGTGAAAAGGTATCCCGCATTTCTTGTAATGTAGGGATCTCTACAGTGAAAGGGATTAAGGGAAGGAATATCTGTTTGATGGTGAGACTGAGACACGCCGTAACGAAGAGAGATGGACCAGACGAGACATCGTTACATCCGACCATATGTGAAAAAAAAGTGCTTTTGCACGATATGCTCGTGAATTCAAAATGCTATTTAAACTAGTCCCACTGCGGGACAGGCTTTTCCCTTACCTCTCGGTTTGTAAACCTCATATTCTTAACATTTTACCAGCACATATTTTTTTCATGATAATTGATTTGTAAAACCAGGAGTTGAGATATACATCAATATCTTCATAACCGCATGTCAGTCCCAAACCAAATTTAATACTCAAGGAAGACCAAGTTTCACATTTCTTTCTTTCCCTTACATGAGGATATGTTTAATATTTAAAGCACACACATCCGCTCAGTTTTCTGTCTGTTAAAATTGCTGTCTCGAGACGAGGCAGGAATATCAAGCAGAGTGTATGAGTGCTTGTATTCTGTCAAGGGTGTGTAATGTTAGCAGACGCTTTGGTCGCATTGTTAAATGGCCGTGTAATGGCCCAAATTATACTTCCTTACTCTGCAATCTTACCCAGCATATCGTTTGAGTTCTGTATTTTGACATTGGTAAGTTATGACGCTGGGCCTAGCGTTCTGAATAGCATTCTGGTTTTCCATTGAACGCAAATCCATACTTGCACAAACCGCCATAGTACACATCCAAACAGAAAAATAGATTACAATGAAATTACATTGATAGAAAGGTGGCAGGATATTCTGGTGGTGTGGGTGTTCGACTCCCAGCCGAAAGGTTCTGGGTTCGATCCCCAATGTTTGCCGTCTACCAGTGAATATCAACTCTTTGTGCAAGTATATAAACCCAAAGCAACACGGAGCATGAATGTAGAACGGGGCTGTATTTTTCCGCTCATTTCCTATAGGACTCAAGTCTATTTTTAGACACAAACATTTTGAAACATTATTTTGCGCCTGTCCCGACACGGCTGTGTGCTTTGGGCTTAGCAGTTACCCAGGCACCTAATTTCCCTGACGGACCCGACGGTGTGTGACGCGTGTGAGTTTCCCACTTGTTGTGGTCCGGTCCACCACTATATTGTGGATGTAAGTGACTGAGACAATTATGCAAAGGCAACACAGAAGCACTGCACCCGCCCGACCTCAGCCATATTAACACCCCTCTGGATCTCCATTTTCCTCCCAGCACTGAGGACATTGTAATAAATCATTCCCAAGAGAACCGGCACACTCCTTGGCACCTAGTTACTTGTGAAAAGGGCACATCTTTTCCTGTTAGATTGCACTTATAATCTCCATCACGGTGGCATCCATCTTTGCCTGGGTTTAGCTTTTTTTTAAAGTTTATGTTTAAGGTTTTGTTTTGTTTTTAATTTAACTGGTGGTTTGGTTTCTATAGATCGATCGACGATCGTTGATCTGTTTGATGATCGATCGATCGATCTGTTTGATGATCAAGCGATAGATAGATAAATAATTTATTGTGTTTCATTTTACCTTTCATTCGTATTCTTGCCTCACCTCTCTCTCATCCTCTTTGGTCAGTGACTCAATTTTTTCCTTGTTTCTCTCTCTCTCTCTCTCCCTCTCTCTATCTCTGTTTCCTCTTGTCTCACAATAACACTCTTGTCCTTTAGTACAAACGGTCAAGCACACACGCGCATAGAAACATGGAAAATAACAAACCCCTCTTTAGTTGCACTCTCTCCTTTTCATTTCCCATACACTCATCCTCTCTCTCTCTCTCTCTCTCTCTCTCTCTCTCTCTCTCTCTCTCTCTCCCTCTCTCTCTCTCCCTCTCTTGCACTCAACACAATATTTTTTCCAAGGGCCATAGGAAGGTCATTGAAACAGTGCAACTTGATATCACATTGGAATGAAAAATGGGGGGCTGCTGGTCTGTTTACTCCCCAACATCGCACCCACCCTCTCCTCCCCCACACCCCATTCGCTCGCAGTTTATTGGTCCGAGCCGTAAAACCAAGGCAGCCAATAACAGAGCGATAAAGCGAACAAGAGAGATGGAGAAACAAACAAACTCGCAAAACAACAAAAAGCACACAGCAACAACTCAGTATTTCACCCCGATTACTATTTCCATTCACTATTTACAAGACACTTTTATTTAAAGCTAAATCAAAAAATGGAAAAAACCTCCAGACACTAAGGAGCGGGTATGAGGGGTTGGGGCATCTTGCTCAAGGATGCCTACAGGTTAGACGACGGACATTGGGGATTGAAGCCAGGATTGGGGGTTGAACCCAGGACCTTTTACCTAGGAGTCACCTCCCCCCCGCACACACACACACACACTTATACAACTTCCTGAGCCACCAGCTCATGCCGTTATCTTGAGCAAAACACATTTGATGTCGTGGGGCGATCAAGCGACTCACCGCCACCGCCAACCCCGGCACCATTATTGCATCAACAGTGCAATCTGTCGGATGACATCCATTTTCTTTTAGCTTTTTTTTATGCAGAGCACACAAACACACACACACACACACACACACACACACACACGCGTCAACGCTGCAGGGTTTTTTGAGGTCTGGACGACGTAATTGAAATATTAAATATGAAAAAAAGAGGAGGAGGAGTCTCGGAGGACGTCGGAGCAGACAGCGCTGCCGCTAGACCGTATCTCTAGTTTTTTTTCATTTCGCTTTCTCTTTTCTTTTCACTTCCTCCATTTAGTTTTTTTCTTGTTTCGATCATTTCTATTTAATTACGCGCCTCTCGTCGTTTCGCGTTTTATTGGTTGACTTTCTTTTTTCTTTTGTCGTTGTTTCTTTGTTCTTCGGGTGTTTTTTTGTATTTACGCCGACATCAACGTTTATTTCATTTCTCTCCAATCTCGCTTGCACCCCCTCAGGGCCCCCTCATCCCTGTACTCCCATTTTCTTCTGCTTTTCTTCTATTCTTATACTCTTTCTCTCTCGGAGAGCCAGCGCCGTGCCAACATACGATCGACAGATGGTCGCCCTGCAGATATGCCTTAAAGAATGCTTAAGAAAATGTGTGTTGTGCCTCCTTCATCTTAAGCCAAACAGATACATAGGAATTTCACACTTCTCTCCACACACATTTTTTAAACACATTTATATTTCAGCACTGATACGGTTTTCCACCATATAACTTACGGTAAATATTGTTTTTTTTAGATGCATGTCATTAAGGAGTAAGGTTAGAGGTTAGGGGGCAACTTGATCGAGGATGACTAGAGGTTAGAGTGCAGACATTGGGGTTCAAACCCAGTACCCTGCGGCTGGGAGTCGCAACGCCTTAACCACCCTAACACCTATACTGCTACCCTGCGCCCTCACTGTATCGCCATGTGTTATCCACACGTGCCTTTTAGGTTTATATCTAACGGGTCGACGTGTCAGACTCGTAAATCATTTACATGGTTGGCGTGGTAACTGAGAGGATCCTCAAACACGGGTTCCAGCAACCGCCACGGAAGCAAGCAAACGGAGAAAGCGTTTGCGTTTCTGACAAACTCGCAAATATGCTTTTTTTTTGCACTGCACCAAGGCGCTCACATGTTCAGCAGCTTGGTTTGGATAACCGGTGGTTGTAATATACACAGTGTGTTCGATAATCTGCTTGCTAGCTCCACAAAAATTACAATAAAGAAACAATGAGAATATGGTATTTTTGCTCCCTTGGAGCCAACCAACCAAGACATTGACTTTTATTAAAGACAAATTTGAGCTCACTATATTTGATGTGTTGTCATTGCATTTCTGGCCCACAGGCTGGTGTGTGTGTGTGTGTGCATGTGTGTGCACGCGCGCGTGCGTGTGTGTTTGTGTGTGTGTATGTGTGTGCATGCGTGCGTGTGTGCGTGTGTGTGAGTGAGTGTACTTCCTATTACTTTTCTTACTCATCTCTTCCTAGTACAGAGAACCTTAAAACATTTATATTAGACTTGGTGGCCTTCGCATTCGTATAATTAAAAATACAGGGGTATTAAATATTGTTGCCAATGTGTGCTTACCGTTGCACATTGATAGTTCACATAACTCTTATCTTCCTCTTTGGTTCCAGGAAGTGTATGTATGTATGTATGTATGTATTTTTGTAATGTATGTATGTATGTTTGTAATGTATGTACATATTTATGTATGTTCAATGTTTGTAATTTATATATGTAAGTATGTACATTTACATTTAGCAGACACTTTTGTCCAAAGCAACTTACAATAAGTACATTTGTTAGGAGAAAATGCAACACACCGTTATCAGTGGAGTAAGGATTTCACAAGAACGAGTTTCAAGCATACCAATTGCTAAGGTAACAGATTGCTAGAATACAAAGGAGATAAGTGCGAAAATACTAAGTGCAGAATATCAATGTAAGAGCCAGGACATACAAAACAATGAATGATTGTAAAGGTTTTTTTGCAAAGTATGTGATTCAAATGTGAAACATATGTACGTCTATAGCTACACTGTAAACCCGAATAAGTTCCCAGAACTCAAAAAAATTAAGGCAATCGATTGCCTTAATTGTTTTAAGTTGACTAACTTAAAAGTCCAAAGTTTCCTGAACTTAAAAGGTTAGATGACTTGCCACTTGTATCTTTTGATAACAGTTAAATTAAAGTGCTCATTTAGCTCAACTCAAATATTTGCAGTTAATATGACTTACAATTTTCAGTTAAGGCGACTCAATTATCTTCAGTTAATATGCCTAAACATTTTCAGTTAAGGCGACTCAATTATCTTCAGTCAATATGACTTACAAGTTTCCAGTTTACAATCAACTGGAATAAGTTCACAGAACTTTAAAAAATAAGTTCACAACCACACCATTTTCATGTTAACTTAACTCAGTTTATTACTTTGTATCAACTTAATACTTGTAAGTCAAGTCAGTGAACATCTTTGAACAGTATTTTCTTGCCTGCTCCCTTTTAGCACGGCAATGTTAACATTGAATAGAACAATAAAACATAAAATAATAATAAAATAATAAATAAAAATTAAAGAGAACCAATGCATATTGTGTTTGGGCCTATTGTCTAAACACCTGTAGTGCAGTAAGGAAAACTCTGAACAGAGGTGAAGAGAGAGAGGTGTAGAGAGAGAGGTGTAGAGGTAGAGAGAGAGGTGTAGAGGTAGAGAGAGGTAGAGAGAGAGGTTTGATTCGCCACATATAAAAATGTCCCAAAACTATAGTACTGCATTTCAGTTTAACAACAATAAAATGTACATTAGTACAAAAACAGTGTGTACTTTGTGCCATTTGGCTTAAAACCAGTTGAGTAGAGCAGCAACTTTAACATCAACAGTTGAACAGTAGTCAACATGGACCTGACATGACATTCTCATTGTGGACTATGCTCTAACAGACTGAGCCAGAATCCACCACTCCTTTTTGGATCTTGAGTTACACATACAACATCAGGTCATTTGCAAGATTTTCTGTGTGAACTCAAACATGTTTGTCAGTCCCAGTTTTGGAAGCTTTCTGCCTAAACAAGGCCATCAAACGAGGAGTATGGCGATCAAGCTCGGCATAGAAAGTGTTGTAGGTTCTGGTTAGTTATGCGTTGGAACTCTGCATATACCTGCATTGAGGAAAGGACAGTAATAGCAATTATTTATTTTATGATGAATGAAATTAGGCAACATCACACACAATGTGACATACAGTAGCAACGATAAAAACAGAAAAAAGAACATACAAAATGAATGTATTTCTTAAATTTATTTAGCAAAGATGAAAGAGTTGACCCATATTACCTCAGACTGCATATGAAGAGCAGGCCAGCGGTCCATTAGCTCTTTCACCGGTGGGCTGGACATCACAATAGTCTGTCGTCGCAAGGCAAACGTGTTCTGCATCATCTTACTAATAAGGGGTACATTTTTGGGCTAATTTTTGAAAAGTGGCTGTGCTGCAGCCTGCAGTGTTTAAATAAATATGTTCTAGTGGTAAAAGAAGCTGAACACAACTTACAGTGCCAAGTCATATTTGTTGCAGCAACCTGAAAACACAAAAAAAATATTATTATACAGGACACCTGTCATGAAGTTTAAACCTCCATCAGAACTATCAAAAACTGCAGTCATATTCCTCATACTAAAAGTGTACAACAATATACACCAACATTGATTAAAACAAAGTAGATGTGTAAGATGCCTGTTAGACAATTCATTTTTTTGAATTTCAATTCAAAACATTTCATTACACAAATAAGTCAAAGTTAGGTAACGTTGGGCTGGTAGCATCCATGCAAACGTAACGCACCCCGGACCTACGACCGGCGGCGGGGGTTAGGTTAGCCGCTACGGCCGCTAACGGTTAACCGTTTTACATTGCTAACGTGACTCACTTTGTCCGTCTTAAAAACACGTTGAACTACCAGAAACAAACATTCAAGCAAGTTTTATGTTGACTACTTACATTCACAACTCAATTGCGCAGTGTGTTATCCTCCGGTCAATTATTTTCCCGCTCTTCTCAGGTCTGCTGTCTGAACAGGAAGTGCTCGCAAATACTACAAAATCAAATATGTGATCGCTTCCGGTGGAAACGATTTTTTTTTTTTTAAATGTTAGTTATTAACTAGCCAACCTTGTAACATGCAAACTATTAACAATTAATGATTTATAAACGTATAGACACGTGTGTGTGTGTGTGTGTGTGTGATATTTTATTTATACAAATCTATCTGATGCAATTTATGTATTCTTAATTCGTTCTTGATTTTATTCATTTATTTGTTCTTTCAAAATAAGACATAAATTCATGTTTAATCCATATAGTTTTAAGTAACTCTGAGTTAATTATTTTAAGTAGCAGGTACATAAAAATGCAAAAAGTTCATATTAATCAAAAATTACAAGTTCAATAAACTCAAAAGAAGGAAATTGCTACTGGCACTCAACATTTTTAAGTAAGTACAACTTTTAAGAACATTTTAAGTTAACACTACTTATTATGATTAATTATTTTGAACATTCGGGTTTACAGTGTATATTTTATTTATGTTCTCTATCTGCAGTCTCCGGGAAGAGAAGCTGTGTTTGGAGAAGGAGTGTGTGGAAGCCCAGCCCAAACCCACTGTAAGCTCCTCCTATTTTTTAAACCACTTTAAATCCATCATCAACATCATCATTGTAGAGCGTTAATGTAAAACAATCAACACAGTGTCCGCTAATAGGCTTATGAGCAGCAGGAGAAAATGTGATATTTAGAAGCAGGAATAAAGAAATGTTTTAATGATGTGCGGCGCTGTGTTGACCAACTTCCCCCTTGACCCGTTTGGTCATTAGTGGGTCGCTTTGCGGTGCAGCAGTAGTAGTGTGGGTGTTTTATCTCACTTTACAAAAAACACTTTTTCATAATTAAAAGTGCAGCACACTTGGAATACTAATTGTATGCGATTCTCATGTCACACTGTTTCAAACAAGGCGCTGCAGAATCAATAAGAGCCGTGGTTCCCACTGTGACGCTGTGCTACCTGTGTTAGCATTTTTACCATCAATCCTGTCACACAGAGACACATGCACAATGCTATTTCTTAACATTTGCACATAATTTTGGTGAAGTGTATATATATACAGGGGGTGCATACTTTAGTCTAGATGGCAAAAAGTTTTAGGATTAATTTGACAACAGGCTGGTTTTAAAATAAGGTTGCAATCACTAACTGATGGTGTGGCTGCAGTGGATGTTGTGTTATTGATAAATGGGTTATTAATTATTCATGTGTTATGCATTTCAGTTGGATGTTACCGAATGCCTGTAAAGCAGTTTTAGTTTTGAGAAAAACACTATGAATACAATGTATTATTTGTATTATTACGAAGAAAATGCCTAAATACATGTTGAGGCATGAACTTAACTTATAAAAATACTTAAACACAATTAAACAGACCAAAACATGAATAGTGCACTTTGATGATGTACACGTTAACGTTAATATTTGCCTAGCGGCCATCTTGGTTCCAAACACTAGCTAAACTGTACCAACATAAAACCAAGATGACCAAGGCCCATGATGTATCCTTCAGAGTTTGGACGCCCTGAGGGAGAGGAGGGAGGAGCTAATGAAGGAGGTGACTCAGCGACAGCTGGAAGTCAGGTATATTCATTTTATAATGTCTATCAAACACCATGATGCTCATCTTCACACACAGGACAGTGTTTCTTAAACGATGAGTCCCAAAATGGGATCCGCCGGAATTGGTGATCCTTTCAGGTCAACGAAAGGATCACCATTTCCGGAGTGTTGCAGGCTGTGTGACCCGCCTCCACTGGATCGCCACACATTTTGCCGTTGAGGTCCCGCGGTCACACTGAAATTGTCTTTTGGGTCCTGAGATGAAAAAGTTTAAGCACCCACCCCTACTCTAGGAATATTATATATTATTAGTAGTCGGAGTAGTATTTAGTTATTATTATCCACTAAGTGTTGTTTTAATAGCGTCTTCCTATTAGTAGTATTAAACCCCCAAATCACTTTTTTTCAGTTGAACACGGTCCTGTTTCTCCGGGTCTCACGATGTGTTGGTCAACATTTCCGTTTTATTTTTTAGCTAAAATGTATCAAGTTGTTAAAAAGGGGAAATGATCTGTACAGCCTTCACGACTGCTCGAATCGCATTTTTTGAAACTTGTAGGTGGAAGTTCTCCTGCTATCAGGAATCAGAAATGATGTATTGATCCCCGCAGGCAAATTGGGTCACGTTACAGTGACCCTAAAACGTGGGTCTACTTACCCTTTAATAACCCAGCCATCAGGTGACTAATGAATGCTGTTCTCATTCACAGCCGGTCTTGCTTTTTATCATCCATGCCATCTATTTAACATTACACTGCTGAACTGCATTGGGCTGCTGCAGCATGAATCAGTAGGAATCAGTGGTGAACTGTGTTAATGGCTGTTTATTTAAATGGTAATGTGAATTATTTATCTTGGTTTCTTTTATCAGCGTTTCCCTATCTATGGAGAGTTGCCACCGGCATTACTATCCTATCCCCGCTGTATACTGCTAATTACTTATCTCTCTACCTCTCTCTCTCTCTCTCTCTCTCTCTCTCTCTCTCAAAAACACTCCATCTCCATCTCACTTTCTCTTTCCCTATGTATCTCTCACTATCGTTGTTGTGTACCCCCCCTCCCCACGACACACACACACACACACCCTGCGGATTGCAGGAGTCTGACGGAAGTGATGGAGGCCACAACGAATCAGAACCTCAAGCAACAGAAAGAGCTGGAAGATATGAAGGACGTGATAGAGAAGACGCAGGTGTGTGTGTGTGTGTGTTGTCATCATCATTTTTTATGCGTGCATGCTTATGTGTAGCATTAGTCAGTACTCATTCTGCCTGCTGTGTGTGTGTGTGTGTGTGTGTGTTCCCCCAGGCAGAGCAAGCTCAACTACTGATGGCTCCTAACCAGTTACTGAAGGAGATGGACAGAGTGCGCCGCAAAAAGGCGTACGTCTTGTACTCTCTCTCACATCTTCATCAAACAAAGACTTCTGACGCTATATCCTCAAGCGCACAAACTTTATACGGTAGCTTGTTTGAGCCCTTGATATATTTCCTTGGCTCTAAAGTGTCCTTGATAATAATAATGAAGTGAATTGATAACCACATCATAATCATAAACAAACTGTGTTCTCATCAGAGCCGTTGAAATGGTTTTCTAGCCGAGGTTAGCATTAGCATTAGCAGCCAACCGCTATACCCATCCTTCGCTCCGCAGCGATTTCACACCCAGGTCTGAGTGCAAGGTGTCATTTGTCGTGTGCGACATTTGATAGTACTGGGTTTCTGGCTATGTCTTCATCGTTGCCTCAGTCTCACCTGTTTAATATGTAGAGGGAAACGCAGTCTCCCCTGTTTAATATGTAGAGGGAAACGCCGTCTAACCTGTTAAATATGTAGAGAGAGAGAGAGAGAGAGAGAGAGAGAGAGAGAGAGAGAGAGTAGAGACCCACCGCAGGGTCTGAACTACAGCTGTAGACTTATGTGTGTCACCCCCTCCACACACACACACACACACACCGTCCACACACACACACACACACCACCACCTCTCCCTGGAGCAAGATGAAGTCGATCAATCAAAGTGTAACATGCTCACTCTGAACTCTGTACTGTCAATTTAACTCACTTTGAACCCAGCAGCTATTTGACTTATTTATCATATCCAGTTGACCTGCGCAATATGCCTGCAATATGGGAGGAACTTTACTTTGGCATCACTTACTTTACTTTAGCTTCAGTTATATATATTTGTATTTTATATACAAGCACATTTTATTACATTCTGTTGTTGGTTAAACGCATATTTTATCTATAAAGTACATTTCTATGTATTGAATTTTGTGTTTATATTGCTAGTTGTTGTTTATTCTATTCTATTCACTTTGATGTTTCTGGCTCGAGATGCGCAACTGTCACATATCATTTCCTCCGAGATCAATACAGTAATCTGTATCTGTATCTGTATAGCTGTATCTGTATAGCTGTATCTGTACACAGGAGGCAGGTATGGGCAAAGCTCATATCAGAATATTACTGGCAGCCCTCTGTTTTCATTGGATTTCAAAGACATCCATTGCTCTTGTGTTGCTGTCTATTTTTCAATGTCTGTCTGGTTTTTTTTTCAGTTTCTTTGTCATTTGTTTACTGACTTTTCATGTTTTCCTCCCTTCCTTCACCCCTTCCTTTGTTTGTTCCTTCTTTCCTCCATTTCCTCCCTTTTTTCCTCCATTTCCTCCTTTTTTTCCTTCCTTCCTTCCTTCCTTCCTTCCTTCCTTCCTTCCTTCCTTCCTTCCTCCTTCCCTCCCTCCATCCCTCCCACATTCCCTCCCTTCCACCCCCCCCCCACCCTCCCTACCTCTCTCCCTAGAGACACACAGAGAACATACAAGAATGCATTTCAATGTCTGTCTCTCCTCACCTCCTCACCTCCTTACCTCCTCCACCACCAGAGATGCAGGGCAGAAGGTGGCGTCCCTGGAGGCCGAGGCCGGTGCTCTGAAGGAGCAGCTGATCGAGGAGGAGCGGCGGCCCTGCCAGCTGAAGGAGGAGAGGAGGGAGCTGAGTCAGGAGGGAGGGGAGTGGAGGGCCAGGGTGGAGGCTGCCGCCAAGCAGCATGGGGAGATGCTGAAGGAGAGGGCGGCCATGAAGGAGCTGGAGCTGTCACTCCAGGGAGAGAGGTATGGAGCCAGGGGAAGGAGATGAGCTGCCGAAGGGTTCATATCAGGGTCGTCATGTGCAGTGTATATGTATATTTCTTTATGTATTTCTTTATTTATTTAAAGGGGGACTGTAATGCTTGGTTATTTCTAACGTAAGAGAGTACTGCTCATGTTGTGCATGTTGTAAAAAAATCGCAGTCTGCAATTTCAACTCTGCCCATGCAGAAAAACTTGGAATGGTTGGACCATTGATGCCATTCTCCCAAGTCGGACCAATACTGAACTTCACACCCATATGGGAACTCCACACCCATATGAACTTGTACATTGTTTACATTGTTTACAGCCTTGTTTACATTGTTACTGATTATTTATCCGTACTACCTCTACAATCACTACCTCCACTTGCACTGTTTACTGTTTACTATGTCACTTTAACCACTACTGCCACTTTTCTTTTTTTTTTCAATATTGCACTCCTCAGGAAAAATACTGCACCTTAATTGCTCATTTGCACTTCTGGTTAGAACGCTGTAGTGTATTCACGAGACGGAGACCGACATGCGGTTATAGCTTGTTTATTTAGCCGTGCTACATCACTGAACAATGCGCATGCGCGCTGCACCTTGACCTGGTCTTACCTGGTCAGTTTAACATAGATCTAGCGGACATAGATCATTAACATAGTTACCATACAATAACTAGCTGGTAATCAAATAGGTGGTGAATCAATACACCACATTACCTCCCCTTTAAACTGAGAATAACCATGGGAATACTAACAACATCAATTTTCCTTTTACATCAGTAAACCTCTCATATCAGGTGACAAGTAACAAGAAATGGCTACAATTGAACTCCAATTACTCACAATAACATTATGTAGCATTTTGGGTATTATTATTTCTGCTTTACATCAAACAGTATCAGTACTCCTGGCAAATTGGCAACAAACATGTATGACCATTTACCCAGAGTAGGCATACAGTCTCATTGCATAAATCTCTTGGGGGGTTTACTAACTCGTGTGGAGCGCCTCAGAGCCACAGGGTCAGGCTCCAGAAGCTCCGGTGACTGCACAGTGGAGTCAACAAAGTCCTGAGAACTACTACAGTCTTTACCAACTAACTGTTCAACATGAGGGTCAGTTACCACAGTGTCAGGTTCAGCCGTGGCCCGAGCTCTCAGCTGGTCTCCATGGCGTCTGTGTACTGTGTCAGAATCCCGCTCTCTGACCACATATGACACAGGGCCAGTCTGTCTCACCACCAAGCCTGGAATCCACCTGGGGTCTCCTCCCACAGTGCTACGCGGGTACACAGCATCATCCATGCAAAACGATCGCTCTGCAGCACTGCGGTCATGACAGGCTTTCTGTTGGTACTGTCTTTTACGCACTGTCTCTTTTGTGCAGGGCTTCAGGAAATCCAGCCTTGTACGGACGTGCCTATGTAAAAACAGATCAGCTGGAGACTGTCCTGTTGTGCAGTTTGGTGTCGTCCGATATTGCAACAAGAACAGGGACAGTCTGTCATCAATGTTCACGGTTGTGTTGGCAAGTTGTTTCATACCTGTTTTAAAGGTCTGGACATATCGCTCAGCCAAACCATTTGTCGCTGGATGTCCTGGGGCACTAGTTGTGTGCAGAATCCCATTCTGCTTTACAAAAGTCTGAAACTCCTCAGAAGTGAAAGTGGTGGCGTTGTCTGTAACAATTTGCTCCGGCAGTCCATAGGAGGCAAACAGTCTCCTCAGCCTCGTCACAGTAGCCTGCGAAGTGATTTGTGACATCCGAAACACTTCCAACCACTTCGAATAAGCATCCACGACAATCATGAACATGCTGTTCAGAAAAGGTCCGGCAAATCTATATGAAGTCTTTTCCAGGACTCACCTGGAAATTCCCATGGGTTTAGTGGAACGTGTTGAGGCCTTTTTTGCTCCATCTGACATGTTTCACATTCTTTACACATTTGCTCCACATCTGAATCAAGATTTGGCCACCATACAAAGTTACGAGCAAGAGCTTTAGTCTTCACTATACCTTGGTGCCCTGAGTGAATTTCCTCTAACACTGCCTTTCTCATTTTAGAGGGTACAATGACTCTTGTCCCCCAAAGGACACAACCTTGCTCGGTAGATAACTCGCTTCTCTTAGTGAAAAACACTTTCAATGCGTCTTCTACTTTGTCCGGCCAGCCTTCCATGACATACTTGTAGACACGGGCTAGCTCACTGTCCGTGCGTGTTGTCTGGGCTACTGAAGTGGCTTTGAGTGGCGCCCTTTGTAGATGTTCTGCAAGCAGTGAGTGGACAGAAGCCGATGCTACAGTAGTTCCTGTGTCGCTGGTCTCAGGTAAAGGGCAACGGGAGAGTCCATCAGCATTACTGTGCTCTTCTGACTTACGATAGACAATGTTGTATTCATTGTCATACGCTGACAGTATAAATGCCCAACGCTGAATGCATGCAGCAGCCAATGTAGGCAGACTCTTGTGCTCGCCAAAAAGTGTCAAGAGGGGGCGATGGTCAGTGACCAAGGTAAAATGTCTACCCCACAAATACTGGTGGAATTTCTTTACACCATAAATCAATCCAAGAGCTTCCTTGTCTATCTCAGAATACTTTTTCTCTGCTGGAGACAAAGTGCGGGAAGCATAAGCAATTGGTCTCTCCTCCCTGGTCACCCATCAACAGGTCCTTGCACTTCACAAAATCAGACTGTTCTGCCTCAGACCATTTCCAAACTACATCTGCTCTAAGAAGTCTGTACAGCGGTGCCAACACAGTACTCTGCTGGGGCAAAAATCTCCCATAATAGTTCAAAAGACCCAAAAAAGCTTGTAGCTCCTTAACATTGGTAGGTGCAGGAGCCTCTTGTATTGCTCTCACCTTTTCCTCTGAAGGGTGAATGTCACGCTTGTCCAGTACGTGACCCAAATACTCAAGCTGAGTTTTCCCAAACTCACACTTTGAGCATTTCACTCGTAGTCCATTTTCCTGTAAGCGTTGCAGGACTCTCTGAAGGTTGTGGAGGTGATCTTCCTCCGAACGTCCCATAATAAGAAGATCATCAAGGAAAACTACCACAGGTAAGCCTTTCATTATGTTTTCCATAATCCGCTGGAAGATCGAGGGAGCGGAACTGATCCCAAAAGGAAGTCGGTTATACACAAACAGCCCTCTGTGGGTGTTGATGGTAGTGTATTTCTTTGAGTCATCATCCAGCAAAACTTGTTGATAAGCTGCTGCTAAATCAATCTTTGAGAAAATCTTACCTCCACTAAGGGTAGCTAAAAGCTCTTCTAAGCGAGGTAAGGGGTAGGTGTCTGTTTCAAGTGCTGAATTAACTGACACCTTATAATCACCACACAGGCGAAGTGACTGATCCCTCTTTACCACCGGAACTATCGGTGCTGCCCAGTCACTATGCTTTACTGGAGATATAACGTTAGCTTCCTCCAGCCTTTTGAGCTCTATCTCTACTCTTTCCTTCATTGCAAATGGGAGGGGCCTGTGTTTGCAGAATTTAGGAGTCACATCAGGTCTGACTATGATTGAGGCTTTAATGTCTCTGAGCGTCCCTAACTCCTCATGAAACACTTCTGAGTATTTCTTGATTAATTCCCTGACTGAGCTACATTTTGTTTCCTTCACACAACTGATCTCTGCCCAGTTCAGTTTAAGTTGCCTCAGCCAGTCTCTACCACATAATGTTGCTCCCTGCCCGTTAATAACTAGGAGTGGCAAAACTGCTCTTTGACCCTGATACTCAACTGTTGCTGTGATCTGACCCAAAAGAGGGATGCGACCACCATTGTAAGCTCTAAGCTTTACATTAGCACTCTGCAGTGGTATGTGTGAAAACTGCCTTCTATATGTTCTCTCTGAAACTATGCTCTTCCTGGCACCAGTATCAATTTCCATTTCTAAGTCTACACCATTAACTGAGAATGTTGCTTTATACAGCTCAGCATCGTCACTTGTGACAGTCAAAACAGTAAACATTTCAAGTTCAGAATTTTCTTCAGCTGTAACATATTTAGTGTTCTTCTTTTGCTGTCTCTTGTCCCTTGATCTCGTATCGCCAGCCCTTGCATTTGCACAACATGCCTTTTTAATGTGCCCAACCTTTCCACAGTTATGGCAACTAGTCTCTTTAAAACGGCACTCATTTGCATCGTGATTTTTCCCATTGCACCTGTAACAGTTCCTGGCTCTTGGCAGCCTCACCTCATGGACGCTTGTAGCTCCGCCAGTTTCGGTCTCCATCCCTCTCAACTGACACGCGTCCTGGTCAGCCGTCTCCATGTTGAGGGCGATCTCAAACGCTTTAGCAAACGTAAGGTCATTTTCAGAGAGTAGTCTCCGCTGGCAGGTTTCATTACGTATTCCACTGACGAACCGATCTCGTAGTGATGCGTCCAGGTTGGCGCCAAACTCACAGTTCGCGGCACACTGCTTCAGCTCCGCTACGTATTGTGCGACTGGCTGGGTAGCTTTTTGATTGCACCGGTTGAAACGGAACCTCTCCGCCACCAACAACGGCTTTGGCTCAAAATGTTCCTTTAAAACAGTCACAATTTCGTCAAACGTCTTGTCCTTGGGCTTCTGTGGCTGTACTAAATTTCTCAAAAGTCCGTATGTAGTTGCGCCCAATACACTCAATAGCGGCGCAACTTCCTTCCCGGCGGCAATGTCATTTCAAAAAACTGTTCAAGCCGTTCAATATAAGCCGACCTCGGCTCGTTTTCCGGCTTAAAGTCGTCAATTCTTCCAAACAGGGCCATTGTACTCACTAGTACCGACACCGTGTGTCCTTCCTTCCCCGTAAAGAAAAAATGCTTTCATCCTCGTCGCCAATGTAGTGTATTCATGAGACGGAGACCGACATGCGGTTATAGCTTATTTATTTAGCCGTGCTACATCACTGAACAATGCGCATGCGCGCTGCACCTTGATCTGGTCTTACCTGGTCAGTTTAACATAGATCTAGCGGACATAGATCATTAACATAGTTACCATACAATAACTAGCTGGTAATCAAATAGGTGGTGAATCAATACACCACAAACGCCAACTGCATTTCGTTGTCCCTGTACTTGTACTCTGCACAATGACAATAAAATTGAATCGAATCGAATCAAATCGAATCTAATAGACTAATTTCTTTGCAAGATCAGACTGGGATTTTTTGACAACATGGTGACAATTATAATGTAATTTTTATAACAAAGTATGTGTGTGTGTGTGTGTGTGTGTGTGTGTGTGTGCGCATGTGCATGTTCGTGTCTCTGTGTGCTCTTACCAGAGACGTTCTGGAGATGAAGTTGATGGACTTGGTGGCTGACAGCAAGCTGCTCAATGAGAGCCTTTACATGCAGCAGAAGGAGAAAGACAGGTATCACATACACACACACACACACATACACACACACACACACACACACACACACACATACATACTCTTTCTGCGCACCCATTCCACATGGCTCTACATTGATGTCCCTACCATTCTAGCAAGGCCAATAATTAATGAACTACATGAATGTATAATAGCATCGTTAAAAGTTATAAAAGGGAACTTGTGCCCTTACATTCATTCAATCTGAGCTAAATATATTGCTGCGGCTGCCTACATTGCACTGCAAGCTAGTGAATTGTACTGTACTGAACTGTACTGTAGTAGTAATACTAATACTGTATAGATAAGTAGCTAGTATTCTGCCTACACAAATAATGAATTTCTTGAATGTATAATAGCACTAAACTCACTTGGATTGTTCTCAGCCTCATTTGTAAGTTGCGTTGAATAAAAGCTGCTAAACATAAATGTAAATGACATAAAAGTCAACGTGTGTCATCCCATTCATTCTATCTACGCTAAATACATTTCTGTTCACATTGTATTGCAAAGTACAGTATATTAACATTTGCAGGCATGTGTTGTACCACTACCAGCATTGATCCTTGTAACAGTAAAATAAAATACTGTGTACTGTGCGGCTCCCCAGGCAGATGAGAGCATTGAAGCAGATGGAGGTGGTGCTGCAGCAGGCGACAAATCAGCTGGTCGAGACCCAGAGTCTGTACAGCAAGACCAAGGCTCAGGTACAATCACAGAGTTTGCAAGCACACACACACACACAAGAACGATTCCCGAACCTCGTTAAGGCAATAAGCCGGTTTCTTAACTGCCATGTAAACACAGTAGGCTGGTTAAGCAGATTTCCTTTTTATCCCCCCCCAGCCTAATCGAGAGCTGGGATGTTACTTCAAGCCAAGACAACTTTATTAGTATACACCCTATTCACAGTTACAGTCTCAAAGGGCTTTACAGGCCCGCATTATACGACGCCCCCCCTAACCCTAAGGCAAGGCAAAACTCCACCAAACCCCAGAATGGGCAGACATCCAATGGTAGCACAAAACAAAGCGCTCATGTTCTCACTTGGTTAAATTCGCCCATGTATTTCTCACACTTGACGGCTTTGGTTGGCTACTGAGGTACCAATGCACTGGTACAAGTGAACTGTGAATACAATATGTGAGGAGCAACAAAGAAAAATCGGAAAAACAAAGAATCCTATAACTTTGTTTCATAGTTTGAGTGTTCCTCGGAAAAAAAAGTCTAATTCAGCAGATTATTAGTCCGATTCTATGTCCAAAAAATACGTCCCATCACAATGCGAGTTAATTGTGGTTAACCTTGCGCCTACTGTGACTGCGGATAGTGCATGCGATTCCACAGTTTGCAATTTCAGAGCCAGGCAAGTTATCAATTTCTGCAATGCATTTTTAATGGCACTTTGCACTTGCAAGGCAATGTGTCGAAGGTCAGAACACAGACGGAGAGTGAGATGGGAAACGTATCAGCACATTTAAGGTCATACGGCAGGAAATGGCAAATCAGGGGACTTCACATCATTAGGAAATCTCCCCGCCCCCCCCCCCCCCCCACTACTACTAAGAATCAGACACAAGAGTTTCACTTCCAGTAATCGAGCGATTACAACAGCTCAGCTTTAAAGGGTTGTTCTTTTTTTTGAGGTTGAGGACGAAAATTGGAAAAAAAAACAAAGCGGAAGAACCATCAATTACGCGACTGGTTTAACGGCCATCCGCCACAAAAATGTGGTCGTTATCCGTGTTTACAGCATGGCAAGGGATGGATGGGTTTAATATCGCAACAATATTGTGTCATGGTGTTGTAAAAAACCAGTCACTGCGCACAGACTCATTATTAGCAGAGAGAAAGAGAGAGGCTGGATGGATGAAAGTCTGTGGTCCAACTTCAACTGAAACTACTGAAATGGATGGCCATTGATGTCTTTATGTAGGCCTATGCAAGAGGGAATTCACACATCATTAAAAAATGAAATATACAAAAGATGTAAAAATACAAAGGGCAACTGTACAGAAATATAAGATCAAAAATATATACAATATTAATATGCAGCCCTTCAGCTCTGTGAATCTACAATAAATCATTTTAACTAGATGCCCATATTGGCTTATTACATTTTTTTTTTTTTTTGTACGACAACGTTTTAAATATTTAAAGATCAGCTGCCCTGCCTTCACGCTTATAATTTGTGTTTCACTGGCAACTTTAATTTGATTTATATTTTTAAATATAATTAGTGTTAATAAAAAGCCTCAGGGAAGCTAACAATCCCTCGTCTCTGGTTTGTTTGTTTTATCCTGAAATTGAATATTAATATCACAGCTTGCATATTAACAAATTGTCTGGAAGGAGCCTGCCGTTTTTAGGAAAGTAATATTGAATATTTTATCAGATTGTGTCCGTTTTTTTTAATTGTATTTCTTTCAAGCCAAATCTCATCTGCAGAGTGGGGCATAGACTCAGGACTGACCTCCGCATTAATGGACCATTTTTTTCCACAGAGGCATCATCGCAGCACAAACACAGGCGTTGCTCATAACGCTAATAATGGGTCTGCTCCTTTTATGTACCTGGGGCCGGCGGCACCAGCTCTGCGTGAGTTCAAACATACTCTAGTTATAACGTTAGCGTTGACTAAGTCAGGGTTTAGACATGATTAAATCAAAACGGGTTGCACCACTAGTTCTTACGTAGCGCTTGGTAGTTATTTACACCCACCCCTAAGCAGGTGTAAGTGGTGGCAGTTGGGGAGAAAAAATAATCGTTGAACTAAAAACAACTTGGTTATCGTCACATTGAAGCGACAACAAACTGCTTAAGTTCATCTTACGCATTACTTAATGATTACTAGTTAGGATATTACTTATTGGTGGTGCAATCGAATTTAGTAAACTGCTAGTTTGAAACTAACTAGTGGCGACTAAGGCCTCAGTAAGGACTTTACGTACAGACTTAGTAACAAACTTAAGCACAGCTGGTGCAACCCAGTCCAGAGCACAGGTACTAGACTTATCTCCACTAGTTTAGTGGAGATAAGTAGCAGACACCAAATGAGTGTTATGAACGCCACCTGTGTTTGTCCTGCGATGACGCCTCTGTAAGAGAGTCTATGGTGGACTAGAGTCACGCAGCAGGCTGAGGTTGAGTTGAATTATTCACCCTTGATTTGGCAGAGAGACGCCGGGCTCAAAGGAGATGGTGGAAGTGGCGCTGCTCAGATGAGGGTGGAGAAGGAAGTGGATTCTCTCAAAGCCAACCTCAAACACCAGGTGCGTGTGCGAGTGTGTGTGCTTGAGTGTGTGTGTGTGTGTGTGTGTGTGTGTGCATGTGTGTATGTGTGCATGAGTGTGTGCATGCGTACCTTAGAAGATTTCTGAGAGTGTTTTGAAGTGAATGTGTTTTCAAGTGTACGTGTACATGTGTGTGTGTGTGTGTGTGTGTGTTTCCTATACAAACAAACATCTCCTTATCGCCATGCCAACACAACAAGCTTATATCCACTCTCTCTCTCTCTCTCTCTCTCTCTCTCTCTCTCTCTCTCTCTCTCTCTCTCACAGCATGGTCTGGTGGAGGAGGGGGGCCGTGTGGAGCAGCAGGGGGCCCAGGTACATGCCCTGATGCGGGAGTCCAGCCGCCTGCTCTCGGAGATCCACAGTCTGGGACGCCTGACGCAGATCAAGGTCCACGAGAGGGACCAGAAACACCGGCACATGCGCCGGGCCGAGGTGAACCTGAGACCACACACATGCACATGAGAATCACACACACACACGCGCACTGACACACACACACACACACACACACACACACACTAGCACACATGTGTGTAGACAAACGCACACATACACACTGGCACACTGATACACATAAGTGGACACACATACATACATACACACACACATACACGTGTGTGCCAGAGGTTGCGCTAGACTTTTTCGTTGTCCGTCATTTTGACTGACAGGGTCATAAAAATCCTGTCATAATCTATTTTTACCGGTCACTTTAATTTTTTAAGTGATAATAATGACATGTTCAATAGCATTTCATTTTAATTCATTTTTAATTAATATTCAGTCCAAACAAGCTGAACAAATAATCCACACCGTGGATACACACATCAAGCAGAAGAATATGTAAGAATATCGGCCACCAGGCGATTCGCGTATAGTGGGGCTTGACTGTCATCACGCGGATATTTCGCGTATAGTGGGGCTTGACGGTGATTCATCACCACAATGCGGGCGGGAGCTAGTTGATCCACTAGTCAACACGCGGGAGCTAGTTGATCCACTAGTCAACACGCGGGAGCCAGTTGATCCACTAGTCAACACGCCCCCAAGCGAACAAGTTTTCAAGGTGGCGCGATGTCGCGGATAATTCGCGTATAGTGGGGCTTCTAGTAGGGTTGTGCCGATGGACGATGTCCTCGTCCATCGTGATGGCTGACTGACATCACGATGGAGAGCCACCATCGTGATGCCACGCCCCCCTCGTCCGACACACACTAATCCTATAGTCTCTTCTATAGTTATTACCTAAAAACTTTGCAGGGATTGCTCTGTAAATGAATTGGAAATATAACTAATGGTCCATATAAAGTGCTGTAAGTTAACTAGGGCTGCCCCCTAATAGTCGGCTTAGTCGAATACGTTTTCATTAGTCGAGCAAAAAGTAAAACATCAAAATAAGAAGGCATGAGCATCGCAAACCGAATACATCCGTGGTCGCAACAAGCCCTGATTTAAATAATCGCTGCACAAATACTGACCAATACACCTGGGCAGGTAGACACCTGGGCAGGTAGACACCTAAGCAGGTAGACACCGCTAGACATGCGGGACTAATACCGGTGATCGCGGCTTTAGTTCCCCGTGTCTGAGCGTGAATATCGGTTGAATATCTAATATCTTTCTAACTTTAAAAAACACTTTAGTATTTTTTAAAATGATAGTCGCACATCCCTCGTAACTACGCCGTGAAGGTGAACCCTCCCGGACGCTATTAACATGAACCGCTCCGCCGGAGGAGCCGCACATCCACACGCACCGGACACCAAAATACAAACAAACGTGTTCCATTTGATTGCTTTTAAATAAAGTTATGTGCAGTTATACGGTAAATACGATTATTAAAAGTGTTGGTCCATGCCGCCCCCCGACGACGATATCATCGTCCATCACGATGTTTTACTGTAAACATCGGCAACTGCCAATTTAAGGGCCATCGCCCAACCCTAGCTTCTAGGTTCCTCGCGTGCCCGCTTGCGCGTAATCAAATGTTTCAAGTGGGTTTGTTGTTTCTTTCTTCTTTTCTACTTTTCTTCTTTTACAAGAGCCAATTAATATGCTCATCGCCACCAAGTGGTCAGGGGTGTGAAATGCAATCTGTCAAAATGACGGACGGCCCTCAGATTTTTTCCGTCACCGTTTTAAAAAAACGTCAATGACGGAAAATATTCGGTTAACGCGACCCCTGGTGTGTGCGTGCACGCATGTCTATACACTCACTCACACTCACATAGAGATGACACATAGAAGCGTACAGAATCTACACTTCTATGTGTCAATATGTACATGTACGTACTTGTTTTTGTGTGTATGTATGGAAACCTCAACAACAAAAAGAGCATAGAGACACACAAGCTTGTGCACACACACACTCACACCGCAACAAGATTCCTTCTGTAGAAAGCACACACTCTGAGAAACACACAAATGACTGCTGCACCAATCTGTCGTACACATATACAGACGTGTGTAAAACCACAAACACAGTTTATGTCGAAACAAAAAACATGTTATTTTATTAACCGCATGTGCTTTTGTAACTGTCAACAAAACACAGACACACACACAAATGCATACACACACAGGCAGTAATAGCTTTCCCTGTGTGGATGCGTGCTCAGCAAACGAAGGCGGCCGTGGAACAGGAGTGCCGGGAGAAAGACCTGGTCATCATGGATCTACAGAAGCTGCAAACCGCCCTGCAGCACAGGTGCACGGAAACCATGGCAACCAACGCCAGAAAAACGACCACCATCATCACCCAATTTTTTTTTCTATCTCTTTTTTCTACCGTCCTTTCATGCCACCGACTCCACCGCTCTCTTTATCTTTGCGTCCATATCATTGCCTTTTTTCTATTCCCTTGTGTGTTGTTTCTTGCTGACATTTTTTTGTTTGTCTAGACCTGAGTCGCTAAAAATCATCTTTTCACCGATTTAGTTCCACATCCTCTCTCTCTCTCTCTCTCTCTCCCCCTTTCTCTAACTTTCTCCAAATCCACATCTCTCCCCTGTCTCTCTCCCACCCCTCTACCACCTTTCTCTCCCTTTCTCTCGCTCTCAATTAAATTCAAGTCAACTGCATTTGCTTTAGTGGCATCATGAGACAATGGTATTCCCAAAGCTTTGCATATAACATATATAGTTATAATTGTGTGTGTGTGTGTGTGTGTGTGTTTGTGTGTGTGTGTGTGTGTATGTGTGTGTGCAGGCTGTCCCAACGTGCAGAGGCCTACAAGCTGGTGCAGGGGGAGAAGAACAGGAACCTGGCCCAGAGGGACAGTGTCGCCCGTGAGATCGCCGAGCTGACGGAGAAGAGCAGCACGCTGGACAACGAGGTGGAGATCCTGCGCACCACTGCCATCAAGAAGGACAGGTGTGTACCTCCCAGCCGCAAAGGTACCAGGTTCGATCCCGACTGTCCGATTGTTTTCCGTGGACGCAAAATTAGTAAACGCGTGAGAATACCCATTTTGAGTTTACTGCGCCTGCCTCTGTATGAGCCAATTGAGATTTTAGACCGCTCGTAGGGAGGGAGGGAGCAGAGAGGGAGCAGAGAGGGAGGGGATTTGGATTAAAGCCTCTGCTAAATGACTAAATAGCGCATACGTTAACATGAGTTAATTGGGAATTGAACTCCCCTAACCCTGGCAGTGATATTGCCTCGCACTACCAGTTGAGGCTAGACAGGACCACACATGAACACATTTCAGAATTTGAATATATGTATATTATAGTAGATATAGTAGATAGATATGTATAGTAAATAGATTCTTCTCCTTTCATCAACTGGCAAAATAGACACGCCATGAATTAAACCATGGACTTTGATACATTGATAAATCTAAAAGACTGGCATTTGACTTGTGGCTGTGGGTGCGTACAGTGTGAACCCGCATGAGGATAATAGCATTATAAGACCATGTCGATCCATCCGTGTAAGATATTCGCTTCATGGAGATACGAGTAGGAGTATTTTCTACCTTCAAGCTAGCGCACCAAGGAGCTAAAGAGAGGACATGGACGGTACACGTTTCACCGACAGCAAGTCGGTTCAGATCGAAGGTAGATGGGTCAGGAGCGGTCGTTTCAGTAGCCTGCAGTGGCACATTTCTTGGTCCTATCTCGCTGTGTAGTGCGGCCGGTGTTTATCTTCGGGGAGATGACTTGATGGCGGGCGCGGGCGCGAGAACATTTCTGACACAACGGACCTCGGAGGAGAGAGTGCAGCGCGACGGATATAATAACTATAATTCATCGTTTTCTGCTTCTCACTCATGTTCTTTTCTGAAGACACATAGGGGAGACACGCTCACCAACTTTTCAGTGGGGTGGTCATTTGTGGGCGAAGTTTCCTGAAGCCAGGTCTGTGATACCGTGGTGAGCAGGAGCCAGTTAAGCCCTGGTTTACTGGGGTTGGGCATCACAGTAACCTAAGTCTACACTCAGCGATCGATTACTCTTTCCATCCTTGACAATGAACAGCTAACAGCTTGGCAGTGACATATTTTATGTGTGTGTGCATGTGTGTGCATGCCTGCCTATGTGTGTGTGTGTGTGTGTGTGTGTGTATTTGTGTGTGTGTGTTTGTGTGTGTGCGTGCCTATGTGTGTGTGTGTGTGTGTGTGTGTGTGTGTGCATGCATGTGTGCCTACCTGCGTGTGTGTGTGTGTGTGTTGGGTGTGACCAATCGCCCTCCCCAGAGCACTGGCAGAGGCCCGGAAGAAACACTCCCAGAGCCGCAAACAGCAAGAAAGTCTACGCAAATCCATCTCAAAAGTGCGTATATGGAATGCAAACCACACACACACACACACACACACAGTATGTAACCTTGGGTTTGTCATCTTCAGTTAGAGGTTCATTTGGCGTGATACACATTTCCTGGGGCCATGCCCACAGCTGTCAGCCAATCAGCCGCTGGCTTGTGCGTTTGTGCTCTTCACAAAGTTTGTGTGTGTGTGTGTGTGTGTGTGTGTGTGTGTTGGGGGGGGGGGATTGTTGACATTTGAGATTTCAGACCAAATCATTTGCTATAAAACAAGACGTCTTTGAGTTAGCACCAAAAGACATCCATGGGTGTAACATACGTACTGGACATAAAACTGCATTTACGTCAGTCCCACCCAGATGTCGTAGTATGTAACGGTAATGGCTGAGATGGGGTGGTACGGGAGGTTTACGGTTTCATAAAAAAGGGAGAAAGAAAAGAAAAGCCTCCACCACACAACAACAGCAGGCATTCATTATGCTGTGAGAAGAAGAAATCCACCATTGGTGAACAACGTTGGTAATAAAGTGAGTAAAATCGACACTTGATAAGCGTATGTTTTATGAAAGCATTAGACAGTTACTAGTCTTCCACCATTCATACCAATCGTCTTCCAAGAGCAAGGCTAAACCACACGCATTTGATTGGAGGAACACTAATCAACTGCTTGATCGGATTGGAGGAATTTGATTGGAGGAACACTAATGAATTGCTCGATCTGATTGGAGGAATTTGATTGGAGGAACTCCATGTGTACAGGGTAGGGGTGAGGAGGCACGTTTACATTTGGGATGTAGGTCGTGAACCAAAAGAAGAAGGTATCTTGATACCAACACGGCACAAACCGAGAGCATTATACTTAACATTAACATACACTGATCAGCTTCCAAGGAAGCGTCAACAAACGGGGCAAACGGTGAGCCAATACAGTTCATTCAGTAAAGATGAGATACAATTCATACAATTCACCTATACTACATTATGATAGCTCATCCACACAAAGGACTGAATGAATAAATTACACGCACGAATGAGGGAATCAATAAATAATGGCTGAATACTAAACGGCGGAGGGCGTTGTGTTCTGCCAGGTGGACTGGCATCTGCGGGAGATGGGGGATCAGATCGAGGAGAACGCGGTGGAGGAGCGTAAACTGAGGCAGGCCGCCGACCGGCTGGAGCAGACGCTGCTCGACATGACCAAGAGCTACAACGCCGCCACGCAGAGCCGCAACACCCTGTACGCCGTACCGGGTTCATCACATTGCATTGGATTAGGATTAGATTGGATTGGTGTAGATTGGATTGGGTTGGGTTGGATCAGATTCGATTTCATTAGATTTGGATTAGATTAGATTATAATTAGATTAGATTGGATTAGACTAGATTACATTGGATTGGATTACTTTAGATTGGATTGGATTAGAGAAGAGATATTTTTGTGTGTTAAATCATGTAAAACTTTAAAAAAAATACCCTTTTCATCAAACCAACAATCATAGCAGCACGCTAAACCCTTTACAGGCATCACTGGTAGTCTAGGAAAGTCTCCATTATTAATGGCTTTGTGTCACCATTTAGTTATTTTTTGACACATTCAAAGTCTCTCTCGTGAAACGAGGCGATTCGTCCCAACAGCACAACCGTGGCTAAATAAAGGTTAAAGGAATCAAATAAAACAAGACAATTTCATGATCCAATGCAAAGTTCTTTCTTAGTTTTTTTGTCTAAACTTTGTGTGTGTGTGTGCGCGCGTGTGTGTGTGTGTGTGTGCACATACCGGCGTGTGCACCAACAGCAGCATCCAGCTGCTGGAGCGTGAGGCAGAGGCGTGCGTGCTGTACCAGAGGTTTAACGCGCAGGGGGCGGCAGTCGCCGGGGGCAACGCGGCGCTGGACGATCTTGAGGAGGACGTGAGGTCGCTGCGTCTGGACGAGGCCGAGGAGCGCTGGCGGGTCGGCCTGGAGACGGAGCGGGCGTCCCACGCTCACAGTCTGGAGGGGGAGCTCGCCACGCTGCAGATAGAGGTGTGTGTGTGTGTTGATGTTCGTATGTGTGTGTGTGTGTGTTTGTGTGTGTTGGGGGGGTGCTTGTGTGTGCATGTGTGTGTGTGTGTGTGTGTGTGTGTGTGTGGGGGGGGGGGGGGGGATGCTTGTATGTGTATGTGTGTGTGTGTGTGTTTGTATTGGTGTTCGAATGTGTGTGTGTGTGTGTGTGCATGACAAGAAAAAGGAAGACAGGTGTTCACAGGAAACAGACAGGTCTATGCGTGACGCAAGACTTCAAAAGCCAACTTTTGACACACAGACAGACACACACACAACCTGTGTCTAGTCCTCCTATCGGTTCTTTCCTAATGTGATTCCGTCTTGACTCATATCTGCCTCCCTGTTTCCTTGTCCAAACACATTTCTATGTCCACATTCCTGCTTCAGACGTGTGTGTGTGTGTGTCTGTGCATGAGTGTGTGTGTGCGTGTACAACGTTTCATTGTACGTAACTATTGTCCAAGAAATGGGGCCGGGGTGCTTTATAAAAGGACAGCCATGGGAGGACACAACGCTGTTCACTCAGAGCGGAGAGCCGAGCAAATTCGCCAGTGTTTACAGAGGAGGACAAACACCAATATTGTTTGAAGGAGTACAGGGTGAGGCGAAACAGAAACACGACTAAACAGCAACACATTTCATCTGGGATCCAGCGGTCATACTATTGAAGCACAACTTCAACGGCACAGATCCTGGGCCGGGAGTTACACCTTGTTCCCTGTTTCGTTACGGAGATAGTCTACCAAAGAGAAACTCATTCGCAAATGGATGAAGAGGATTTGAATATGTGTATAATAACAGTGGCCAGTCTACACGGTGTTGATTTGAAACCTTTATGGACACATTATCTAGGTCCGTTGATGTCCGGACAGAATATTTTAGCTTTTCTTCCCACCGCGAAAAGTTCACTAGCGCTGAACAAGTTTGTGTTCGCTGTTAGCCAATTACGCGCTCACAGCTCCACGCCTCCAGCAACAGGAATCGGTCGAAACAAATACGAAGCGAAAGAAAGTGTGACGCCCTGTTCACACAGATTTGATCGTGCCTTCTAGCTGCGATTTTGTGAGACTACAACACAGTGAACCGTGTCTAGGAGACAAAGACATCCCGAGGGGAGCGTCAAGTGAAAGTTAAAGTTGCACAGTGAGAATAAAGTTGTATAGTGAGCCAATACAAAGATCGTCGTTGGGTTAATGTGTAATACATTCACAGTTAACCTTTTAGTGATGTATAAGGTTAACATATACTATATAAAGACACTTTGTTGACACGTTTGTTGCATGTTGCATACGCAGATGCAGAGAGAGAGAGAGAGAGAGAGAGAGAGAGAGAGAGAGAGAGAGAGAGGGAGAGAGAGAGAGACCCATGGATGTGTGCAGAGAGGTAGAGAGAGATAGTGATGCATGTGTGCAGAGCGATAAGTCCCACGCGCTCCTGACCTGGCCAGTGCCTAGGGGCTGTGGGACCGGGCGTGTCTCTGCACTGGACGCGAACCGACCAGTCATAACAACAAGCCGCTAGTGCGCACGTTCCCTCGTCCCCTGGAACACACTCTCCTCACGTGCTTGTTTTTTGGGGGGGAAACGCCCTCTTTTGTCCTCCCCTCTCCTCCATCTGTTGCTCGCTACGCTGCTGTTTGCCATTTCGTCTTTTGTCCCTTTTGGCCGTTCTTTCTTTTCTTTTTTGTTATTTTGTATTTTCAGTATCTTTCCTCTGGGCATAGTCTTTTTGTAAGTACGTATGTTTTTGTATTGGTATTTTTTCAACTTGGCATGTATTAGTACATAGACTTTTACATACTATTTACATTCACCCAGTCCACATATTAGTCTCTGAGCCGTCCATTTGCTGCCCTCCTTATATTGTTTTGCTTGTATTGTATTGCTTATTCTTGTATTGCTTATTCTTTATCGCTTAACCATAAAACATGATTGTTTTATGCAGTGCATAAACATTGACACAGCAGTGTTTGTTTTTTGGGGTGAATTCTGTGAATCCACTGATATCTAAAGCCAGTACAACTATCAACTTTATTCATCCATCCATCCATCCATCCATCTTGTATCCATCCATCCATCATCCATCCATCTTGTACCATCCATCCATCTTGTATCCATCCATCTTGTACTGTCCATCCATCCATCCATCTTGTATCCATCCATCCATCATCCATCCATCTTGTATCCATCCATCCATCTTGTACCATCCATCTATTCATCCATCCATCCATCCATCCATCCATCCATTCAGCCATCCATTCATCATGTATCCATCCAGGTATGTATCTGCCTGGCATTTTACCTTTCAGAGTCATCTGCTTTTTTCATACACACTTACACTTACACTTACACACACTCCTGGGAAGCAGAGAAAGTGATTCTCGCGGATACCATGATGCCATTTGCTATGGGGCTCGACGGGCTCAATTCGTTTCCTCTGCAGACGTGCGTGCCCCCCCCCCCCCCCACACACACACACACACTCCCCCACTCCTTCAACCCAGTCGCATATGCGATTCATTGTCACACTCCGTGTATCTGCGTCTTCCATTTCAACCTAGATTCCTCCTCCTCCTGCTGCTCCTCCTCCTGCTCTTCTGTCTTTTTGCAGTCTTAAAAAAAACATTGTTGTCCGGTGGGATGTTATGTAGGATGTTTTGTTGGACCAAGATTGATTTCCAGGCCGGTGCGATCGGAGTTCGATATACCACCAGGAGGTGGTTCATTTTCGGAGTAATTTTAATTGGTAAGAAATAAAGTGTGGGATGAGGTGTCCGTCAGTCCAGCCCCCTGGTCGGGTTTACCGCCGGCCCGGTTATGAGCTGCCGTCGCTGCTGCTGCTGCAACACACAGCCCCTCAGGGGGGTGTTGCATACACACACACACACACACACACACACACACACACACACACACATAGAAACACACACACACACATACATAGAAACACACACACACAACATACAGATACACAGATACACACACATATACATATATTATTCACACACACACACACACACACACACACACACACAACATTGCAGCAAAATCCAATTCATCCGGTGCAGATGCACAAAGTGATAATGTGACACACACACACACACACATGATGGCTTTGTGCACCCTGTCAGTCATGTATAGCTCTCTTTATGAATGTACCTGTCCTCAATAATGAGACCTAGGACATAGGATAGTTAAAATGCACAGAGCCATAATGTGTGCATGCAGACACACACTCCCAGGCAGATGACTGACAGTGCGGGGACCCCACAAGTGTCACTCTGCGTTAGCGTGTCATGCTCTTCCTGTCTGAATCCAAACTTTTCCGGGCCTCATTAACATGGGAGGGAATTCAACAGGAACGGGGACACACACAGAACATACGTTTTGGAAAAGCGCAAAAGTGGGGACTTGGCAGGTCCCCACTACGCTAAAGTTAGACGTGTGTAGCGGGAAGGTGGGAGCTGACAGTCAAGGCATCGACAGAAGGATGGACAGATAGATGGCTAAAAATAGAAAGGAGACACACGGCCTGATGGAATGACAATGTGAGGACCGAAACCTAAAAGTACGACAAAAAAAGACACCACAAAGTCATTTGAGTTCCTCGCCACTTACATTTATTTTTCTTCTTCCCCCCCCAACCGACCAGACTGCCACCGGAGAGCAACAAACCAATCAGATGTCAGCTTCAAAGAGATTGGACAGTGGGGGTTTGGGGGGGGGGGGGGGGTAACCGCTGGAGACGCGCGTGCAATTACAGAAAGTGCAACGCAGCCGCACATGACCGGAGTACTAAAGCGATGCGACAGAACTGACCACCGCCGTGGCCTTCGGTGTGCCTGCGACTTGAGATGTCTTGCATTCGTCTGAAAAGGTTGATGCGATTGGACTGAGGCATACGTTTTGTTGTTGTGGTCGTCGCTCTGATTCCCATCCCGCACCATTGAAATTTGGTCTGAGTTATGTAAATTGAAATTCGGGTGCGTGTAGCGCTAGCATGCATATTATACGACTGGGACTGAATCCCTTGAGAACAAACGCATAAAGCAAACACCCATCTCTGTGACTATCAAACGGTCCAACTGACAAACGGCGGAAGAAGTTATACGAGGTGCAAATAGAAGCAGACGCAGGCTGTTACGACCCGCTGGGCAGCAACATAGAGAGAACCAATCACGTTTAAATGCAGACAGGGTATTTATTAACAAAACTTAGAAAGGCCACTAAAGTAAAAAAAAAAATGTCTAGGTGGAAAAGACATTGCTGGAGAGAGAGAGAGAGAGAGAGAGAGAGAGAGAGCTATGGGGGACGAGGCCCTCTTGTGTACCTCCCAACAGGTGCTCTGATTGGGAGAGGCCATCTTGCACAACATGCAGCACATAACACAGACGACGATGAAACAGAAAGTGAGAGAGAGAGAGAGAGAGAGACAAATAAAAAGTGGAAATGTAAAAAGAAAGTTCAAGAAGTGGAAGAAGATAAAAGAAAAAGAAAGCAAAGAAAGCGACAAATAAGGGGAGAGAGAGAGAGAGAGACAGAGACAGAGAGAGAGAGAGAGAGAGAGAGAGACAGCCGACACAAAGAGCAGCTGGACGTGGAGATTGATGGATACCTGAAGAACGGGAAACGATGAAAAAGAAAGAGAAAAAAAGAAACACACACACAGGAGAGAGGATAAAAGCGAAAGATGGATTGGTCAGAGGAGAAGAGAGAGACAGAGAGTGGGCGAACCGGGATTCACTGTAGTCCATCCATCACCACAGTGTTTAAATGGCTCGGTGTGACAGTGTGGAAGCACATACACATTGATCAGATCCAGAACAAGCAAAACCAGGTGTCACGCTTTCCCCAAACGCACTCACACACACATACACACAGACACACACCGATCCCATCCCATTCCATTCCTACTGAACTATCTCTACTGCATTATTTGTATCTTTACTGCAGTCTCTCTCTCTCTCTCTCTCTCTCTCTCTCTCTGTCTCTGTCTCTGTCTCTCTGTCTCTCTGTCTCTCTCTCTCTCGCTCTCTCTGTGTCTGCCTCTCTCGTAAATTCAACTTGTGGTTTTCTATGACATCACTTGACTACGAGGGTGGAGAGTGTTGAATGTCGCACATTTCCATAGCATAATATTATCCAATACATCTTCCTGATTGTATTGATGTTGAACATTGGAAATCAATACATTCTAGTTAAGTTCTTGGAAGGAGTGCTGCAGAAACCTGAACTTGAAAATAAAAGTGTGGCTCTGCGGTCACTGAAACCTAGGGAAGGAAAAAAAAAGAAAGTAAATTGCAGTGCAGAGCTTTTCAGGGGGCTAAGGTCGCGTGAGTGAAACTTGATGTGGAACTGAACTTTTTTGGCGGCGACTTCACAGTATCACGTGATACGAAGACGTGGAAATCGCTTTCGATAACCTAACCTGTAGAAATGTCATTGACTTCTGTTTCTCAATCGAAGTTGCATGTTTTCCCCAGTATGCTGTATTTAAGTATTAGTGCATAAGTGCATCTTTGTTATAATTCAGCATCTATAGTTGCCAAGAGAAGTGGGCATATCTTAGGGCATTTCTATGCTGGCTTACAAGGACAAACAACAACCACAAGGCACTATGGTCTTAAACCATAACGCACTGTCGACCGTTCACCTTGCATGTCGCCCTTTGTACATCATCATCCGTTAAGCGGACATGACAGCTGTGTGCCTCCCAGCACATCCACAACCCGCAGTATATCTGTGGCCTACAGTCGCTGGCGCATTTCACAGCCTGAACGCTTACTTCATTACGTCCAAGCTTAATGGTAGTCATCACGCACAGTTTGTTCTAATTTCCCCCTCCAATTAATCAAAGTTGCTTTGATTGAGTCTTTGAGTCGTACTTTTAGACGAGAAGTAGCAGGACTTTTATTTTCTCTGTCTTCCTTTGGGGTCCAAGCGAGCCGAGTTGCTGGTTATGCGCTCGACGGTCACGCAGCTACATCACACGCTGCGCTTACATAAGCCGGTCATGTGACCGAGGAAGCAAAGCATCCTCTTCCTCCTCCATCCTGTCATCCCCGGCAATCGGAAGGAGGATCAAACGGCCTGCATAATATAGAGAGAGAGAGAGAGAGAGAGAGAGAGGGAGAGAGAGAGAAGGAAATCTTCACTTTGTTCCACGCCAGTCTCATTTTTGTTATTTGAATGTCCACTGACCCATGGATGCACACACCCGCACACATACTACGAAACAAGCACCCCCCCACCCCTCTCATCATCCATGCATGGATGATGGTGGGGGGGGTGCTTGTTTTGTAAAGCCTGATCCAGCCGGGTCAGACCTCCTGTCTCCACTTCTTTTTTCTCTGTTCCGGTTTTTCTTTCCTTTTTTTTTTGCCATCTTGATCTTTTCTTCAATCATTTCCGACAATTAGTTTTGTCGTCCTTCTCGGATGTCTGTGCCTGTGTTAGCCGCAAATGTTAATCATCTGTGTTTACGTTTCGTGCTCCTCATATTGTGTATAGTACAGATGGATTTGTTTGTACATTTTTGGTTGATTTGTGTGTATTCGTATACACATGTTTTATTTATTACTATTTTTTGTATTATTATTCTTTGAAATTTCTGGTCTGAAATGAAAGTGCATCTCACACATCTCTCAAGACTCTGTATGTTTTAAGGAGTTTGCACACTGCAACAAACCCGCAAACAAACACCGACAACAAACTGTTGGCCGACGCATACAACTCCAACCAACGGCAATGCTCTGACCTGTTCGTCAATAAAAAAACACTTCACCTGACGACAGCACAACAGCCACCACCTTACGGGTATGGCAAGCTAGCCCGATGTTGGTGCTTGATCACTACATTTTCCGGGTTTTGGTTAAGGTTAGGTTTGAGCGTAGGGCCATTTGTTTACTGACAAAAAAAACGATTTTGGTGGGAACTTAACAGGCCCCGGTATCACGCAGGTGAACGCTTTGATCGTTTGTCGATTCCCCATGCGTGGTTGAACCCCACCCACCACATCCTCTGCTGTGAAGCGAAGGGTGAGGATCCTTTTTGAGTGACTTGTTATCTGGAATGTGTGTGTGTGTGTGTGTGTGTGTGTGTGTGTGTGTGTGTGTGTGTGTGTGTGTGTGTGTGTGTGTGTGTGTGTGTGTGTGTGTGTGTGTGTGTGTGTGTGTCAGTGGTCTTCACGGTGCATTCGTACTTCCACTGGGTAGTGTGTCAGACTTAATGTCTTCAGTCAGCTTAAGACCATCCAGTCCACTCCTTTTTTTTCTTCTCCTCCCTTCCTCTTCAAGCCAGTTTCCACTCCATCTGGTCAGGGACGTGTGATTATTACCGATACATAAAAAAATACAATAAAATATAGTTTCATAAGTTTGATCTCGCTCCACTGGCTCGTAATTCTCAGTATTTGTTTTCTGTCTACTTTCCATTTCTAGGCTTTTTTCTCCTTCCTTTTCTCTTTCTTTATTTCATACTTAATTTGATTTTTTTCATTTTTTTCCCCCTTTGTTTTCTCTCTTTCCTTCATTTTCTTTCTTTATCTTCTTCTTTCCTGCTCTTCTCCCGTCTCTTCCTTCCTTCTCCTTCATTTCTATCTTCCCTTCCTCCTTGCTTTCTTTCATTCATTCCTCCCTCCTTTCTCTGTTCCCTACTTTCCTTTCCTCTCCTCTCCTCTCCAATTCCGGTCGTCATAGCAGCCAGTCAGACAGTAGAAACCAGAGCATGGAGGGTATTTTACGCATGCCCTCTGTGAACATTTTCTTTTTCAGCTTATCTCTCTTTCCCCAGCCTCTCGCTCTGCGCCCGGAGAGCCAAACTACCTGAGAGAGAGACCACACACCTAAAGATAGATGAAGATACATTTAACTGTTTTGGTCGTTAAGTGTGTGGAAGGCAACCATTTTTGCCAACACAGCCCACCACACACCAACCGATTCCACTCCCCAACAACCCAGTCCTGATTCTCAAAAAGGCCATGCTATGCTGGCTTTTGCACTCGTTTGTATCGTAATATCTAAAAGATATACCCAAGAACTATGGGCGAAGTCATGAAGACAGCGTGAAAATGGACGGTACATGTTGCAGCGCGAGTTGGACTCCTTTTTCGCAAATCCATCACACTTTCGCTTTTGCCGCCATGGCTTCTGTTGTGATTACTGATTGCTGTGGCTGCTAATTGGCAATTGTACACATGACAATCCAATTTGCCCCACACTACAGGATATCGGATCATAAATAGTGAACATGTTTAATATATGCGATTTCGAACCGGTGGCGGCCTTGATCAGATGTGGGGAAGTAAAATACAATCTTAACATGCCCCACACCACAAGATAATCTGGCATGTAAATCATTAGAACCATCATTTGCTGCTTTGGTCAGCTTTGCTGACCAGAGTCGTAAGGGGGAAATCGAGCACAAAATCGGACTCATCATCCTATAGTGTGTACCCAGCATAAATGGGCAGCGAGACCCGAAAAATGTCTCTATAAGCATTTATATATATATATATATATATATATATATATATATATATATATATATATATATATATATATATATATATAATTCTTTTTTGGGGGGGGGGAATCCCCAATGCCTTATTTTGGCAGAGAAAACTCTGGAAAGACGACACTCAGGTGCCTTCATCCTGCAGATTGTTATACTTTGTTGTATAGAAACCATGAAAATATGAATGTGTGGGTGTGAGGTGCATGCATGCATGCATGTATGTAACCTCTGGGTCTCTCTCTGTGCTGGGCCAGCTGTCGAAGGCCCGGGACGAGGCCTCAGAGCTGGACAGAGCGGCCCTGCGGAGCCTCAGCGGAGACTCCTCCAAGGTGTTCAAGGAGCTGAAGGGGTCCGGGCCCCCAGCTGACGAGCTGATCCAGAAGACAGAACACGTACATCTGAATAATTATTTATAATTGTTGTTATAATAGTATTGTTATATTACTAATAATTGTTATTATAGTATTATTGTTACTTTACTAATAATTGTTTATACAGTTTTTTCGTGCAAAAGAGCAATGAAAAGTGCTTAACAAGGGAGACAACACAACCAGGACAAGACTTTTAAGTTAGTCTAAGAAATATCAGTACAAAATCTGATTCACATTTGAGAGGGATATTTAAAGGCTGATTAAGCACTACTTGATTAGAAGAATGCTGAACTAAACAAAAGATATCTGGAATGATTTATTTTTCACTTTGTTTTTGGTTTTGGAAAATGGCGAAATGGTTCATTTTGTGTGTGTGTGTTTGTGTGTAGTTGGAGGAGCGTCTAGCGAAATGCGAGGAGCAGCTGATGGAGAAGGAGCTCCTCCTGGATCAGGTGACCAGGCTCTCTCAGCCAATCAGAGAGCAGGTAGAAAACGGCCAACAGGAAAGGCTGCAACTGGCTAAGAAGGCAAGAGATATTATAAACACACACACACACTTGTATAAATACATTACTAGATGATTTACACACACAAACATGGTGAGAGGTGTCATCATTTGTGTGTATGTGTACCCGTGTTTATTTCTTTAAAATGAAGTCATATATAGAGAGCAAGGTATTGTTAACTCTCCTCTTTTAATTGGATGCTGACACCTCTGGAGGAGATGCTTTTTCATATCCCTGATGGTGTGTCTTACTGTTGTACTACTACCATGGGTACTTGTTTATTCACCGCCAGACAACCATGTTACATTCTGACCGTGTGTGTGCGCATTTGTATGTACCACCAGCTGAACGAGCTGCGGTCCCAAAGCAACATGGCCAGGCAGCGTGTGATGGCGGTGGCAGCAGAGTTGTCCATGAGACAGGCCCAAGCCCTGGCCCTGGAGCAGGAAGTCAGGGAGAAACAACTGCAGGTTAGCTGCACCACATTATATTATAGTACAGATCAGTGGTTCTCAATTGCGGGTCAGGTCCCATAAAGGCCGCAGTATACTCGCCGTTCCCAAGCTGTCGCGCGCCATTGTGACATCAAAATGACGTAGATCTCGCCGGCGCGACAGGATTTTGACCCGTTCGCGCCGTGTCGCGCACCTCTCTTTTTTTTTCAGCGGCGCGCGACAAAGCGGAAACAAACACGGACGAGTTCGAAGGCACATTTTAATGCGCCTTATTGCTAAGGCTTCTTTCTTTATATGTTCTATTTCATTGTGTGGTGTGGGCCTATATTCTTTCGCTAATAAACCGTGGTTTTACGTAAGTGCTGTCTACTGTTGTTGTGGTCAAAGACGAGTGGAATTACGTGGCTGAAAAACTATCTCAAAGCGGCATTAAGTTATAAAAAAAAAGTATATAAGATAATCACTAAGTTATTAAGATGGATGCTTACAAACACTATTCATATGAGAACTGCTGCCATACACTGGACTGTTGATGGCTGACCAGGTGGGGCAGTGATGTAGAATAATAGCAATGTAAAGTAATAGACATAATGCTGTATAGTGAGAGACATCCCGGTGAACTATTCTAATGAAGACACAGGGGTGCCAGTATTAGCATCTCTTCTTCTACTTCGTAGAAATAGCAAAGTCGGTCGCCTTTCCTCAGTGGCGCCACCTCTGTTCAGGAGAAGACTGCAACTACTGTTGCGGCCACCAGCACGAGTATAAATAGTTACCGTGCTCCCGTGACGTCACATTGTCGCGCGACAGCTTGGGAACGGCGAGTATACTGCGGCCTTAAGTGGGTCGCAGCAGGGGACCAAGCAGGTTGCGGGATGGCCACAGTCAACATTTTTATAATCTTTTTACTGAACATATATTTATAATGTTACATTTTGTACTTTTTCTAGATGTTTTTCAATTTTTTAGATGATATATATATATGCATGCCTACTTGTCTTGTCAGTTTCATTTGATAATTTGTATGTTTGATGAGTGAATAGGGGACTGCTATTGCATTGAGAACAATCCACATTGAGAAATGTAATCTCATGAAAAAGTTTGGGGACCCCCGGTTCACATTATACTAGCTTGCATCATAGTTTACCCTATGAGATACCACATACCTTCAATGGCATATTACACCATAAAATACACCATGGGTACTGTGGTTGATGCCTAGATAGCAGCAGTAGCTAACATGGCGCTTAGCAGGGTGTTGTGAGCACGTGGTGATGGAGGCTGCGCTGCTGCTGCAGGTGGAGGTGTGTGAGCAGCGCCTGGACCAGGGTCTCCCTCCCTGCCTGGAAATGGAGGAGGAGTGGAGAAAGCTCCTCAGGGACCGGAGGAGGAGGCAGAAGGAGACGCACGAGAGAGAGGAGGTCAACTACACACACACATATGCACACACGTACTACATATAGAGAAGTGCACACGTATTAACATACTTAAACAAAAACTTCCTCTTATACATAGATACATACATGCACAGCAATACACACACTCATACCGGTGATCGCGTCTTTAGTTCACCATGTCACATCACTAATTCAGAGCGTGAATAGCTGTTGAATATCAAATATTCAAACTTTCTAACTTAAAAAAAACTATTTCCAAGCTGCATAAGCTGCTATCGAGATGTGTGATTATTTTCAATACACCACCACAGCAGCGCTATGCTGCTATACATTTCACTTTCAATTTTGATGTCGGGATATCCCTGGCGGGCGGACATTGTTTTATGGAAGTAAATCTGTCTCACCAAATTTTGAAATTTAAAAGCCATTCAATCTCTAGCACTGAATTTTTGCATTTAAATTATGTATCTAGCCTCTGAATTCAACTCCAATAACTAATTTTCACTTTTATTTTTAAATGTTCACAAATTCAGAATCAAAAATTCATGTTTTAAAAAGTTCAAATAATATATATTCAAATTTGTTGCTCAAATTCAGATCCCAAAATGCGAGTTAAAAAATTCAGATACAACATCTGGGATACCAAGGATAAGCATTCGATTCTGTCTCAAATCGAACCAAAATCCAGCCAATCAAGTTAAGCTCTCTCTTGTTGCCGGGTCAGCTAACCTCGCGGCACAAGGCTCTCTTTGCGGAGAAGAGCCTGGGCCCTCATTTATCAAGCGTTCTTAGGCTTGTCGTACGCACACTGGTACGCAATTTCCCTTGATAAATACCGGTCGATCTATATCCTTATGCTCGTGCCCGTGTAGCTCAAACTGGAAATAGACGATTAAATAGTTGAATGAAATGGAAAAGCAAACAGGAAAATCCAAAGAATAAATAAATAAAATAAATGGTTCACATAGTGAAATATAAGTTCTTGTGACAGAAGTTTAATCAAAGTAGAGGACACTTCTTGGTACACTTTCTGCCGTGCTCTCTTCTAAAACTAATAATGTGGCATGTGAATGAGTGCGGCTTGCGGTAAACAGTGTCCTTCTACCCCACACAGTAGCCTATCAGAGGTCCCTCTCCCCCACACAGTAGCCTATCAGAGGTCCCTCTACCCCACACAGTAGCCTATCAGAGGTCCCTCTCCCCCACACAGTAGCCTATCCAAGGTCCCTCTACCCCACACAGTAGCCTATCAGAGGTCCCTCTCCCCCACACAGTAGCCTATCAGAGGTCCCTCTCCCCCACACAGTAGCCTATCAGAGGTCCCTCTACCCCACACAGTAGCCTATCAGAGGTCCCTCTCCCCCACACAGTAGCCTATCAGAGGTCCCTCTCCCCCACACAGTAGCCTATCAGAGGTCCCTCTACCCCACACAGTAGCCTATCAGAGGTCCCTCTCCCCCACACAGTAGCCTATCAGAGGTCCCTCTCCCCCACACAGTAGCCTATCAGAGGTCCCTCTACCCCACACAGTAGCCTATCAGAGGTCCCTCTCCCCCACACAGTAGCCTATCAGAGGTCCCTCTCCCCCACACAGTAGCCTATCAGAGGTCCCTCTACCCCACACAGTAGCCTATCAGAGGTTACAAGTATTTTGATCTAAAATCAAGCGCTATAGAAGAGTGTTCGCTTATTAGCGCGACACTGGCCGAACTGCTGGCTGAGGCTGACCGAGGCCTCTAGAGATGTAGGTCACCAGTGTCATTGGCGAGTGCATTTCTGTTTGCGTAATTTAATTCATTGTCGGATGGTGATTTCAGTCTTTTTTGGATTGGAAGTCAGATAACAGACAGCGAGGGCTGGGAAACTCCTGCTATATCTTCTAACTCTCATGAAACGTGCCAGTAGCCAAAAACCTGAGGGTGGAGAAGCCAAGTTGCTGCATCTGAAAACATGCTCACTTCTCCACATCCTCTAATAACGCTAGATCAGCCCCCATCACTTCCTCTAATAATGCTAGATCAGCCCCCATCACTTCCTCTAATAACACTAGACCAGCCCTCACCACGTCCTCTAATAACACTAGATCAGCCATTTGACGCACCTCCTACAGCTGCCCTAAATTCATAGAATTTCATGACATGACTTCAGTTAGTAATATGCAGCGTAGTCAAATTATCTTATATTGAATCTTACTTGATACAATTATTGTATAGGCCTACTTTAGGCGTAGGACAACATCGATTGTATCATTAAAAAATCACGTTAGTTTCCTGGGGGAAATTGTATTTGTATAAGTTGGTCAAAAGCATTAACTGGTCATGTTATAATTTCTTTCTGGTGATTTTCCTCTTCACTCTACCGCTTGCTGTGCGTACGCATGGTCAGACCCTGTGCGTACATTTTCTCCCAAAGTATATATTTTTTCTATATCCTGCTCCAAAACTTTACCAAAATACATATCAACATAATGTTTTTGTAAGATGGTGGAAAGTGACAAAATGTTCGGGGTTGAGGCGGCTCAGAGAGTGTAGAAAACACAGTCACGCTGGTAGGCTACTGGGGTTTCCACAATGCTGGTCATTTATTGTTATTACATCAACCTTACCAAGCCCAGTTGTACGGCTACTATTTTTTCACACATGAGCAAAAGAGAGGCCACATGTAACCAAAACCTGTGTTGGAATGTGAAGGGTTAAATGAAAGTTTGTCAGCCTATCCGAATTTCGCTGACTCCGCAGTTGTTGGAAAGAAAATGCTGTGCAGCTCTGTCTGTGATTGGTGGTCCCGCTATAATTTCACAGAGGGTTGAGTAATAGTAATTTAATTTGAGACTCATTTCAAATGACAGTAAAATTGACCATCATATCTTCCCTCTAAATGGGTGGGCTTTGTGATCGCTAACTTTATGACAAGTTCCGCCCGCTGTGAGGGATACGAATCACAAGCTAATAAACTAACTAGCAAGCTAATAAACTAGCTCGCTAACTTATGGGGCGTGACTTGGGTTACTTCAGTAATGTAACCGCTAGAGGACATTGTTTCTGATTTATTATCTATGCCGTTTTCTAGGTTCACTTTTAATAAAAATGTGTGATGATGTGATTATTCGTCAGGAGGATTTGCATTTTGCTTATGAGATAGCTGTGTTCAGTTTTGGTGATAACTCACTCTCTCTGTGCTGTTTGCTCATTGCATTGCTAAGGCTGGACTGGACCCTTTTCACAGGAGGAGAAACACAAGTGTAGCTCATAACATTAACTATGGGTGCTTTCCATTTAGGTACCGCAGTGCACCAAACCAACCTAATGTTGGTAACGACAGGAACAGGAAGTGACTTTACCCTGCTACTGACCACCTGTGAAAAGGGTCTAGTACTATAGAGAGGACACAGTAAGTTAGCTGGTGGTTTGCTTTTTTCCCCGACAGAGGAAGGGGGGGTCAGAGGGCCGAGGTTTACCAATCACAAACACGCACACACATACAGACACACACACCGACAAGTGGATTGTTCTCGGTTGAGCTGATTTGTATTCTGCCTGTTAGTCAAACCAAAACCCAGTCCCATACGAACATACCATACCAAACTTAGACACACAACAATGGAGGACAAAAATAGCGCGCCAAAGGTTTTGCCACCACCAGAAAATGACACGAAACTGTTGGAATGTCGTATGGCAGTCATTGCTGTTGTGTTGTTGATAAGATACACAACGTCAATTTGAGGTACTTTTGTTTGTTGTTGTTTTAACATTCGAGCTGAAATGAGACCATGAAAGAGACGATGTAGGCTGGGAAATTCAAGGAAAATTTAAAGTAGAAAAAAAACACATTGAAATGAAGAAAACTTCGGTGATGTAATACATTTTTTTTTAAAGTTGGTGTAATCAGATCTTTCTCCCTTTTTGATTCCCTCTTAACTACTGTGCTTTTTCTTTTTTTCTCATGCGCAGCACTTCATCTCATGCCAGAGAGTAAACAATTCATGTGGGAAAAGTTGCGACAAAAATGCGCTTGTGAGAAAATGCGCCGTTGCTTTGATATTTTACGTCCCGCTGAGCAGAACAAGCCAAGATCTGTTGTCGCATTTGAAGTTACAAAAGGAAGGATGCATTTTGCTGTTGTTTGTTTTACGAGTGCAGTGCCCGGTCAAAACTCTCCTGTTCGGAACAGAACCGGCCCTTTGGTCTCCGGTGAGAACCGAGATCCTTCAACTCGACTCCACGCTCCTTGGGTTCTCAGCAATACACCCACCAAGCGTGAAGTTGATCGGATGAACGGTTGTCGAGAAAGGACAGACATAAATACATACAGAGACTCCTTCCGTTTTAGTTACATTCAGTTTTTTTGTCAATCGTTAAAAAATATACAATTACCTGCAAGGATCCTGGGCTGGGGGAGGGGCAGGAGGGCCAGGTCGGAAAAGACACAGTGGAGTCAAAGGTCGATCTGGGCACCATGACGACAGGTGGGCGAGCTTGGAAAAAACATTTGAATACGTCTGTTACGTCCTCAAAGCGAAATAGCGTTGGCCTCTTTTCCACTGGCTACCTCGGCGGTATCCCTGCTGAGCTAGGCTGACAGTCGGCAACAGGTGTGCTGTACGTACCTGCGGGGAGCACCCTGGGTCCTTCGACTGAAGCTCGGGCGTGAGGCCAATTTGCGTGAATTAAAGTCTCGGCTGTGGAATTCAGGTCCCGTCTAGGTTTTCCAGTGGGGCGGGAATGTGCGTCTCGAGTGTGAGGAGGTACGTCGTTCTGCCGTAGGGGACGCTGCAGCGTAGGACCTGCGCATACTGTCTGTTTTAATTAGAGTTGATGGGAAGTTAAGCGCAGAGACGGGCGAGCCGACCCAATCCTAACCAAAGCATCGTTTGTTAAATGAACGGCTTGTTCTGAAACCTGAACTGTTTGGGAGGGGTTTGTCACAACTGGAAGCAAAGCTTTATGAAAAATAAGGTCAGACAATATTGTCTGACCTTATTTTTTTTTAAGGTGTGTGAACTTGCTTTGGAAGAAAAAAACAAAAACTTCACTTGCCTGAAGTTTGAGCTAATATTTTGTTTTAATCACTCAAGACCCTCCCAAGGTAATGTAATTAGCCAAACTCTAAACCCCTGTGTGTGTGTGTGTGTGTGTGTGTGTGTGTGTGCTTGCGTGTGTGTGCATCATATGCATGTGTGTGCGCATGTGTCTGTGTATGCCTTCATGTGTGTGCACACGTACACGTGTGTGTGTGTGTGTGTGTGTGTGTACATTTGTGCCCATAGCGCGCGGAGGAAGAGGAGAGGAGCCAGCTGCCTAACGGCGTGTTCACCACCGCCGAGCCGCGGCCCAACGCCTACATCCCAGGGCAGGGGCCTCTGCCTCTGCCCAGACCCTACGGGGCCCTGGCCCCCTTCAAGCCCGCGGAGCCGGGGGCCAACATCAGACACATCCGCAAGCCCAGACTCAAGCCCATAGAGAACTAAAGGCAGAGCGAGAGAGAAACATAGAGGCAGAGAAAGAAATAGATGCAGAGAGAAATATAACCACATAGAAATAGAGCTAAATACAAAGAAATAGAGATAAATACAAAGAAATAGAGATAAATAGAAACAGAGAGAAATAGAGATAAATAGAAATAGAGAGATAAATAGACAGCAATAGAAATAGAGAGAAAGAGAGAACTAAAGAGAGAGATAAATAGATCAATAGAAATAGAAAGAAATAGAAAGAAAGAGAATTAGAGGCAGAGGGAAGAGAAAGAGAAAGATATCCTGAGCTTTTAAACTAAGGCTGAAAAGTACCAAAGACTGTTCCCTAGAGTACATAAAGGTCTCAAACCTTCCCTTACCCAACTAAAGAAGTCTTGCTACACGCTCTACATTTCAAGCTGTATATCGCAACATCTGCATCGTATTACACAATAAAAAAATGAAACCCTTCAACCCTCTGCTCATGTCCATGTTTTTTTCCATTTGAACCAGCTCACATCTGTTCCCCAGGTGTGGCCCAGCTACCGTCGGGTTTTAACGAGAAGACAGGTGATTAGCAAACTGACAACCCCTGTCTTCAAATCGGCTCCCGAGGGTCGCGCCCCCCTCCCTCCCTCCTGTCTATCCATCCCAGAAACCACCACACCGCTTTCTAGGCTGGTTTGTATGAGATGAGCTCCCTCTACACACACGCTTACAGACCCTTTTCCACAGAGGCGTCATCGTAGGACAAACGCAGGCGTCGCTCATAACGCTAATAATGGGTCTGCTCCTTTTATGTACCTGGGCACGCGTAAGTAGACTTATCTTCACCTGTTTAGTCTGCTACCCGTGCGCTGGGACATGAAAGGAGCGGACCCATAATTAGTGTTATGAGCGACACCTCTGTCATCTTACGGCTGGTGGGGTTACCCGGTCAGCTGCTGATTAAGCGTTGATGTGGCACACCTACCCTCCGCTTATTCGCCGGCAGCCCTGCCCCAGAATGAACAAAACCTGAAGGCATTTTTTAAAGGCCAAGTCAGGGGGTTTGATTGTCCTTTAAAACAACAATGAAATTGCTGTGTTCGACTGCAATTCAACCTATTGCTAAAACACACCCATTTGGATTTTATTGCAAGTATACTGGGGCCTTCACCACCCACACCGCCACACTCCTGTCTAAACCATAAAACAAGCATGGCCTCAACTCCTAGCTCCAGCAGGTATCAGCTTTATGCATAGCTGGTAAAATATATTTTCCAGAGACAAATAAAACGTGATTATTGAAACAGTAAACAATTCCAACACGACAAATTTCTATGGCACATCATAGAAATTGTCTTATTCACTGTGCTATCTTGACCTGCATTTAAGTGTGTGCGCGCGCGTGTGTGTTTTTTAAGTGCATGCACGTGGATCTGTATTGGGGAACGTGTCATCGCATCTGGTTGCGATTTCTTCCACTTGTGTTCTTACAAGAAGTCATCTGCGTTGAGTGCTGCAATTCTAACAAAGAATAAAAAAAGAGAAGCGAGACGGAGAAAAAAAAAAAAGTGAGGCTACTTGTGGTCCTAAGCGTAGGCTAGTTACTGGCATCACTGATGTGACTTCTTTCTGGGGAAAGGAAGTGTGCAAACGAGCAAATGTAAGATATGTGTAAGCAATCAGATGTGTTATTGTGTGAGAAAGACATGCACATGTTGTATCTTCTTTTTCTTGTGAAATAGGAGGTTGCATGCACGTGCGTGGCCTCTGGCCATCTCACCAACACACACACCTGCTCCCACACACACACCTGCTCCCACACACACACACACACACTCCTCAACTCAGCATAATGTGTGTGTGAGATCGCCTGCTTCACTTCCGTCTTACCTGCTGTGCTGATGAGCCCAATGACTTTTATACGTAGCATTATAGCGGTCTATATAAAGCCATTATAACATTAGAAGATTAGAACAGCGACTCCACACTGCAGTGCCCAAAACTGCCGACTCCTGTAATTTGCTGAGTTATTCTTTCACAGTCCCCAGTTCCCCGGCCCAATCATTTAGCATAATACTGTCCATCAAACCTGTCATTACACTTCATATACTGTATATATATATTTATTACATAACTGGGTATAGATGCCTAGACATAGTCATTCTCGGTTGGAGTCAGACTGTGAAAGTGTGTGTGTGTGTATGTGTGTCTTGGGAAATCTCTTGCTTCAGTAAAACTCTGGCATCTGTAGGTTTCCAGTAAAAAAGGAAAAAAACGCTGACAGTTAGAGTGAGAAAGAGTGAGTGAGAGAGAGAGAGAGAGAGAGAGAGAGAGAGAGAGAGAGAGAGAGAGAGAGAGAAAGTGCACAAATGGACATGACTCGCCCGTTTTCCTTTCACCTTGAGAGAGAGAGCTGCAGTGGGGCTGACTCTCTGAGCTCTGGAGGTCTCCGCTCCCCCCAACACCTCCGCTGCCCGAGTTCTCTGGCAACGCGAGGGTCCTGCCACAGCTCTGCCTCAAAGCCATTTTATTGGCCGGTTAAAGGGAGAGTTAAAGCCCTGTTTTAGCAGGACCACTTCCGCCCTGGAGATTTAAAAGAAATGCGATCTGAGGGGGAAAAAAAAAAGTTGTAAAAAGTTGTTTAGAAAAAACGGGCACATTGGGTTTCACTGGAGCAGGTGCAAAGCTAGGGTGCACAGTCAATAGAAAATTGCAACTCTGGAAAAGTGTTTTTAGCTGGAAGTAGCAGATCCCATATTTAACAGAATAAGAGAGAATTTCCCTCATTAAACAACTATATACATTTTTGTGAGTCTGATTTGTGAGCCCGAGTCGCACAAATCAGACATTATATTAATAACTTAAAGTCTGCAGCAGACAAGCTAAACTCTGCATGTTGCTGGAGGCGGGGATCTGTAAGCGGTCTTTAAACATCGGTACATTTGGACGTTGTGCGTCATACCTAGTTTGAGATCCATCAGGGCTAAACTTATACAAGAGTATAATTATACTGCAGTGTAATTTGAATACATTGATTTTCTGGACACCATGCCAGAGACTGGAGAGGGTAGGCAGTGATTTTGGGCGTGTCAAAACTCTGAAGAACCAAAGTGTTAGTGACTATATGTCACAACCGTTTGAATCAAAGGCTGTTTATAATGAATACATGTGTACTTGTTATATTGTGTTAAAAATACAAAGAAAGTTGAACTATGTCAATGAGAAAACTGTAGAGTTCACATTTAAAACTTTATTTATTTACAAGTCAGAAATGTTTTTACAAAAATCTCATACATACTTAGAGAAATCCCTTTTTTTATTAGCTCTACACACAATCAATGACGTTTCAAATCAACTGTTTAACACTGCATTTTTCCATATTAAATTAATTTGTGTGTGATAAGCAAGCATCTTCAAACATCTTTGCTTTAGAGCAGTTTCCCGGAATTGTTGTTGTCATGGCGACACTTGGCCTAACAGACCCTAGTGCCATGCTCCCGGCTAATAGTTCCCTGTGTGTATGCGCACGTGTGTGTGTGTGTGTGTGTGTGTGTGTGCGTAGGTCTGTGGTTGGTGGTGTTTGTTTTTAAGCCACACCCCCACAGCTGCCATCACTAGCACACAAAGTACACAAACAAAGAGGCGGGCACAAAGGCCTCGATTGCCTCCTTGGTCATTGGCTGGATATCAACCACGTCTCCAGATGTCAGGACATCTGTTTACAGTGCAACCCACACCAGTCCACTCAACACAGGCCCTCGTAAAAGGAATGCACTGATCTATCTTTTCTGGAGAGACTCAGACCCTGTTTACACCTGGCATTAACATGCCTCTTGGGCAATCGGATCACAAGTGGACAGCACTAAATACGAGCGTAAACGACCACCCAGACGCATTGTGATCCGATCACTCAAACAACCTGCCAAGGTGGTCTGGGACGCATTCGACCACGTCTTTTGTATTCTAAACGCTAATGCGTCCTGACGCGTCCCGACAAGGACGTAACAGGAAAATACGTCATCGATGCAGGACGTGGTGGAAATGACTTTGTCCCGTCAATCTCAAAGGTTGGAATAGCCTGCACATGTATATTAGTTCTTGAAACATTTTTGTTTTCCTATTTTACTTAGCAAGCCCGTGCGAAACCAATCTGGCACTGGTCTGGCAGACCGACGTAATAAGTGTGTGCAGAGCTAGCGGAAGTGACGTAGGCAGTAATGAAATCTGAACACAAGCGGTCAGCTGGACACCTTCCAGACGCATGATAGACATGGGTGTGAACGGCGATGTGTCTCGGCTGTCCACTTGTGATCACCCATGCAATGCAAGATGTAAACAGGGCCAGAGAAACTTTCATTCCTCACACAACCGCACTCCACCCCCCAGCTCAGAACCACAGTTCCACACAAATGACGACAGCTTTACAAGCGCCCGTCGGGTAATTTATGACGTCTAAGTCTTTACATGAAGCCTGTCCGCGTTCCCGAGCATATTCCCGGCATTACCGGCCGTTAATCCAGTCTTTATTCAATCAAAGTGGATTCTTCGCGTTCCCAAACCCGCCTCCTCCCCCACCACCGGCGTCATAATTTACACTCCTCTCCAGATAACACCGCGGGCGCCAGCAGACAAGCGGCTTTTGATTTATAGATCTTGTTTTGCTGGGGGAAATAAAATCTCCCCTAAAGTAACAAACACAAGAGCGGGAAAAAAATAATCTGGCCAACAAATAAGATAATTGAAACTGCTAATGGCTAATTAGACATATTGAGTGCAGATGCATTTTAGCTCAACGCGAGTGGGGGGGGGAGAAGAGAAATTGTGTTTTTTAGCGGATAGTCAGCAGAAGTAGGAATGTGTTTACCAGCATTTGGCTGCCAGCGTTGTGTTTAACAAGAGATATCAGCTCCACATCCACCCAGAGGTTAGTCACTGACTTTGCATTTCTCTGCCTACCCTGAAGCCTTTGTTCTCTCTCTCTCTCTCTCTCTCTCTCTCTCTCTCTCCTCCCCCCCCCCCCCCCCCCCCACATCCATCCCTACCTCAGTTGTCTGCTGCGATCGATCCACCTCTCCATGAACCTCCTTTCATGCCTCCATCCATCCTTCCATGGAGCCAACCAACCCCTTCTCTCCTCCATGTACTTCCCATTCATCATCCACCCCCTCCTTCTCTTGTCCACCCCTTCTCTCCATTCCTTTATTTATGTTGTATAAGTCCTCAAAAAACAAATCATTATTTGTGTTCAAACTCGGCTCAAACTTACTGTTCTAATTTCCCCCCAATTTCCCACCGACCTCCACATAGTGGTGCCGCACCTCCCTTCTCCTCCCTCCATCCCTCCTCTCAATTCCTCCTCTCCTCCCTCACTCCTGCCGTCCCCCCTTCCTCCTCCTGTCCTGCCGTCCTTCATTAGGGAGCCCAGGTGGATGAACGTCTGCTTCAGAGCCGTCTCCTCCACGAACCGCGCGTCCACGCTCTCCTGCTCCGCGAAGGGGTTCAGGGCTGAAACACACACACACGCACACACACACACACACACACACACACACACACACACACACACACACACACACACACACACACACACACACACACACACAGTCAGACAGAGCCTCAAGAAATAAGAAACACTCATTCTTCATAAACATTGGATGACTACGTAGACCATGGTAACAACAAGCAATACGAAACATTAACTATGCACACATTTGATTACTATATAGACAATGGAAACCCTTCACATAGAAAACATTCACACAAACACATTCTTAATGCATGTGCCCATCTATTATTCAACACCACAGACTTTGATGCTCAAGAACTGCATACGCACGCACAAACACACACACGCACACACACACACACATTAAAAACACATGAAGCACAAACGCAGTCAATCATTTTCCAGACACCCCAGACAACAGAGAAATGTAATACACTTCAGACAACACAGCAATGTAATATAACCGCGAGGGAGAAAACACACACACACACACACAGTACCTTGTTGCTCCACTTCAGACAGCGTTTGCGTCAGATAGGTAAGAGGTAGAAACTCGGGTTTGAAGCCCATATTTTCCTTCCCTGTGAATTCGAATCCCTGGAGATGAACCGAGAGAAAGTCAGAGGGAAAGAGAGAAAAGTTGCACTCAAATTACACGCGCTCTCCAGATTCATTATCCTCTGTTGATAACAATCAACTGGCTTCAGCTCGTCATCTTGGAAAACCTTTGTTTGGTGTGTGTGTGTGTGTGTGTGTGCGCGTGTGTGAGGTGTGCATTTTTGTGTGTAGTGTGTGAGGGAGTGCGCGTGTGTGTGTGTGTGTGTGTGTGTGTCTACTTTGTGTTTCTGTAGTTTCTCCAGCACGGTCCTCACGTAGTCTCTGGAGATGGAGGCTGACATGACAGGATGATCCCACGCATGATACACCCTCTGCCCTAAAGGCTGACACACACACATACACACACACAAACCCAAACAATAAGTAAGCACCTCTCCCAAGCACATACAAAAACACAGACACACACACGCAAGCACCTCACACAAGCGCACACAAAAGCACCTCACACACCACCCATGCACACACACACACACACGCACACAGACACACACCCATGCACACACACACACAGGAGACAGAAAGTACATTGAAATTGTCTGCATTCTCGTAGTCATCCAGACTCCACTAAAGAGTCGAGATCCTCCCTGGAGAACCAGCAGACATCTGTTGGAGTCAATTTAACGCCAACTGGATTCTCTAACAGTTTGTGCACACTTGGCTGATGCGGGGTGTGTGCATGTGTGTGTGTGTGTGTGTGTGTGTGTGGGGGGGGGGGGGTATATTATCCTCCTCACCCGCTTCTTTAAGCCCTTATTTTGTTTTTTTTCCATTTTTATTAAACTTAACCGTGATGCCCCGGGTTGAGCCAGGGAACAGAATGGGGGGAGCTGCCCGTTCATAGCTGCCCGTTTATTAGTCTCACAAATCAGACTTGATGAATAATCTAAAGTCTGATAGCAGACGAGCTCAAATCCGGGTGAACGGGACGTTGCGCTTTCTTTCGCTTGATATTTGTTTCGACTGATCACGTTGCTGGAGACAGGGATCCGTTGGCGCGTAATAGGCGAACACAAACTCGGCCGGCAGTAGTGCGGTGGGAAGACAAGCTAAAACATCCTGTCTGGACACTAATGTTCTTAGTGCCTGTGAAGGTTTCAAATCAACACCATGTAGAAATACACAAAATCCAGGAAACAGGAAACAAAGTGTAACACCACTCAGTTTTTGGATTCTGGCCCAGGCTCTGTGCCGTTTCCCCCGGCTATAGCATAGTATAGGACTGCTGGATCCCAGATTACCCATTTATAGGCAGCTTTAGCTGAGCTCCACCCCCCTCGCACCCCATGAATCAGACACCACCGTCGACTCCGCCCCGCATCACCACTTCACCACTGCCGTCGCCAAATCGAAAGAGACTTCCCAAATGAGTGTCGCTGAGTACTACTCTAGCAGGGGAGGTAGAGTGTCAGAGTTTAATCAACTTTCCATTTCGTAGTATAATACAAGATGAGGGCCCAGGGGCTGCCAGGCATTAGAAGACAACATTAGCTCGCTGTTCACACTGCCGCACTAAACGTTTCAACTCTCCCATTCATTACCTGCGGTTTCGTACCCAACAAACTGAGGCCCCTGCCTGATTAAAAAACACAAAAAGTGAACGTTTAAAAGTGAGTGTGAGGAAGCTTGGTTCGCTTGATTGGGATTATTGATGGCCCAGCAAAACTCAAATTATTGGTAGAGGAAAGAGTGAAGATTGAGGAAGATATTGTATTGATTGTTCTGCAACCTTGTTATTTTTTTCTTCTTTCCCCTTGACATCACTTGACATCTCAGTCCGCCACAGCAGACGGAAGGAAGATGAAGGAAAACACTTTTTTACAAAGCGTTTAGTTATTGGTTTTTAATCCACTGTGATTTGGACACAACATGAATTATTTCTATAATATGATTATTACATGACTTCACTGTGGAAGCAGTTTGACAAAGATGTCAACCAAATTCTGGAGGCAACGGTAACGGGAGAGGCCGATAGGAAGCTACAAGCCATGACAACAATCAAACATTGTCAGCATCGCAGCTGAGCGGTTCGGAGAAGAGAGGAAGAAAAGCTCCAGATCACCTTACTCAAACCAAAGGCAATGTCACAAAAAGGCCCGAAAACGTGCTGCCTTTATCGCCAACCCCTTCAAGTTCACCAAGGAGTTGCTGGGGCAGAAGTGCAGTGGGAAATGGGCCTGCTCACAGGAAGACATAGACCAACATCTGAAGAAGACATACAGCAACCCTGAAAGACAGCAGGAGATGGGAGAGTGCAACATTCTTATAGACCCCCATAAACCGGATGTGCAGTTTGACATGTCAGAGCTGCAGCTAAAGGAAGTCAGAGAGGTCGTCCACAAAGCAAGGGTAAGCTCTGCTCCAGGACCAAGCAGCACCTCGTTCAAAGTGTACAAGAACTGTCTCAAACTCATGCTGCCTTTGTGGAAGATCCTGTGAGTCTTCTGGAGAAGGGGGAAGGTGTACGATGTGCTTCCAAGCCCATCAAATCTGTACACATGGGGCAAAGCAGAGTCACCAGCATGTCCACTGTGCACAAAGGCACTTGGAGAGGGACAGTACGGATGGAGGCATGATCAGGTCCTGAAGACCATTGCTGAAGCCATCAGCTCAGGAGTTGCAGGAGCTCTCGGCATCTTGGAAACTGCCAGCAGGCTGGATGGAGAGCGACCACTGATGCGGCAGAGAGGGCTTCAGGATGGGGGTGGCTCAAAAGAGGAGAGCCATGGAGTCATAAGTAGCAAGCAGCTGGGGTCTGGTCAGCCGCGGTGTATGATGTCGAAAGACAAAAAACACCCGATGATTTCAGGTCCATCACTGAAGATGTGTCCAGAGGCATCAGATATACAGTAGATGCATGTCCACAGCGTATCAATCGAATGAAACCGCAATCACACCAACATCATTGTGTAGCGCTTCTATTTTTTTAATATCTAACACAATCTATGGCTAGGCATGGCTTTTGGTAATAACGGGAAGCTCAGTTGGTCGACAAACTGAAATGCCTGCCACAAACATTTTGGGTTAAGAGCTAGGTAAGAATGTGGTGCATTAGCCCACCTACCACACACACACACACACACACATTACTCCATCTCGATCCCCAGTGACAGGAAGCAGCCCCAGACTTCCTGGTTTAATAGATACTTATTTCAGATTATTTATTTCACTTATTTCACCTTTAGGCTGTAATGTATCTGACGGCTGGAAGCCGGATTTGTCATCAGCAAAGTTCCTCAGCAAAATGTTTGTGTAGGGGTGTGTGGATGTGGGGGTATGTGTGTGTGCACGTTGTAACTGCCAAACGTCTTATCTCTTGACAAACAAACCCAACACGTATTTGTGTGTGTGCACATGCATGTTTGTTGTACCTGACACAAGCGCACGTGTGTGTGGGGGGGTATTTTCCTCCTCTCCAACTTCTTTTGGCCGTTGGCTTGAAGCGCAGTAGGCTTATAGTGGTTTTTCTTGTATACATTTTTATTCAACTCAACCGTGATGGTTGAGTTGAATAGCCTTTATTAGTTTCAGTGTTAGTTTTATTATTTTTTGTAATATGGGGTATTTGTCAGGGGCGAGATTCAAAGAACAAAGAAAGCATTGAATTAATAAAAACTCAAACAAAACATACCATTTAAAAAAATGTATTCACTTAGGATAGATGAACTATCCACAAAAGACAACTATAAAAGATTTGTCAGTGTGTTTGTGTCATTAACCAGAAAAACAACAACAAAAGTCCATAAAATGTAGATATGGGCACAAATGTGTAAACAGTCATGATGCAGCTTTATGTGTGAAATGTGTGTAATTCTGCTTCGGAGGTGAGATGTAGGCAGTGTGCCGCATAATAATGAAAATAGCCAATAGACTAAAGACACACATGGGGCCCTATCTTGCCGGTCTGAAACGCAAGTATCAAACGCAAAGCGCAAGTGGCTTTGTGGGCGGATCTTGGGCGCTGTTGCTATTATGCGGCGGGATAAATGACGCTTGCGCCCAGCGAAATCTAAAATGGGTTGGTCTGAAGTAGCTACATTAGTCATAGGTGTGGTTTGGGCGTAACGTGCAATAAACCAATCAGAGCGTCGTCTCACATTCCCTTTAAAAGCAGGCGCGCTTGTTCCATGGCGAGCACATCGCGCATCGCCACTACTGGACCCAGACGTGTCCAATCCCGCCGTAGCGCGCGCATGGCCCATCAGAGGGAAACATAATTAGTTAGTCTGTTTAAATCTTTTCAGCTTTTCATTTTCCGTTGACAAAATGTAAATAAAGAAATGTCACAAAGACATACTTTCCGATGTTTTGGCCTCACTCTCACTGAATCATGAGGTTATGAATGCATGGTGATATATTTGCATTGTAGTCTAACATTAGACCGAGATTACTTTGCTTATAGATGATGCAGCTCTTCTGTCAAATAAGCTCTCCTCTCCCGTGCTGCTGCTGGGGTATTTGGGTTAAATGGCATCGGCACATGCAGTTCAACATCACGTCTCCTGAAGTCCTGTAATATTTCTTCATTTATGTCATCAACACGATTCATGGAAATGTTGTGTAAAACACAACATGCCACAAAGAATGCTGCGACTTTTTGAGGACTGTACTGTAAAGTGCCTCCTGATTTATCCAAACACCTGAAGCGCATTTTCAGTATGCCGAATGTTCTTTCAATTACACCGCGTGTTTCTGTGTGTTTTCGATTATAAAACATTTCACGCGCTGTTGCTGGCATAATAAAAGGTGTCATCCTGGTGTCCTTATATACCTATGTGTCTTGCGACTATTGGTCAAACGGGTTAATTTGATCCGTCATTACTATTAGCCTGAATATTTTGGGTAACTGTGTACGCTCGATTTATGCCTATTTTTTCACATATGTGGTCATATTTTTGCTTGTATGTATGGTTTGCAAAAATGGGAACTGCTTCCTTGTAGATGAGAGAAGCAAAGTGTATGCACGTTGTACACACGCTACATTATGGCCAGGGACGGGTGGCCATCGGGAGGTTCGGGAGATTTCCCGAACGGCCGGACGATTTCAGGCCGAGCCGGCCGGCCGTAATTATTTTTTTATTTTTTTATTTTATTTTGTATTTTTTATTTTGTGTATTATTATTTTTGGGCCGGTCCAGATTTTTGGACCGCACCCCCCCCACCCCACCCCCCGGCCAACAATCACGCACGGGGGGGTTGTTGACGGGGCGCGATTGTTGACGGGGGGGGGCTACCCCTGATTATGGCCAAGCATGCGCCCTTAAAATAGCGTCTGAATAAGCGCCACTGACTTTAGACAAGGTTTTTCCTGGTCTGTGGCGCAAATGTTTTCTGAAACTGCAAAATAGCACCAGGGAACGTTTGCGCCGGGACACGCCTCCTGTTTTCGCTGAACCGCCCCCGGAGCGCAAGTTCATTCCCCAAGTGAAGGACTTGCGCCGGTTGAGGGAAAATTCCAATGTGCGTCGGGTGCAAAATAGGAATTGTACAAGCGCCAGTGTACAAAGTCAATTGTGCTGAGTGCAAGATAGGGCCCATGAACAGCATGTATTAAACCCATGCATGAGCTGCACATGACATTGCTTGGGATCCAGGAGTCTCAGGGAGCTGAAAAAAAAAACATGATTTCATATCCACCCAAAATACTAGGCTTATGCTTACTCTATAAACAGAGAGCATGGAGACTGTCTGAACATAACACTCTGCCTCCTGCCTATTATTTCACCATTCATTGAATATCGAGTGGAAGATATCTCAAAAAAACATTCACTAGTCACAGATATGACTGTTTGTGTTGCTTGATATTGTCTGAAGTAGTCCAGGCGGGTAAACAGATTATTTCCAAAAGTCTTTAAGATATTACTTTCAAGACGCGTTTGACTGCAAAACAAATGGAAAAAGACGAAGAGTGAATACGGCAGCACATTCGGCAAAGCAGGACATCGAAAAAATCTTTTCTCAAGCGCGTCTTAAAAGGTCTTAAAAGGAATATTTTGAAGACTTTTGCAAATGATCTGTTTACCCGCCTGAACTACTTTGGATAATAGCAAGCAACAAATGCAGACATATCTGTGAGTGGTGAACTTTTTTTTTTTAGATATCTTCCACTCGATGTTCGATGGATGGTGAAAGAATAGGCAGGAGGCAGAGCGCTACGTGCTCTCTGTTTATAGTGAGGATGCAAGATGTATGAAATAAATTGACAAAGACGAAAACTATAGACTTTTTCTCTATAATTTTACTTTATATTAGTTTTGTATGTTTTGTAACCACATAATACAGTTTCAGTTAATTTCCCGTTTTTTTGTAAAGCCTCGTTTTTATTTTTATTTCAGTTGACAGAAATGTTTTTTCACACCTAGTTTTTGTTATTTCGTTAGTTTTCGTTAACGTTAATAACTGTGGTCTGGACATCGACCTTCTCAGAAAGTGTCTGTAAAGGTTTCAAATCCACACCATGTAGACTGCCCACTAGAAATACACAAAATCCAGGAAACAAGTAAACATGAAACAAGGTGTAACACCACCCCTTTTGGATTCTGGCCCAGGCTCTGTGCCACCTCCCCCCAGAAGTATAGTATAGGACAGCTTGATCCCAGATTACCTGTTTATAGGCCGGTTTAGCTTATCTCTGCCCCCTCGCACCCCCTGAGTCAGACACCACCTTCACCTTCACCACTTCACCACTGCCGTCGCAAATCAAAAGAGACTTCCCAAATGAGCTTCTCTAAGCACTACTCTAGTAGGGGGGGGGGGGTAGAGATGGGAGTTTCATCAACTTTCTATTTCGTAGTATAATACAAGATGGGTGCCAAGGGGCTACCAGGCACAGACAGAAGACAACATTAGCTCGCTGTTCACACTGCTGCACTATACGTTTCAACTCTCCCATTCATTACCGGCGGTTTCGTACCCAACAAACCGAGGCCCCTGCCTAATTAAAAAACACAAAAAGTGAAAGTTTAAAAATGAGCGTGATTGGGATTATTGATACAAATTATTGGCAGAGGAAGGAGTGAAGGGAAGATATTGGATTGACCGTTCTGCAACTTTATCTTTTTTTTCTTCTTCTTCCGCCCACACACCACTTGACATCTCAGTCCGCCACAGCAGACGGTGATGAAGGAAAACAACATTTCTTATGAAATGCCCAGCTATTGGTTTTCTAATCCACTGAGATTTTGACACAACATAAATGATTTGATTATTACTTTAATATTATTATTATCAATTGAATGAAACCTCAAGTCACAGCAACACCGTTGTGTTGAGCTTCTATTTTGTATATATCTAACACAGGGGTCTCCAACCTTTTTTCTTAATTTTCCTAAAGAGCTAATTTGACAAAATGAAAGTGGCCAAGAGCTAGTCATGTTTTATATTATTAGTAACATTTATTCACATAGCTGATCTCCACCTAAACCAGTTGAATAAGCTTCTTTTGTGCGAACATTTACAAAATGTTGATATCCAACACTCACATTTTGTATCAAAACATCTTAAATTCAGCAGCATGTGCATGCTTCTTTCTGTATGCAGTTCTTTACATTGAATGTGTCGAGCACACACTATCAAATCTACATCAAATTAATGTCATAGAAAACAAATGTCATTACTTGTTATTAATGTCATTACAATTTTACTTGTCCTTATTTTCTGTCTGTCCACATATCACTGTATCACATCATCACTTTCCTTCACTTCATCATCTGTAGTTCACATGCATGTTACATACATTCAGTCTTTTCTATAGTTAGAAAAGAGATGATGCATGGAGTCAACAAGAGAGGTGTATGCTGGAGTGTATCCACTCAGGTTCACTCATATGGAGTCATTTAAATGTTCATCTGTCAGTCTTGTTCTGAACTTTGCTTCACAAAGGTATGTTGACCCAAACAAAGCAGACATTTTCAGAGCTAGTTTTCTGGCTCTACTAGGTTGCAGAAATGTGCATGAATGCTGTTGAGATTTTAGCTGGACATCATAGGATTGACACAACAGTTCAGTCATCTGTCCTGAAATCTCACCTATGTCCACTGTCATGAAGGGGTTGGCAACAACTGTCACACAGGGCTCAACATTCTCAAAGTCACTGAGTCTGCAAACTCCTGCCCAAACTTGGACAGTAGGTTACAATACAAAGGTACATTAATGGCTTTCCAACACCTTTGCGACTGAGGGGAAGTGCTGAAACCTTTTGTTTTTCACTTGTTAAAAACAAAAGTTGTTAAATGTGTTAAATGTAAAATGACAGTTGTTTTGCTTTATACACCTTAACAGTACTGATCATATCACATGTGTTTTTATTTTTACCTTGTAACTGTTGGTTCAAGTGATTCAGTTTCTCAGTTACATCCGTCAAGAACGCAAGGAAAGAAAGCGCTGTAGTATCTTACCCCTGCTTAGCCATCTGATTTCAGTGTGGAGAAGGAGATTCCCATACTCAGCAGAACATTCCTCCAGGAATTGCTTGAAGTGCCTGTGTTGCTTGGCCTTTGCTCGAATGGAGTTGATAATCTTAACAACAGGTGTCATGACATGATCAAATCCCATAACCTTTGAGCATATAGCCTGTTGATGAATGATACAATGATAGTTCAGAAATTTAGGAAAGTCCGGGTCCGCTTTGCAGGGGGCAATAAATCCTGAGTGACGCCCTGTCATAGCCGGCACTCCGTCAGTTGTTACAGACACCAGCTTTTCAACAGGGATCTTTTTTTCCACAAAGCAGTCCTTCACAGCATTGTAAATATCAACTCCTTTGGTTGTAGTTTTCAGTGGAAGTAAGGTAAAAAACTCTTCTTTTGTGGAAAAGTCCATCACCATCCGAACGAAGACATCCAGTTGGGCCGTATCGCTGGAGTCAACCAACTCATCACACTGGATCGAAAACCATTTGCACCTGTCCATGCCCCATTCTAGCTGCTCCGCTTCATCCACAGACAGCGCAGACACTCTCCTTGCCACCTCCTTAGCACCAAGTTGTACATCGGCAATAGCAGACATCATTTCTCTTACTTTTATGGTCCTTGAATAACGTTTCAGCCACTGCAGTCTTCGCCTCTTTTACAATCCCGCCATCAGTGAAGGGCTTTTTGTGCTTTGTTAGGATGTGCGCCACTTTAAACAAAGCCTCTGTTGCTGTGTTGGCCTTCTTCTTTGCTTTGGTAAACGGAGACATGTCTTCTCTGTTCGTAGACTGCTACCGGCCGGAAAGTCCTGTGAAAAGTTGCTGTGGACTTTGGTGAACTGGCGCTCGACGTTCATCTTTTACCGACTGTGTGAGACACACACACTTGTCATTCACATTTGTGAAAAAAAACTCTGTTTCACATTCCTCATGAAAATAGTATATTTTTTGCCTTTTTTTTGGCCTGGCTATTTTCCGTCATTGTCAAATCTGGTGTGTGCTTGCTAGCTAGCTTGCAGCGTGTCGGCGTCACTGACGTAACCAAACTTGACAGCAGCGTAACTCGTTTAATTGGCAAATAATCGTTTAGTGTCAGAAGGGGGCAGGATTTAAACAGGTTTACCATGTGAATGTTACCAAATGTATGTACATATTCTTTGAACCTTTAGCAAGCCACTCAGAAACGGGTAGCGAGCTACTGGTAGCTCGCAAGCGACGTGTTGGAGACCCCTGATCCAACACAATCTATGGCTGGACGCAATCCAAGATGGCGCCACAGGTGGACGCCACGGTTCTGCGCTCTCTCATACTTCTACACAGTATTAAAGGACGCCTATCGCTCTGTCCCCCAAGCAGCTTTGGGACTCTCTGATCACTGTCTGGTTCATCTTCTCCCAACTTACAGGCAAAAATTAAGATCTGCTAAGCCTGTGGTCAAGACTGTAAAGAAATGGACCAACGAGGCAAAGCTGGAGTTACAGGCCAGTGTTGAGGCTGCTGCTACAGACCTAGACAAACTTACTGACACTTACTGACATCTTACATTAGTTTTTGTGAAGATTTGTGTGTGCCGACTAAAACCTTCTGCACATACAACAATAAACCCTGGTTTACTGCACATCTCAGCTTTGTCAGGCCAAGGAGGAGGCCTACAGAAGTGGGGACAGGATCTTGTACAACCAGGCCAGAAAGACACTGACAAAGGAGATCAGAGTAGCAAAGAACACCGCACACTGGCTGACGACCTGAATGTTATCTACTACAGTTTTGAAAAGCCCACCTTCACACCCTTCACCCACCCTGGCTACACCAAACAGCCACCCACACTCCCTGCATGCCCCTCACCCCTCCCCACTGACCCCCCACCTGCATCCTGTGAGGAAGAAGTGAGACAGCTCTTTCACAGACAGAAGACCAGGAAGGCCCCAAGCCCAGACGGCATGTCTCCCTCCTGCCTGAAGTCTGTGCTGACCAGCTGGCCCCCCATCTTCACCCAGATCTTCAACAGATCACTGGAGCTGTGGGAAGTCTCCTCCTGCTTCAAACGCTCCACTTCACCGCGGTCCCCCACAGACGTCAACGCCCTGACGTCTGTGGTCATGAAATCCTTTGAGAGACTGGTGTTGGCCCACCTAAAGGACATCACAGGCCCCCTGCTGGACCCCCTGCAGTTTGCTTACTGGGCAAACAGGTCGGTGGATGATGCAGTGAACATCGGACCGTTGTCCCAGAAGTCCTCAGCCCCAACCTGTTAGTGGACCACTAACCTCCTGACAGACAGGAGGCATTAGGTGAGGCTGAGGAAAATCACATCCAGCACCCGGACCATCAGCACTGGCACCCCCCATGGACCTGGAGACCAGGAGACCTGTCTGTTAAGGCCAGTTCAGATCAATGATTTGCAATGGTTTTAGAAAGTTTCAGAGTTTAACTGGTTGTTGCAGAGCATCTGAAACCGTTGCCTGGGGTTTCCTGGACCTCCCGTGTCAAATCGGCAAGTGCAGTCTTAGAACGTAAGGACGTAGCTATTTCTCTTCAGCCAATCAGCAAAGGCACAAATACACTATCCTGAAAGTTCAGGGAGGATGGGCCACAACATTAAAATGACTTGTTTGCAGAAAAACAAAAGTCAGCAACGGTAATGTGAAGAAACGCGCTCCGGGTTTTCGCTTCAGGCCACCCTGGTTGTTAATGTGCTCCAGTTCCAAGGTTTAACACGGACGGACATACCGGGGAACTGGGAAATAAGCATTGCTGCTAGGTGTACAGTGTTTATTAAAAGTATGTTATAAGCTTTACATCACGTCCCGACATTCCTGCTTTAAATCTGAACCTATGCGTTGGACAAACTTATTTTAAAAGGGGAAATTATAAAAATGTAACAAGTGGTAAACTCACTGCTTTGATATTTTGTCTCTCACCAGTTGATGGAAAGCGCAGCGTTATCATTAATGTAGTCTTTCTCCAGTTGAAATAGAGTCCCTGGAGCATGTGTTTTGTTTTTGGATGAGTAAGCCAGTGCACCGCCGGCTTCAAACTCCTGGCATAACGTAGCGTTAGCACCCAGTCTCTACCACTGCAATAGCCATGTAGGGCTGGTCCAGTTTCAGAACGTTATCTTGTCATTATTTTGCCAGCAGTTGCCAGTTGCATCCAGTCTTGTTGCGAATCTTTGATCTGAACAGATCAAAGACGGTCATCGGCTTCACGCGGGACGGTGACAAGTCTGCATACAGACGGGAGCTTGAACAGCTGGCTCTCTGGTGCGGTCAGAACAACCTGGAGCTAAACACGCTCACAACTGTGGAGATGACAGTGGACTTCAGGAGGGGCCCCCCAAACTTTCCCCCTCCTCCCCATACTCAACAGCACTGCGTCTGCTGTGGAAACCTTCAGGTTTCTGGAATCCACAATCTCCCCGGACCTAAAGTGGACACTCAACATCGACAGTCATCAAAAAGGCCCAGCAGAGGATGTACTTCCTGCGCCAGCTCAGGAATTTCAACCTGCCTCAGGAGCTGCTGATCCAGTTCTACACTGCAATACTCCAGTCTTTCCTCTGCACTTCCATCACTGTCTGGTTTGGTTCAGCCAGAAAAAGCTGCAGCTGCAGAAAAAAAATCATCGGTGCCAACTTGTACACACTGTATATTGTATACATGCATATTCTGTCATGTTCTCCTACCTCGTGAATATAGTTACCTGTTAATTATTCCATATTTATTCCAGCATCTTTGCATTATTGTCTTCCTGCTACAAATTCATTGCGGCATCCGTAACAATATATATATAAAACAAATATATATATATACCTTTTTCTATATATGTTTATATCTGTATGTTTATGTTCATCTTGTTCAGCTTGTCATTCTTGTTTTTTTGTCTATTCTGTGTAAGTACACTATGAGAGCACAAGAAACCGGAGTCAAATTCCTTGTATGTTACGCATGCTTGGCCAATAAAGCTGATTCTGATATGGCTTTTGGTAATAACAGGAGGCCCAGTTAGTCGACAACTTTAAATGCCTGCCGCACACATGCTAGGTTAAGAGCTAGGTAAGTATGTGTTGTATTAGCCCCCCTACCATACACACACACACACACATACCCACACTACCCCATCAGTCAGGAAGAAGCTCCAGACTTCCTGGTTTAATAGACACTTATTTCAGATTATTTATTTCACTTATTTCCCATTTAGGGTGTATAGTATCTGACGGATGGCAGTCGGAATTGTGAGTTACACAAGAGTTTAACACACACATACCAAATAATCTCTCTCTCTCTCTCTCTCTCTCTCTCTCTCTCTCTCTCTCTCTCTCTCTCTCTCTCTCTCTCTCTCTCTCTCTCTCTCTCTCTCTCTCTCTCTCTCTCTCTCTCTCTCTCTCTCTCTCTCTCTCTGTCTCTCTCTCTCCTAAAAGAAAGCTGTCCACATAATGTCCAATAATGAATTACATTTCAGGCACAGGTAAATTGGCCATTTGGCTCACAAGAAAAAACAAGCTGCAGGGCAGCAGATCTGTGGATCCAGTTCAGGTCCTGAAAGGACTGGTGGCAGCTCAGCTAAGGGAAGCGCATGCTTATTACAAGCTGGTGGGTAATATAGATGCTTTTAGCCTCTTTCGGACCCTGGGGGGAGTGTTGTTTACAATGCAAAATGAGGATGGATTGTGATTGTGTTTATCCCTTTGCCAGGTTTTTCTTTCAGTGTGTATCATTTTAATTTAGTTTTTTCTTTGTAGAAGGTACTTATTTAAGTAATTATTATATAAGTCCTGTATTTGATTTTATAAAGAGCTTTTTAATCTCTCTCTCTCTCTCTCTCTCTCTCTCTCTCTCTCTCTCTCTCACTCACTCACCTCAGGTAACCTCTTCAGGATGCTGAACTTCAGTTTCTCGTTGGCGTCACCGTTGTCCAAATCTAAGAATAAAACACAAAAAAAGAAAGAAGGAAAGAAAGATAAAAAGGAAAAAGGAAATGAATACATTTGTTTTCTTTTACACAAAAGATTAAAAGAAAAACGTGCAGCAACCCCAACCGCAACCTAACACAATACTATATTCGTTTGAACTCGGCTACGAAATTACCAAACACACTTTGAAGGTACACTTCTTAAACACTGTCAGATGCATTAATCAAGTTTAAAAATATCAGCAAAGTATTAATAATAACAAAATAAATACAAGTGAGACATGTTTAAACGTACGAATATGTGTACGTGTGCCAAATCAAAAGGTGAAAAAAAGTACAAACTGGGATACGATACAATGTAAGGTCAAAAGAAAATTGTTATTATATATATATATATATTAGTGGTGGGCATAGATTAATTTGTTTAATCTAGATTAATCTCACTGTAATCTTGGAATTGATCTAGATTAATCTAGATTAAAATGGCTCATTTGAATTCTGTCGAAGGCATTCATAATATGTGTGTGCTACCTAAATAATGACTAAAAGTAAGTCTGCACGATCGTAACCCATCCCGGACCTACGACCAACAGGGGGGGGGGGGGGGGGGGGGGGCGCCGGGCAGAGGACGCAGCCATTCCGCAGCGCAGCTTAACGGCGTTAATTTTTTTTATCGCGCGATAAGAGTCTCGCGTTATCGCCGCGCGTTAACGCCGATAGCGGCCCACCACTAATATATATATATATATATACTGTATATATATATATATATAGTTATTTATTTTATTAAATCCCCTGGGCCATGATGATGCACTTCTCTTCATGACTTCAAAGTCTTTAAGACGCTCCGCATGCACACTTTGAAGTTGTGAGACCATTGATGCTACGATCACCAAAAGATTATCATTTGTAATGTCCAAAATATGTGTTTGTTTATTTTGTTAGGGAACAAAGAGAGAAGCAAAAATAATTAATATTGAGTCTTTGTAGATTTCAATCTCATGAGAGACACAAATTACTTTGATTCTCATTGCCGCCAAGTAAGGATATTAGCTAAAACAAAGCAATGCAATGTCCCTGTTTTAATTATGCTAGCATATTTATTTTATTATAATTTTGAACGTTATGAACAATATTCTGAATATTGTGAAGAATATTATTATTCATATTGTTATTAGTATTTTTAATGAATGCTATATTCTACAAATACTGTAAAATAATAGTTTACTAAACATATAGTTGTTCAACAGCAGTTTCCCACATTTAATGCAGTGTGTGTGTATTTGTGTTTGTGTGTGTGCGTGTGTATATTTGTTTGTGTGCGCGTGTGTGTGTGTGTGTGTGTGTGTGTGTGTGTGTGTGTGCATGCTCGTGCATGTGTGTGTGTGTGTGTGTGTGTGTGTGTGTGTGCACATGTGAGTGCGTGAATGTGTGTGTCTGGGAGCATGTGGTTGTGTTATTAATTAAAATCGGCAAAAGGGTTGCGGGGGGATTTCCCAGCAACACGCCTGTTCCCATTCGTTCCCATAATGATGAAGGGTTCCTTGACATTACATAAATACATACACAAACACAAAACGTGCCAACAGTACATCAAGTCAAATGATGCTGCTGTGTTAAATGACCTTATTAAATTAATATCACCACTCTACTCTAGCGATTTCCCCCAGCATGCTGCAATGAGGCGTTGGTTTAAATACTATCACTTGATTGTCTGGCAAAACACACTACGGCTTCTAGTTTGCCATAAGCAATGCAGCAAACTCATCTGTTTTGGCAACATTTTGAAAAAAATCGATATGCCTATACGGCTCAAACTGATGTGAAGTTGGAGATCCAGTAGGCATAATACATTGTGAAGAGGCTCAACAAGTGGAAAGTTGAGACACTGCTAGCACTTCTCGTAGCTCTTTTGAGCCTCCAAATGTTGCAAAAATGAAGAAAGACATCCAGTCTGCAGCGTGCATAATACAGCTGAGCCAAGGCCGTAACCAGATTTTACATCTGTGATTGCTGTGATAAATCCTACTTGAACAGCTGCTTCCATTGCGGAATAGACAGAGCACCGGTGCTGAACGAAACACTGAATGAAAGAAAAACGTATATTTTTAAACATCCCCGTTGTGCTACCGTCGCCCGTCGAGGGTTTTGAACATGTGTATACCTCTCATTCGACCATGTTATACGTTACGCATGGCTGTAGTAAACAGAAGAAGTAGAGGTTGTAAACCACCAACAAAACAAAAGCTCCAGGGCTTGTCAAATCCTTTGCATGAGCATTTCATCTCATAATTCCTGGTAGATCACCATTGCTTTTTTACATCTAAAATGACTGTGATGTTCTTTTTATGGATGAAACCGTCCTTATCACTCCACACGTTGCTGTTGTTACTACAAGCAATGTTATGGGAATATCCGGAATGCCGATGGCGGAAACAGCTGTTCAGGCATGCAAGTTAAATGTTCGCTATGTCAGAACTTATTCGACAAAGGTGTTTCCATCCCATTTACTGCATTAACTCTTTTTCGAAAAAGGCAAAAACAACCTCAAGCGAATTTTGCCCTTTCCATCAACCATTACTCGTGCAATACTTAAAAATGCGCATAAAAATATGGCTTTCCACAGAACGGAAATGTTGATTTTACAGTAAAATATGTGAATCCCTAGAGCGAGTGAGTGAGTGAGTGAGTGTATGAGTGTGTGTATGTACCAGTCATGAGGCGGGTGACCAGGGTCTCAGTGAGCTGCAGCAGACCGTGGTCCACGTACTGCAGAAAGCTGTGGTGAGGTAGACATCGCACGCCCAACACCGATAACATTGTATTATAGCCTAGAGAGAGAGAGAGAGAGAGACAGACAGACAGACAGACAGACAGAGAGAGGGTGGTAGACACCGCACGTACAACACTGATAACACTGTATTATAGAGAGAGAGAGAGAGAGAGAGAGAGAGACACTGCATGCCTAACACTGATAACACTGTATTATAGCCTAGAGAGAGAGAGAGAGAGAGAGAGAGTGGTAGACACCGCACGCCCAACACTGGTAATACTGTATTATAGCCTCGTGAGAGAGAGGGAGCATGGAGTAATAGAGACAGAGAGAGAGAAGATAGATTAACAGAGAGAGAGAGAGAGAGATGTATCTAAAAATCACACTGCATGTATGAAACAAGCAATTAGGGGGAATAGAGTGTGAATGGATGAGTGCATGAGTGCAGATGCGAGTGTGTGAGTGCTGTGCATGATGGGAATGTAGTCATACATGGGAAAAGAAAAACATACATGAACACAACCACACACAAACCGGCAAAATGCATCCAGTTAGTATCAAATTGGAGTGAGTGTGTGTGTGTGTGTGTGTGTGTGTGTGTGTGTGTGTGTGTGTGTGTGTGTGCGTGCGTGCGCATGCGTGAGTGTGTGTGTGTGTGTGTGTGTGTGTGTGTGTGTGTGCGTGAGTGTGTGTGTGTGTTACTACCTGGTGGTAGGGGCAGACAGAGGCCCCTCGTGGCTTCCAGGACCCGACACATGAAGTGGAAGACGGACCACTCTGATGAGCTACCCTGCTGAGTGCTAACACACACACACACACCATAGTGTTGCACATGTGGACACCGGAGAGGAAGATGGGATTGTAGTCGCACATGCGGAAAGATGAACGCACGCTCACACACACACACACACACACACACACACACACACACACACACACACACACACACCAACATAATCTAGTTTAATCTGATTGAACATATGTCATAGGTGCCACTGAGGTACATTTAGTGAAATAATACATCCGGCATAACTTCACACACACGCATGTACGCACCCACACACACACACACACACACACAGTGAGAGGTGAACTGTGTTACTCACAAGCACAGAACACGTGGGCCCAGTTTGTACTTCAACCACACGTACTCCAGCATGTGTCTGATGAGTTCCAGCTAAACATACACAATAACACATTAACACACAAACATTAACACACACATTAATACCTACATTTACACACACATGAATACATACATTAGCACACGCACATTAATACATACATTAACACACACACACACACACACACACATGAATACACACACACACACATGAATACACACATTTTAACACACACACATTAATACATTCATACGCACACAAAGTAATACAGAGTAAGCAAGATAATATATCAATGTCCAATGCTAGTCCCTCAGTACACGTTCCTTGTGATATATGATAAGGCAATTTAAACATTCTGAAAAAAAAATGAAAGATGATACCTTGCCACAATTACTGGTACACAAACATGTAATTAATAATTAAAACAAAATCCCCCCCTATGATTGTGGAATAACTAATTATGTCTCTTACAAACAACCGCAGACATTGACAGAAAAATTAACAAGTTGCTCTCTGTGACTTAAGTCTGTGGAATTCCTCATGCTCATGGGAATTGTAGTTTTTTATTCGGATAGACTACATCCTTTTCCAGGACTTGTAGGGACTTAAGCTGTTCTCTCTAGAGGACTCGATTCAGATATAAAAAGATACATGATATCATTTTTACTCTCTCTTCTCCTCCCTTTCTAAATTTCTATGTCCACCGGATGACGCAGGTACATGTGCAATTCACACACATGTACACAAAACACACATGAATACATACACACACACAAATGTATACACATATTAACACACACACACACACACACACATCAATACACACATTCACACATTAATTCATTCATACACACACATACACACATTAATACAGAATTAGAGAGTTTATATATCAACGTCAAATGCTAGTCCCTCATTACACGTTCCTTGTGAAATATGATAAGGCAATTTAAACATTCTGAAAAAAATGAAACATGATACCTTGCCGCAATTATGGTACACAATAAACGTAATGAATAAGATTTATTTTTTCCCCCTAATGATATGGGATAATTGAATAACTAATATTTTGTCTTTGTTGACAGAGAAATGAACAAGTTGCTCTCTGTGACTTAAGTCTGTGGAATTCTGTACTGAACTGTAGTTTTTTTCCTTTTCCAGGACTTGTAGGGACTTTAGCTATTCTCTCTAGAGGACTCAATTTGGTTATAAAAATATACATGATATGATTTTTACATTCTCTTCTCCTCCCTTTCTAAATTCCTTTGTCCACTGGGTGACACAGCTACATGTGAAGTTCACACACGTTTAGACAAAACACACACACCAGAAAGTCAACTACCACTGACAGATTGGTAATGAATACTATCCACTGCAATGAAGCACCTGTTACAAACACACACACACAAAATTACTCTCTCATCTCCTCTGAGCATCGGCACAACAGGATGAACACCTACCCAAGGATATCCTCCATTAGTCTCTCTCTCTCTCTCTCTCTCTCTCCCTCTCCCTCTCTCTCTCTCTCTCTCTCCTTATCAGTATGCAACACGTCACCCTAAAAAGCCACAAAAAAACATGAACGATTTTCTCTCACCCCCTCCTCCATCTCCCCTGGCAAACACATAGTTTATGTCTATGTAAACACATTCTAAAAACACATACTTGTTTTTGCGGTTTTACTTGCTTTGCTTCATCGGCTTATTCTCCTCCAAGCAACATGTTTACCGCTAAAGCAACCAAGAACATTTACAAATTCTTTCATACCAAAAGAACTAACTTTGCTAAATTCGTAAAAACCACTCACACTGGAACTATGTTTTAAATAACCACTGACAATAAAGACGATGATTATTATTATTATTATTTGAGTTGCACAAGTGTTATTGCGTTATCCTTACACAAAAAGAGTTCCTATCCAGGCTTGTACATCTTATTAACTACAACATCTTGCAGTAATGCTTCTGGAATCTGCTAATCGTATACTAATCGCCCGGCAACATGGGATCTCCTCTGAGTGGGCGGGGGGGCGGTGAATAATGTGTATGATGATCACACACTCATTAAAAGAAAGACGTATTTTCTGCTAATGACAACGAATGGCTTGATATTCAACACACACAAACACACACACACACACACACACACACACATAAATCACATACCGACACCGACATGAATCGTGCACCGCCACACACCTACATCACACACACACACACACACACACACATACACACACAATCACACTGATTAGACAGTGTAATTTTCCAAAATAATTAATTTGCCATTGGGTGATGGTTGAAATGTGTTCCAGGTGGAACGGGAGTGCATCCGAAGCTACTTAGCAGGCTAAACCATAGTTTATGAATAAATATTCCACCCTGTGGCAGAGAGGGGTTGTGGTTTTTCAATTAGGTGGTAGGGATTGCTTACGCTTCAAGTCGACCATCAATTTCAACTAAATCGTCTAAGTGGGATCGAGAATCGGAGAGTTGCAATACCAGACGCCATTGCTAAAAGCGATGACTATCCAATTGGCGGCAAACTTTGAAAACAATGTTGGCTACAGCCAAACTTTTCCTTCTGCAGAATAATGAAAAGAAAAACCACTAAAATTAAAAAATAATAATTTGATAATCTGATTTTTTTTGTTATCTTTTAGATTTAGTTATTTCTATCCATTCTCTGCATCTCCCGCACATGCATGTCTTATAAGGCGGTCTGTGTTGCAAGTTGGTGAACAAAGACACTAGCCAGATTATGTGTCACTATTATTGTATTCCTTAATGCAACGTAAAACCCAGACACCGGCACACAACTGTGGCTCTTTTTGTTTCTGACTGTCCTACACAATTTAACCACAGGGGTGAGCAGCTGACTAAGCAGTTACAACAAGACACTCTGTACCAGTGTGTCGCAAATTCCAGTTGCATTTTTTATCAATCAATTTTAATTTGCCTTTGATTATGTTCTGGCCACCATCTAATGGCTTAGAAAGAAATTGGCCAAAGGCCAAACTCACTTGCCGACCCCTGGTCTAGACTATCAGGATAGTCTAGTATAGTCTTCTAGACAATACTAGACTGATAGTCTAGGGGTTAGAAAAACCCCTAGACTTTCCTGATAGTCTAGAATATACTATCAGGACTATCAGGATAGTCTCATTTTATTGTATGACATGTTTTTATATGAAGCACTTTGAGTCTGCCTCGTGTAGGAAATGTGTGTTATAAATAAAGTTGCCTTGCCTTGCCTAAACCAGTGGTTTTCAAACTATTTTTACAAATGTACCCCCTCTAAGATATTCTTTCAGCCAAGTACCCGTTTCACCAGCACACAACATTTTGGGGAGGGAAAAAAGATTAATAAGGCATTTCGCATCACTTCTTCCGACGTGACCTGAAGTCAGAAAGTTTTGTCTTGCAAAATAAACTGACATGACCCTGCTGGCTTCACGCTGTTTGCTAATTTCTCCCCTGAAAAAAGCACAAAGCCAGAGGGGGGTCAGCACTTGTGCACCTTTTGAGAAACACTGGTCTAGACTATACTAGACTATCCTGATAGTCTAGACTATACTAGACTATGAAATTACTGAATAAATACAAAAATAAAAAAAACATTTCAGGCTCTCACAAACGCATTTATAACATTTACACGCAAGTTGACAATTAGCTGTAGGAACATAAATTCGGAGAAAGGTCGTGGTGCGTAGAAACGAGGGGGGCGTGTAAATAATACCGCTGATGATAATGTTAACTGTGATCCATCACAGCAAGTTCCCTCCAGGTTAGCTTGTTTTTTTGCTTAAAAAATGTAACGGTTTTCACCCATAACCTTCCCCCTGTATCACCACAGCCATTAGTCTCAATAAGCACTGACAACGGGCGGAGGAGAAGCAGGAGGGGCGACGAGGAGTTGCTGCGAGGAGGTGGAGGAAGGAGAGGATCAGGAGGCGCAAGCAGAGGAGGATGAAGAGGAGGAGAGAGACTATGAGTAGGAGGTGTGAGAAGAGGAGGACGAAGAGGAGGAGAGAGAGGATGAGGAGGAGGAACGAGAAGAGGAGGGGGGGGGAGGATAGCTACCTGTCTAGCAATGCTGGTTTCTGTGGAAGCTAAGCAGGGCTGGTCTGCTTCATCCTTGGATAGGAGACCAGATGGTGCGGGTAGCTCATCCCTCCGGTCTATGTAATTTCCCCAATGCCCCAGGATGGAGACAGGGACTCTGTCCTGTCTAGAGCACCGTCTTTTAGATGAGACATTAAACCGAGGTCCTGACTCCCTGTGGTCCCAAAAGATGCATGGCACTCGAGTGCCATGCACTCAAGAGTATAGGGGTGCTAATCCCGGTGTCTTGGCCCAGTTCCCGACCTGGCGCTTGTACCAACATGGCCACCTAATCATCCCCTGGTCTCTAATTGGATAGTTTCATTCCTCACCTCCCCACTGTGAGAGCCAGTGTGTGGTGAGCGTTTTGCATACTTGCTGCCGTGCATCAGCCAGGTGGGTCCTACACACTGGTAGTGGATGAGGTGTGATTCCCCCTCATACACACACACACACACACAGTATGTAAAAAGTGCTTTGGGTGTCTTGAATATTGTATATAAATGCAATGAATTATTATTATTAGATAGTGAGCAGAATGGAGAGGAAATGAGTAGTCGGAAGAGGAGGGGGAGGAGGAAGAGGGAGAGGATGAGGAGGAGAGAAGAGGGAGGGAGAGGAGGATGGAGAGGAGGGAGACGACAGGCGTCTGTGTGGTCATGATAAAATAAAACATGCGCTGTTTTGTGTGTGTGTGTGTGTGTGTGTGTGTGTGGATGTGCGCCTGTGGTATGACATCAGTACTCAGCATAATGTAATGCCTGGACTCACAGATGACCATAAACATGTGCACACATGCGCATGTAGGCACATACATTCTCTCTTGTTTTGTTCAGCTTATCTAACTTTACATAACAACTTCAGAAGTCCTGAAACTAGACAGAGCAGTGTTGATAACTAACGGCAATGAATACATTCAATCATCACTTCCGAAAGTGAAAGTGAATGTGAAAAAGAAAAAAGGTTTGGCCGTTTGAAGGCAGCCATTTGCAGTCCTTAAACAGCGCACACAGAGGTGACTTCCAGATCCTTCTAGACCCTTCCTGTCCCCCCCACGGCCCAGCCATTAACCTTGAGCTGACTGGGAGCCGTTGTGTTGATATACGACGCCTGAATGCCTGAAGCTACTCTCTGGAGTGTAAAGAGCAGGAATATTAAACACCTACTTAACGCTAGGCCCAACTGTAGCTGTCTGACATAAAGATGCCAAGCAGAGAGGCGCCAGTTCTGGTTGTACAGAGCGTAAATGGGGAAGAATTTCAAATGAAGCGTTTCTGTCTTTCTTGACATGAAATCGTGTTTGAGCTGGTTGTATTTTGATGACACGAGCCTTGCTCACAAGAACTGTGTAAGACCAGTGAATGGTCATTCAACTCAATGAAACTGATAGTTCTGTGTTTTGTTTAATTATTTATTCATGCTTTTCTGTTCAATATGTACAATTTAGTCGACTACCAGATGCTTTTAACCAAAGCGACTTACAAATAATAATTATTTTATTTAGAAAGGTCATTAAGGAGTAGGTAGGGGTTAGGACATCTTGCTCAAGGATGCCTACACATACACTGCGGATATAGGGGTTCAAACCCAGAACCTTTTGAACACACACACACACACACAGCATACCAACCAGTTTGGCTACATAGTTGACCACCAACGAGTCTATCCTCTTCTTCCCCAGGCGAGGCAGGTGTCTGGTTAGATGCTCTCGAAGTTTGTCAACCATCTAAAAACACAAAACAGTGTTTTACATTGCTGATCTCCATCCTTCCTGCCAGCCAACAGTTGGCCAAGTTTAGCAGGTAAAATACAAAGGGTGTCTGGTACATTTACCCACACACACACACTCTCTCTCACACACACACACACATTTACACAATTTGAAGTGTGGTTGTCCAGGTATAATTATGCCCTCACACACAGACACACACCACCTTCATTAACTATTATATAAACCATTAAGCTCTGGGGAGTGACTGTTCAAAACTTTTCAACGTGTGTGTGTGTGTGTGTGTGTGTGTGTGTGTGCGCGCGTGTGTGTGCGTGTTTTAAGAACTTGGGCATGTACTCTCTACGAGGTCAAATTGAGTGCAGCTCGACTGTTCCCTCGACAACCGCGTCCAGAATTAGATTACGTGCGTGTGGATTATAGGGCAAGGAGGGAGAGAAGGGGCGGGGAGAGAGAAGCGATGAGGGGAAGGGAGAGAAGAGGAGAGGAGAGAGACAAGAAAAGAGAGGAAAGAAGAGAATAGGGGAGAAGAGAATGCATTTGGAGATCAGTGAGGAGAGGAGAGATTATGGGAAGGGAGAGGAGAGAAGAAGAGAGAGAATAGAGGAGACTCGGAGGAGAGGACGAAAGGGATGAGTGGAGAGGAGCAGTGAGGTGAAGAGAGGAGTAGTGAGGGGAGAGGAGAAGAAGGGAGAAAATAACTGAAGTGAGGAGAGGAGAGACTAAAGGGATGAAAAGGGAGAGGAGCATTAGGGAGAACCAATGAGCAGGGAGAGGGGAGAAGAAAAGTGAATCAAATAGAAGAGAGGAGAACAGAGGAAAGTGATGGATGAGAGCAGAAGATGCTGAAGGCTTGGGGGGGGGTGGGGGCGGCAGACGGGAAGAGAGGCAAGAAGGACAGAGAAGAGACGAGAGGAAGAGAAGAGAGATGAGGAGCAGAGGAGGCAGCTAAATATATATATGAATGAACTGAACTCTGGTGCCTGAGGACTGAGGCGCCCTGCTGGGGGAGAAAGCACAAACAACTAAAAAACAAAACTAAAATAAGTAAAGAGAGACAGAGAATATAATAGAAGATGGGGAGGGGGGGGGAGTGGGGGGGGGGGTTAAATGACATGACATAAGAGAAAAAACAAGAGACAGGGGAACAGACAGAGGGTGGGGACAGAGAAATGAGTACAAGACAGCTGGAAATGGGAGAGAGGTGAAGAACAGGTGGGCAAGCAGTGGGGGGGGGGCATGAGACGAGGGGGAGAAGAAACAGAGAAATAACAAAGTAAAAGGAAGAATACGAGAGGTGTAGGCGAGGTGGGTAAAGAGGGAAAGAGAGAGAGAGGATGGGAGAGAGAGGGTGAGAGAGAGAGAGAGAGAGAGAGAGAGAGAGAGAGAGAGAGAGAGAGGAGAGAGAGAGGGAGAGAGAGAGAGATGATGGGAGAGAGAGAGATGATGGGAGAGAGAAAATACAAACAGGGCACAATGAAAACAGAACGAAAGCGGGACAAAAGAGGGAGTGCGACACATACGCAGAGAAAATGAGAAAGGGACGCAGGAGGAGGAGGAGGAGGAGGATGAGGAGGAGGAAGGAGACGGACGCTCTATGAATAGCAGAAATGGTTTTCGCTCACATCTGAGTGAGTTCCATTACAGAGTTCAGCCCCACTACAGCCCTGCAGAGAGCACCCAGGGAAGCACCACAGAGCACTGCAGGAAATAAACCCACTCTGCCACTCTCATCAAGCACGGAAAGGGACCATTATACCAGTGTGCTGTGGAGCAGAAAAATACAATAATAACAATAATGAAGAAAAGTTGTGGTTGAGTTAGCCTTGGTCTGTGGCTGTGTGGTTGGTAAGTGTGACGTACGCTGCATGTGAGCACCAGTGCCCAAAACACAGATATGGACACAGGGACTGACCTGCACGTTTGCATTTGTATGTGTATCTATACTTACTTTGTTGTTGTTACCTACATGATATGTACATGTAGGTAAAATAACATGCTTGTGTGTGTGTGTCTGCGCGTGTGTGTGTGTGTGCGTGTGTGTGTGTATGCAGATATGTGCGTGTATGCAGGTGTGTGTGTGTGTGTGTGTGTGTGACTCACCAGTCCAATGAGGGCTCTCTGCTGGGGATCTTCCTCCTGGAACAGAGGCACCGTCTTCTTATCTAGAGCATGCACGCGCACACACACACACACACACACACACACACAAATACACACACACTTGCTCAACTGTGGACACTGGGGTTGGAACCAATAAACATTTCCTCTGGGAGTCAAACTCCCTCTCAGACCCACAAAAATAGATTCAATTTCCTCCTCATCAGTTGGTTTTATAGTTAGTTGTCTTGTCACTTTATAAGCCATAAAATTTCACCATACTTTACTTTGTCTATTACAATGGAAATAAGCCAATCACATTAGCATATTGAGTCTTGCTGAAAGTCACTTCAGTGGTATGGCACCGACGGTGAAAAACAGGCTTCTGGGATCAGACGGATGTCCACTTAAAGTCAAACACTGAGCGCCCTCAAGTCTTACAACATAGTCCAAAATATTTGGCCACTGCTCACACATACACAGGAAACGCATTGAATACACGATCAGTCCGACGTATGTCTCGGGTTTTAAATGGGAGTCGAGGGAACAAGGTAGTGACAGGGTTTGTTTGTTTGAAGAGGAAATGAGAGAAAGAGGAGGTATGTTTGTCCCATTGTTATCTCTCTCTCTCTCTCTCTCTCTCTCTCTCTCTCTCTCTCTCTCTCTCTCTCTCTCTCTCTCACACCTCAGGTAACCTCTTCAGGATGCTGATTCACCCACCCCCACCCTATGAATTACCACTCTAGACCTCCTGTGTGTATGTGTGTGTGTGTGCGCTCGCACGCGTGTGTGTGTGTGTGTGTGTGTGTGCATGCGTGCGTGCGATATAGCATCTCACCGAGACTCCAAGTGTCCACCATTGACAGAACTCTAAGAAAGAAAAATACAACAGACATTTGTCACAGAACACAGCTTGGAAACAGCCAGTGTCCTTGTGCTGTCATTTCCAAGTTGTACAACATCTATTCCAAAAAGATTTCATCAAATGAGACAGCAGGCTTGTAAGTGGATGGACTACAACAAACAGCATGAATAGGATCACAGGATATGGCTGCTAGCCTAGTTAGCTTGAGGCTAAGCCAAGTGGCTTCATCCAACCAAGATATGGAGAGACAGAGACAGACAGACAGAGAGAGACAGACAGAAAGAGAGAGAGACAGAGAGAGAGAGACAGAGACAGAGAGAGAGAGAGAGATAATAAAAAGGGCCCAACGCATTAAGACCTACTTCTTTGTGTTTTCCGCCAGATGTTTGTGGTGACTGGACGTTGTTCTCCCTTCTGCCCTCTGAAATGCAAAAAAACCATAAATAAAACAGCGACTGATAAAAAATGTGCTCTAAGTGTTGGTGGAAAAACGATTCCACAGCAGCATGACTCAAGAGGACAGTAAGAGTACACATGGAAGACGAAATGTAACAAATAAATTACAACCACCTGCTACTAGATGCTATTAAAGTAACGCTACACTATCACGCTACCATGCAGAGCTATGCCAACATAAGTTCAACTACACTTAATAGGCTATTATCAAATGCTATCAAAGTAAAGTTATCAAATGCTATCAAAGTAAAGCTATGCTATCAAATGCTATCAAAGTAAAGCTATGAGATATCATTTTGAAAATGTGCTATTAAATGCTATCAATGTGAAACTATGCTACCAGACGCTATCAAAGTAAAGCTATGCTTTCGAATGCTTAGATATGCTAACATATTTTATCAAACTAAAAAAATATGCTATCAAATGCTATCAAAGTAAAGCTATGCTATCAAATGCTATCAAAGTGAAAAATACGATATCAATGTAAAACTATGCTCTCAGATGCTACCCAATTAAAGCTACATATGGTTCACTCATGTTTAGCGTCAGATTGGCTCATATTATCCAGCAGAAATTCTGTTTAGTGGTTAGCTCCAAATCTAATCAGCATCACTTTCTTCCACAGCTGGTTATTTTTTGTGTCACACGTAATTCAGTATGAATGTGCTTTATGATCTCTCTCTCGTGATGAAGTGTCCACAAATTCCTCGCAACTTCTGTCAGCACGCACGCACGCACATTTGAAAGGATGCAAGTGTGGCTTCCGGCCAAATTGTACATCTGCGTCGAATAGCCCCCGTAGGTCTCTATGTATGTCACCTGCATAGCCCACAGAGGCTGCCACCGTACGTTACACACATCCCGCAAAGAAATATAACGGCCCATCAGGGCGACGAACCGCGCGCTTTATACTCTTTATACTGATACATTTACCTCTTTATTAATCCCAGGTGGGAAATTCAGCACATTTTCCGGTTCATTTACGATAGACTGAAGAGGTTCGCATATACAGTATGTTCGTGGCCTTTAGAAGCTAGGCCACACACACACACACACACACACCAGCTTGTCCCAGGGGCCTTGCTGGAGGGAGGTGCGGTAGCGAGGGTGGGGCACGGCCTCCAGGTCCTTCATCATCTCCGTGTTCGACTGGAGCTCCGACCAGAAGCCCTGCAAACCCCTGGCCTGACACACATGCAGGCAGGCAGGCAGGCAGGCAGGCAGGCAGGCAGGCAGGCAGGCAGGCAGGCAGGCAGGCAGGCAGGCAGGCAGGCAGGCAGGCAGGCAGGCAGGCAGGCAGGCAGGCAGGCAGGCAGGCAGGCAGGCAGGCAGGCAGGCAGGCAGGCAGGCAGGCAGGCAGGCAGGCAGGCAGGCAGGCAGGCAGGCAGGCAGGCAGGCAGGCAGGCAGGCAGGCAGGCAGGCAGGCAGGCAGGCAGGCAGGCAGGCAGGCAGGCAGGCAGGCAGGCAGGCAGGCAGGCAGGCAGGCAGGCAGGCAGGCAGGCAGGCAGGCAGGCAGGCAGGCAGGCAGGCAGGCAGGCAGGCAGGCAGGCAGGCAGGCAGGCAGGCAGGCAGGCAGGCAGGCAGGCAGGCAGGCAGGCAGGCAGGCAGGCAGGCAGGCAGGCAGGCAGGCAGGCAGGCAGGCAGGCAGGCAGGCAGGCAGGCAGGCAGGCAGGCAGGCAGGCAGGCAGGCAGGCAGGCAGGCAGGCAGGCAGGCAGGCAGGCAGGCAGGCAGGCAGGCAGGCAGGCAGGCAGGCAGGCAGGCAGGCAGGCAGGCAGGCAGGCAGGCAGGCAGGCAGGCAGGCAGGCAGGCAGGCAGGCAGGCAGGCAGGCAGGCAGGCAGGCAGGCAGGCAGGCAGGCAGGCAGGCAGGCAGGCAGGCAGGCAGGCAGGCAGGCAGGCAGGCAGGCAGGCAGGCAGGCAGGCAGGCAGGCAGGCAGGCAGGCAGGCAGGCAGGCAGGCAGGCAGGCAGGCAGGCAGGCAGGCAGGCAGGCAGGCAGGCAGGCAGGCAGGCAGGCAGGCAGGCAGGCAGGCAGGCAGGCAGGCAGGCAGGCAGGCAGGCAGGCAGGCAGGCAGGCAGGCAGGCAGGCAGGCAGGCAGGCAGGCAGGCAGGCAGGCAGGCAGGCAGGCAGGCAGGCAGGCAGGCAGGCAGGCAGGCAGGCAGGCAGGCACACACACACACACACACACACACACACACACACACACACACACAGAGAATGACACAGACACACGCGCACACACAGACACACGCACACACACGCACGTTCACAGACACACACATTCATACACACATACACACAGACAATGACATACAAAAGGTTAAATAGTTACAGCAATTTCCACCAAGCAGAAATGCAAACTATATTACTTACCAGTATATAACAAAACACGTAAATACAGTTGCTCAACTGTAATAAGAACCACCAATCAAAATGTGTAGAAATGTGTAATGTGTAGAAATGTGTAGAAATGTGTAATAAAGCATTCCGGAGGTTAACCAATCACAGCTGAGTTATGCAAAACCCACGCTCACCTTTCCTCTGAACACAGGCTCTGTGTGCAGTTGTGACCTACAGGAAACACCAGGAACCTCCCGCAACGCTGCTGCCACTTCCTGTCTCACACACACACACACACACACACACACACACAAAAACAAACGTGTACACACACACACACACGTACACACACTATATTACATTCTGCTTTTACTACTCATAGGGTTTATATCGACCTGTTTATTTTGTAAGGCGAGCTTGCATATTCGTTAAAATATCTTTCCAATTATTTCTACACTCCTTTAATTCTGCTGTTGACACCAACATTTCCCATCTGGAATGAATAAAGTGCAACGCACGCACGCACGCACGCACGCACGCACGCACGCACGCACGCACGCACGCACGCACGCACGCACGCACGCACGCACGCACACACACACACACACACACACACACACACACACACACACACACACACACACACACACACACACACACACACACACACACACACACACACACACACACACACACACACACACACAGGTGACAGCCCCTAATGGAATGCGACACTTTATTGATCGTCTCCGGGAACTGTCTCTGTCCGCCTCCTGGTGCCCAGCCAGGTGGAGGTAAGAGTCACCCCCCCACGCACCCCCCTACCCCAGGGGATAGGTTGTTTGCAGTCACCTGACATCCATGATGCGCAAGCTTCAGATGGAGGGTCAGGAAGTGAAACAGAGAATGTCAAGCAGCAGTACTCTTTACATAATCAGTGTTTATGTAATCAGTGTGGAACCAAATGTTCAAGCCAATGAAAAAAATATAAAAAATATATATCTCATATGGATATAATATACAGAATCGATCCATATTGTTTAAAAAATGTATTACACGATATTAATGACGTACCCGCTATCGAGTCAGTGAACATAGTAAATGACCTTGTACTGCAGACCTCGTACTCCACCAGAGATCAAATGAAAGCGTTCAAAAGTCTGGAGGAATATACACACTATTTTGTGTGCGACTGGGTTCACGAATTGGGAACGAAAAAACCTAAAGGTCAACCTTTGTCTAGTTTTCGCTTTTAGTCACTAAGCTTACCATCTATTCATTTAGCTTTTATCCACTTTTATCCAAAGTGACAGTGAATACAAATACATGTCACTGACTGCGGAAATCAGGGATCGCACCCAGTAGCTTTGGGCTGGGAGTTGAACATGCTAGCCACTACTCTATATAATAGAGTAGAGGAGTGGAGGATTGAGGATTGTTTCCATTTTATTGGTTTGTCAGTGTATTGTGTCTCGACTGTCAACATGACTGGAGTTATTACTTTCGCTGTATTGTGGAGAAAACAAATAAATAAAATGCAATTGAATGAAAGGCACTAGTGCCAAACAGTGTGTGTTTGTCACCTTCTTGTCGAACACAGACGAGCAAGGCAAGACTTTGTCTAGACAGAGAGACTTCCCATAGCTGATCCTGTACAAAGAGGCTGGGTGAGAGAGAGAGACAGAGAGAGAGAGAGAAAACAAATTACAAAAACAAGAATAAATTGATGTTGAAGGGGAAAATAATCAGCGGCCACAGTAGGGGTTTTAATCACATTCCTTTTAAAACCAGAAAATATGAAATTCACATTTATAATACAATTAATACACAAGCCAGTGGGGGTTCTGTGAGCAGTAACTCAATGCTTTGGTTGTTCCTGAACCTTTGCGGCCGTGTATGCAGCTCACCTAGGATGAACTCACCTAGGATGAACTCTTGGATCTGATCGAAAGACTCGAGCGCCATCACATTGTCACACAGCCAATCAATGATCTGAAAGGAACACACACACACACACAAACAGACACACACACACACACACATACACACACACACACACACAGATGCATGCACACATACACGATAGTTATCAACAAATTACTTCAAAATGCCAAACAGTTGCGACCAGAAATGCACAAAATTGTATTAATACATTTTAGGGGTTGCAGTGGTTTGGCTCCCTGCTGGTTCTGGGTTCGAACCCCTAAGTCTGCAGTCTACCTGATCCCTTAACCTCATGAATGACATATGTATCTTCACTGTAAAAGTATTCATTAAATAGTAAATATCTTCCAGGTATCTTTCAGGTTCTAAGAATGACAAATAAGATAAGAGTCATACCTTAACAATCTTCAAAAGCAGAACAAAAAGCAATAACAACAGAGCAGCCCAGTAACAAAAAAGACCAGTATTTCCCCCACCTCTAATAGCTGTTGAAGTGCTAAGAACAAACGTGTTTTGAATAAATTACAATAAAAAAGGCAGAAAGCACAACGCCGGGACCAAACATTAAACCAACTGGCACCACGAAATATTAACAAAAAAAAGGACGAGCAGTGTGTTAGCTTGCTGTTGCTAAGGCCTTGCAGTGGTAATTAAGCCAGTGACTCACTTCAACCCCTTAAGAAGGATTTATTATAGTCTTGCAGAACATTGTAAATGAGGCTAGGACAGCGCCTGGCTCACCGTTCACACTTCTTCTTCTCCTAATCCTCCATTTTTAGTCTTTCGCTCTTTCTTCACGTCCCCTGTGTTAAACTCTCTAAGACCAAGTGACCCTCCAGCCTTTTCATTTCTTACCCACTGACTCAATTCTCTCTCTCACACACACACACACACACACACACACACACACACACACACACACACACACACACACACACACACACACACACACACACACACACACACACACACACACACACACCTGTTCATTAGTTTGTCTTCTGAATTTCAGGTCTGGGTTTAATAAAGTACCATCTTATCTATCTTGGCCAACAGTCTGAATGTTCATGGTTTTTGTTGTCTATCTGTCTGGCTGTCTGTTTTTTTATGTGTTGCTGTCCAGTGGAAATGAAAAACCCTCCCAACATCAGGTTCTTGTTCGACAGGGAAGGCAGTCGGTCCACTCTTCTCCCTTCTTCCTGTCCTCTCCTCTTGTCTTCTCTTCGCTCCCTCCATTTCCTTCCTCTTATCCTCTCCCCCTCTTCTCCCTCTTACAACCCATCATCTCTCTGTCTCTCCCTCGCGCCCTCATCTCCCTTCTCTCCCACTTCCAACCTCTCCTCTCTTCTTGTCTCCTCTTCCCCTCCTCTCTATTCTCCTATTCTCCTCTACCCTTCCTCTCCCTTTCCTTCCACTTTTCTCATCTCCCTCCCTTCTCCCTCTTCTTACCTCTCCCCCTCCCTCTTCTCTCCCCCCCTCCTCCTCTGCCTCTCTGCTCCCCTCCCTACCTCCTCCCTCTTTCCCCAGGTTGCTCTCTCTCCTTTCCTCTTCAATTCCATCTCCTTTCCACTCCTATCATCTCCTCTCTTTCTCTCTCCTCTCACCCCCTCCCCTCCTCCCCTCCCTACCTCTCCCCTCCCTCCACTCCCTCACCTTGACTTCCAGCGTTGGTTCTGTTCCCAGGTACACCAGCAGACAGTGGAGGGCAGCCAGGCGCTGGGCTTCTGGCCTGCTGGGGGCCCCGGGCCAGCCCCTTCCTCTGCTGCTACATACGCATTCACACATACACACACACGCACACATGCACACACACATATACATACAAACATACACACAGACAAACACACACAGACATTGGTGTGGTTTGTGTAAAGATTCATACATTGAGTGGCAGGCTTGTTGTATTCCAATGGAATTGACATACCGCTGCAGGATAGTACATGGGGTAGTGCCTGGGACAGTGTAGTAGCCAATAGGTACTGGGTTCAATTCCCCAGTGTCTACAGTGTACCTGAAGACATCCTGCATTCACTAGATGCCTGTATTGTCAACTGTGTCGATTTAATTTAACGCAAGTCGCCTCCGATCTAGTCAATTATTCATAATGATTCATTATCCATTTAATTTACAGCGTTACAGCGTCAATTTACTTCAGCGTGTCGGGCTGAGTATGCCCTTGACCTGGAAATATAGTCCTGTAAAAGTACAATGTTTATGAAAAGACACGTCAAGTGGAAGTACAACAAGACACATCGCTGTTGTGCACTGGTTCCCGACGACCTTGAGAAGGTATGATGGTGCCCGGTTTTCACTGTGCTTTAAACAAGATTGAGAACAAGGAGAGAGAGAGAGAGAGAGAGAGAGAGAGAGAGAGAGAGAGAGAGAGAGAGAGAGAGAGAGAGAGAGAGAGAGAGAGAGAGAGAGAGAGAGAGAGAGAGAGAGAGAGAGAGAGAGAGAGAGAGAGAGAGAGACAGAGACAGAGAGCGAGAGCGAGAGAGAGAGAGAGAAAGAGAGAGATAGTGGCAGTGATATTTACTATTGGGACTTCCTCTGCATAATAAGAGCAGAAACTGGAACCATAATGAAACCATTTCTCTTCATGAACTTTAATGATGAAACTAAAAATCTGGCATCGGAGCACTCCCTTTCTTCCGAGTTCCTACTTGGGTGTGTGTGTGTGTGTGTGTGTGTGTGTTACTCATTTGCCGAGATGCCACAGAATCCCAATGTACAAGTCCTAAAAGCAACTAAAAGTGTGTGGTCGATCCAATAAAAAGTATTGGGAGTCTGTCATAGGCAGAAAAGTTTTTGGGTAAATCATGATATGAGGTTGGGCTTTTTTCTAATGGTGTCATAACTTACTTTCTTTTTCATCAGGCTCCAAAATGGAAAACATAAAAAATGCATATTAGTAGTTTAGTTTGTGTACACTGTGTGTACATTGAACGTATTGGTAAAAAAAACACATTCTAGTCTACCGCTAGGTGGTCATTTGGGGATTTCACCTTCAACCTCCTCACCTCATTCTCGTAGTGGCCGTGTCCGAGCAGAGGATCTGCAGCAGGAAGGCGGAGCTAAGGTCAGCGCTGTAGATCGTGCCACTGGCAAGGTCCAGCAGAAGAGTGGCTGAAGCTCCTCCTCCTTCTTTACTTTCTTCTTCTACACCTAAAACTGTGACGCATGTCGATGGCTCTGGAAGACCCAGCTCGGCCTCGAGACCTAAAGGGAGGGAGCGAGAGAGGGAGAGTCACCTACACACCTATTAAAAATAGCCGCCCATATTGTTGTTATTGTTAATTAATGTATTAGTATTTAGTATTATTTATATTGTAAATGAATCACGCTCAATGAATGACTATGAAATGTATTTACATGGGGACTGAATACCTTCTACCCGAGTGTACAAAGACACTGGTGTTCATGTAAAAAAAAAAAGTTATGATAATATCATCATTTACAAGTTTAAACATGTACATTTTACATTTTTTTCCCTTAAATTCTTTTGACGGAGCAGCAGCAAAAAAAAGTCTGAGAACAAAAGTTTGGATTAAAAAATAAATTACCTCTTACCTCAGAGCAAACCCTGGACGACACTGCAACCGATTCCGACTTTCATATTTATAGCGTGTGGCAATGTGCAAATTTACAAGCTGAAAATCGTGTGTGGTTGCAGGTTGTACATAAATTGTGTCGACGTGATCCGAGATCATCTAGTAAGTCTTTATCAGCCTGCGGTAACAGCTCACAATCATCGGCCTGTCAGAGCGAGACCTTCGGTATGTTGTAGTATGGCTCACTGTGCCTTTCTATGTGTGTTTATGTGTTATTGAGTGACATTCTGCTAATCTATGTGTACCTTTAAACCTGTAATCATCTTTCACTTGGTTAGGATGTGGTCGTTGTGTGGGTTGTCAATATAATTGACTATTTTACTACTATTTAGCCATTAAGTCAATGCTTATGTCATCAAGGTGTTGGGTAGGAGGCATCTTGCTCATGGGAAAAGTCTACCTGCAGGCATCCTTGAACAAGATGGGGACATTGTGGTTGGAACCCAGAACTTTTCAGCTGAGAATCAAACTTTGTAACCACTGGACTATCTGTGATTTGATGTTTTTTTCGCACAGACAGAAACTTTCTGTCTGTGTGACTGAGACCGCAGGGATCCCTGTCAAAAAGTAGAAGCCACAGCATATGCTAGCTTCTGATCCTTTAGACCCCTAACAACAATCCTTGGCGGTTGAACAGGAAATCATACCTATAAGGTCAAGATGGGGCAGGATTGTCTAGTGTTTAGGGGGTTCGACTTGAGTACACCTAACCCCCTACCTGCTACCTGTATCTGTACATAGTGTAAGTCTCTGTAGTGCAAGTCTCTCTCTCTCTCTCTCTCTCTCTCTCTCTCTCTCTCTCTCTCTCTCTCTCTCTCTCTCTCTCCGCACCCCCCCCTGCCCCCACCACCCGACCTCCCTCCCTTTTTCGCAGCCCCCCCCCCCACCTCCCTCTCTCTCAGTGGGAGGGGGGGGGGGGGGTGATGCTACCTGAGAGGAAGAGTGAGTGGCACAGGGTCTCTGGCTGTCTGCTGTTGATGCAGTGGAGGAACCGGCCAGCCACGTACACCAGGATGTAGTACCCTGCACAGGAAACAGCACCACCATCACGGTGTGTGCTTGTGTGTGTGTGTCCCATTAAATGCATATACTGTACTTAAGGTTTGATACAAGCACATCTGTGCGAAATGAATTGGGCCGTGTGTGTGTGTATGTATCCCATTAAATATACTGGTTTGATACAAGCAAATTTGTGTAAAATGAATTACTTTACATTTCTGTTCACGTCCATGAGGCGTGCGAGTGTGTGTGTGTATGTGCGTGTGTGTGTGTGTTCTGTGCATGCGTGCCTGTGTGCATGCAAATGTGTGTGTGTATATAGGTGCGTGTGTGTATGCATGCATATGTGTGTGTATGTGTGTGTGTGTGTGTGTGTGTGTGTGTGTGTGTGTGTGTGTGTGTGTGTGTGTGTGTGTGTGTGTGTGTGAATGTGAGTGTGAATGTGAGTGTGAGTATGCATATGTGAGTGTGTATGTGTGTGCTCCAGACCTATAGGTATAAAGAGAGGCTGTAGAGGTGTGTCTCTCTGCAAGGGCCAGCAGCACTCCTCCAGAGACACTCTGAATGTTTTACTGCAGCCTGCAACGACAACACGCCACTCCTGATCTCCCCTGCACCAACCAATACGCTTCCAACATGTCATAAAATAGACAAGAGGGTATCTGTGTCAATACACACAAATACCCACCGGCCACAGATATAGAGGAAGAAAATACAAATACCTTACATCTTTATATGATGTATTTTCTGTATCTATTTAAATGTAATTTAATTTCACTGTGAAAAACGAACATTTAATGAATTCATTAATAAAGGAATGCATACATATTTTACTGTTGTCTGCCTTCAAGTCAAAGAAAGCAGTTCAGACTGCTTCTGATTTTAACACTAGACGCGCCAGAGCCGACGCCATTGGGCGTTGTGATTCAAAGATGTAAATTACTCTGTCGTTGTTATTGCTCCTGCCCTGACTTTTCCTAAATACCTATTCTGCACATGTCTATATCGTCATCATGATAGAAAACCAAATAAATGGGTTTTTGGTGTTGTTTATCACAAAAACAACACCCCTCAACCGCCAGGAACAGTGCCGATTACCGTCGGTCCTCTCCTCCGCCGCCGAAAGGATGCATTTGCATGATGGCCATACAGCGCATTGAGACAATGAATGAGACATAGAAACTCATTTGCACGCTGATATTCATTTACATTCATATAGAATCACTTATAATCACACTACAGTATGTAGACCCACAGTATTCATCCTTCATATGTGTAAAATATCAGAAACGGAAGTGAAACTTATCACACTTTTTGTCGAACTATAAAAGTTGTATCCCGTGTGTGCGCAATAGGCATATACTATCAGAAATGTCATTTATGTAATAAATTATATTGGTTATATTGGTGTGGATGTGTTGACTGAACTGAAAGACGCACTGTGCATGAGAGAGATCGAGAGACAAATAGGCTAAGGCTGATGGTACAGGGGTCTGTACCATCATTTGAGATTGAGAACCAATAGCTGGGTTGCAGGAGCATTGTCAAATGTATGCATTTGCATGAGACAATGGAATAGCGTTAATGGCCAATCAGCGCAGACAAAAGGATACAGACACTCTTGGGCGTCAGACTTGGCGGTTATAGGACCCCTAAAGTGTCTAGCGGTGCTAGTGCTAACAAAAAGTCTAGATTTGTTCGAAATTATTACGTTTTTATTAGGGGTTTCCCCGACTAAGAATTTACATAGTCGAATCTGATTCGTCAAGTCTTGCCTATAGTCGACTGATCGTCGAATCATGTTTTTTTCTTTTTTTTTGCTCATTGATCCATATTCTCAATTGCAACATTGGCGGTGCACACCGCCGCTGAATGGCACGCGTCAAAACAGCCGCCCCTATTATTTTCTATGTACACCCCCACCCCGGCGGCGGCAGCGATGCGCCGCCACGCTACACTTCACGCGTCAAGTGCCGCCGAAAAGGCGCTTTTTTCTTTTCTTTTGTTTTTCTTCTGCTCCGGAGACGACTATATTCCTGTTGACGCGCCGCAGTGCGACGCTTCCTATGAGTGCTAGGGGCGGCACTTGTGTCATAGATGCGCCACGGCGGCAGTGTGTTTTGCACTTGATATTTATACAAAAATAGTATAATAGTATAATATACTATATATCATGATTTATTGGGAGAAATAAACTATATATAAAATCAGACATTCAGCACCGCCTATAGCCCGAATGGAATGATCCTGTGTTTTGACGATTCGACTATGAGATTGGCAGTCGAATCAGGCTCCTTCGATCGAATCGTCGAATTGTTGACTATTCGGGGTCACCCCTAGTTTTTATTTATATTATTTAATTGTTTAAATACATATTTATATGTATATTGAATACTGTAGCCTATCAAATAAAAACCCTTTTACCTTTATGAACGAAAATGACGGTGTAAGTTGGATCCTGGCCATCGATAACCGGTTGGCTGAAGCACACGCACATACTTCCTGGAACCGACCACAAAGGGGAGAAGTTAGTCAAACAGTGGACGTAAAGCTACAATTCTGATTCTGATTCTGATATTTTACGTAGAATCGAACAATGAATGGCTTTGCAGAGTGACAGTGGGCCTAATTTGTTTTGTTCATTTTGTTTGACGTCTGTAACCATTGAAAGAGTAAACCATGCACATTTATTGAAAGAGTATAAATCATACATATTTATAACACAACTTCATTTTATTACAAAAGAAGCACTTTTGTTGGAGGAAATGGCTATCCCAATATTCGTTTGTCAGACACATTTGAATCAATACTAGGGTAGAATCCAATTTCAAATTTTGAATATGGAAAAATCACACAGAACATAACATAAAGACATTTGTATAGTGGAATGTAATTATTGTGAAAGGATGACAGGTTTTTTGCACAGAGGTATTATAATGTGTCAGAACTTACTCTCTGTTTCATCATGTGTCAAAATGGAAAACACACAAAATGCATATTAGTATTGTTTTAGTACACTGTACTTTATGTGTGTGTATGTGTGTGTATGCGTGTGTATGTATGTATGTATGTATGTATGTATGTATGTATGTATGTATGTATGTATGTATGTATGTATGTATGCATGTATGTATGCATGTATGTATGTATGTATGCATGTACCTATACTGTTTGTGAACACTTCCATGCGATTGTGTTCTTGCTCAAGTTTCTCCTCATGATAGTGGTCAAAACCCAAGTTGACAAACCTGTGACACACACACACACACACACACACACACACACAATAATATAGAATATTCAAAAATGTTTCAGCCTATTAAGCCATTTCTGCTGGATGATTAATTAGAAACCAAAAGCACTTTAAAGGCAATTAAACGTTAATTCACATTAATTTATCATCTGGGACATAAGCCCAATCAAACAAAGTTAAGTAGTGTACTTAATGTGAATGAATTAAAGTTTAAAGTAGAAGGCTTCTGTTTTTATGGTTTTTATGCTCGTTTTTTAGCTGTCAAAAGCACTTACAACGAATGCCCCACAGAAATACACATTCACGCAAAACCAACAGCAGTGTCATGAGGCAGTGAGGGTTATACTGTAGGTAAACAGTAGGGCTAAAGGATAGTGTTTTGGCTGGAGTCGACTGCCAGTCAAAAGGTACTGTGTTCGATCCCCAATGTCCACAGCCTGACCAATAGGTCATCCTCTAACATGATGCCCTAACCCTATACCTGCTCCTGACATGTATCTGAACACTTGGTTGCTTCCTATGGCTATATAATTATTATCTGTGTGTCCTTACCTTACTGTGTTCAGAGGGGCTGCAGGCAACTCCAGCACCAGCTCCAACTGTCAGAGAGAGACAGAGAGGGAGAGCGAGAGAGAGAAATAAAGGACAAGTATGACAAGAGGAATTTTTAAATAATTTACAGGCTGAAAATGTGTTATTTCAACTTGCTGGTGTAGATAATATACAGTGTTGGTTTGATTTTCAAAATGTGTTTGTGTACCGTCATGGAAATGATAACCTTTTCACAGTCAGAGTTGTGGGTGAAGGACAGACACAAGTGTTGTGCATCACACTAATACGTTGGGGCTGCTTCATTCATGTATGTCGGTGCTCCAGTAAAGACAACGCTAGCACAGACACCACACATGAACCACAATGGTGCTCTGACACACATAAATCAAACACACCGATGTTAATGTTAGGAGCTACACTTCTGTTGAAAGGGTAACCTTTCGAATAAACTGCTTTGGATAAAAGCTGAATTATTTCATATAAATGTCATATGAAAGGTGAAAGTGTATATATATATATATATATATATATATATATATATATATATATATATATATTAGTGGTGGGCATTAACGCGCTGCAATAACGCGCTGCGATAACGCGAGACTCTTATCGCGCGATAAAAAAATTATCGCCGTTAATCTATTCTCAAAGTTGGGTTGGGAGCTGGGTCTATACCGGATTTCCACCAAGGAAGGTAAGCACCGCGGAACGGCTGCGTCCTCTACCCCGCGCCCCCCCCCCCCCCCCCCCGTCGGTCGTAGGTCTGGGCAGTGGCGCCTTAATGCATGGGCTTACCTGGGCTTCAGCCCGGGGCCTCGAACAATCAGGGGCCTCTTAAAAAATATATATTTTAAAAAAAGATGATAAACGTCCGTATTCCCCCCCCCCCCCCCCCCCCCCGTCAACAATCGCGCACCTCTCCCCCTCCGGTCAACAATCGCGCACAATCGCGCACCTCCCGTCAACAATCGCGCAGACTTATTTTTAGTCATTATTTAGGTAGCACACACATATTATGAATGCCTTCGACAGAATTCAAATGAGCCATTTTAATCTAGATTAATTCCAATATTAGTTAGATTAATCTAGATTAAACAAATTAATCTATGCCCACCACTAATATATATATATATATATATATATATATATATATATATATATACACACATATTCATTTAACAATATACATACATTTGACATTGGTTAATCATTGTTTTTTAATTAATTATTTTGAAAACACTTACCACAATCTCGCAGTTCTGATTGGGGTAAAACTGGAAACATTGCAAGGTTTTGTCCTATGAGGAAGACATGCATAATATTAGATTCATATTATGACGTACATGATACTGTGGTATGGAGTTGAATGACCTTCAAGTTGTAAAGGAAATCTCAGGGCTTGTGAACAAAGAAGTGTGTGCATTTTGTGATTAAAAAGAGTGTCAACTAGAGATGATACAACATCTCAAAGTAATCCTCTTTTCCTTCTTTGTTTTTTATATTGTATCATTTTAAAATACACCAAGAAACATGTGCATGAATAAAATCAGAGAATGAACACAATAAAGTTAAAACATATTCATGGTCCTCTTTTTGTAGGAGCAGGTGAAGACAATGAACTGCTCCCTCTACAAACACTTCGTATAATCCTTGGATCCTAGCCATGAAACAGGGAATCGTATCTTGGTGACCTTAAACATAGCAGATTTATTATAGATTTATTATATAGAACAAAACTGTTTAATTACTGTCCTGCGCTTCTGCTGTGTCACCCACATTTTCAGTCTGGGATTAATGAAGTACATATTTTTTTATCTAAAGTTAAGTAGCCATAAAGTTTCTACACTCCAACATCTTGAGCCATCATCCCTTGCCATATTAATTGACTGCTGAACTTTTATTTCAGGACTGGGAATTCTCCCCCCCCCCCCCCCCCCCCACCCCCAAGACCAATAGTTCAATCAAATTGTCACTCAAACTCTGTGTATCTCACACACACACACACACACACACACACACACACACACACACACACACACACACACACACACACACACACACACACACACACACACACACACACACACACACACACACACACACACACCCTTTGTGTGTAAACCCTAATCCCTGCTTTTACCTATCAGTAAAACCAACACATATTGCTGAAACAAGATGGCAGGTGTTGAATGTCAAATTTATTCAGAATGCTGCGGATCGGAACGTAATCAACCATCAGGCCGGGAGGCGTGGCAGGGGCGTCCGGCCTGGCGCTGCCAGATGGCGCTTCAGCTCGCCCACCTGTCGTCATGGTGCCCAGATCGACCTTTGACTCCACTGTGTCCTCTCCGACCTGGCCCTTCTGCCCTTCCCCCAGCCCTGGATCCTTGCAGGTGAACGGCCCGTTGCAGTCCTCCTGCGCAAGCACCACAACCGCCTCCGTCGCGGTCGTTTCTGTAGTCGCCTTCCCCCTTCACCCACGGGTGCCCCAGAGCTTCTGCCATCTGCCTCTGCTGCGCCACGACCGGCTGCTGCAGCAGCAGCCCCTTGGTGCAATGTCCGGCAAGACGACAGAGGAGGAAGCTTCGTGCCATGGCGTGCCCCAGCCACGCCCACAGCATCTTGCGGGCGTCCGCATCATTGAAAGGGGGAAGGAGCAGTGCAGTGTGACGAAGAGGACCACGGCCACACGTCCAACGCCCGGGGGTCTTGGTCATCGTGGCGATACAAGTCACGACGCCTGCCTGAGGTCGAAGTCAGCAGGTTCTTGTACTTGATGTCGTGGTGGACGATGTGGCGGGCAACAAGGAGGTAGCGGACGGTGCCACAAAGCTGCTTGGCGAGCTTGCGACTGAAATAGTCGGGTAACGGCCCTCGGGACCGGATGACCAGCTTCATGATCTTAAACACCTTCCACTTCAAAACAACAACAAACATGAAATCGAATTCAGCAAGTCAGTAAGAATAGTGCGTCCATTTTGAAACTATTTTGCAAACACTTAAACTTAACGTCAAGCTGAATACATACTAATACTATTTGTCGCATCATATTTCTATTTGCATTGACCTCTTAGTTATTATAATAATAATAATAATAATAATAATAATAATAATAATAATAATAATAATAATAATAATACAATATATTTAGCATTCATTTACATTTTCTTGTGTTATAGTGTTAAAATATGATGTAAAATTAATGCAGGGATCATAGTGTGACATTGAGGTGTAATATGTATTGTTTTTGTTTAATATATAAAGGTTAATTTGTTTTATTTAAAAGTATTTGGCACCACCTACTGTCAGTAGTCGGTATGTTTTTAAATTCCAGATTAAAAAAACTACAACATACATTTAGGGTCAATGCATCCACTTTCACAAAGTCCTAATGCCAATAATGAAATAAAACCAAACAAAAATAACAAAAACATAAAAAGTACCTTGCCTTGGTTCCCAAAACCTCCTAAGCCTTTGCGATGTGGTTCGGGGGCGCGAGGATCTCCAGCTCGCAAGGGAGAAACACGCCTTTTTTTGCCACTCACAATTTTAATGGCGAAGTTGGTATCCAGCATAGACCTCTAAATAAGGTCTCCAGTCTCTCTGAATAGGCGGACATGACCGTGGCATACGACCCCTCTCCCAAGATCCAGAATATAGCCATGTTTTTTGAAGAGTGACTCGGTCATGGTAACGATTCTGATTATGCCAAATGAGTTATTCACTGGAACTGATCAGGACTGCCTCCCCCTGCATCTAAACTGCACCAGCCAGAACAAGCGATGACAAAACTTTGTGAGGGGAAAAATCTATTAGCTTTCACACAGGTGACACGCCAAGAACATGCCGAAAGAAAAATACATTCTGTGCAATTGCCGTGATTGCACGTCTATTTTAAAGGATAAGACGATCAATCGTCTAATTTTTCATCTCAGCTTGTGTGTGTGCATGGAGGATACACAATGTAGGTTTGAGTGACAATTTCATTGAAGTATTGGTCTAGGAAGGAAGTTGAGGGTCAAGAACTAAAGTTGAGCAGTCAATGAATGTGTGTGTGTGTGTGTGTGTGTGTGTGTGTGTGTGTGTGTGTGTGTGTGTGTGTGTGTGTGTGTGTGTGTGTGTGTGTGTGTGTGTGTGTGTGTGTGTGTGTGTGTGTGTGTGTGTAGTGTGTTACCCTGTGTGTGAGGTAGTACAGTCTCTGGGAATGTCTGTCCCACTGGACCCAACTGACGTCCTCCACTATCCTCTCTGCCAATTTGGACAGCCGCTCTGGGTTCAACATCACCTGGTGCGCACACACACACACACACACACACACACACACACACACACACACACACACACACACACACACACACACACACACACACACACACACACACACACACACACACTTCCATGTCCAACTACTTGTAACGTTTGCTTCGTTTTCTAGGTTACACTAAATAGGAGCATTGTGCAAAAGGCAACGTGCGCGTCACACTAGACAGGTTTTAATAAAGTATCCTTTTTGTACTTGATGGACAAAGGCCACTTCATAGCTAAATATGAACAATTAAGTCTATATAAAGCTAGATGGTTCTCGTTTGTAATACTTTTGAAAACGAAAAAAATATTTAATACAATTAATTTAATTATTAATTAAATTTAATTAAAATCCCTGTTTTATATGAATGTCTAAGAAAAGTTTATTGTATTGCATAAAAAGATTAAAAGAAATCAAATCAAGATCACAAAATACATACCACTCGATATCCTTCATATTTGCTCAGCAGAATGTGGTACTGTTCTATATCTGTTGAAAACAAAATTAAATTAAATTAGAGTTAGAGGAATTTTCTTACCTAATTAGAATTGATACGTTTTTAACTTTGGTTAGCATTACTTGATGCCTATATATTGTTATATATTTTCAATAGCTAGACAGACAGACAGACGTGTGTCTCACATCCATCTTCAGCTATCAACAAGAGGTGACTCTCGAGCACGGACTTCCTGTCCGTTTCTGGGTAGAGGAACTAAAATAAAGAAAAAAGATGAAAAACAAAGGATGACATGTCTGCCTGACTGACCAATCAGGTAGGTACCTGTATTCTGCCTATATCTCTCAGGCCATGTTCACACTAAGGCCGATCAATGCAAAGGCACAGTTTTTCCATCCATACTATCTTTTCAAAACGCTCCCCCCCCCCGCCCCGTTTCTGATCTCTGACATTTTATACTGTCTGTGGTGCGAACGCAGCGTTGCTGCTCAGGTCATAGAAATAACTCAACCGAAGGCAGCTTGTAAACTGTGGAGGGTTCTGATGAAGCAGAGATTTAACGACAAAGTAAACCTGTTTATCATTGCGCTGACATGACTAGTTAAACACACACACACGTGTGAACACACAACACACACACACACACACACACACACACACACACACACACACACACACACACACACACACACACACACCTGAACTCTGACCGTGCAGTCTACAGCCTTGAGGACCTTGGTGTTGTTGATGGGGTGGATCTCAATGAGGAGAGTCAAACACTTGGACACTGTGAACAAAGGGACAGGAAAACTATGATATAAATGATGTTTATTTATTTATTATAAATATCCATAATTCTGATGTCTTGTTCTAATAACATGATCATTATTCATATTCATATAACCCCCCCTCCCATGTTTTACATCATTTGTTGTAAAAAAAATATACACCATTTAGCACACACTTTTATCCAACTTACTGTGAATTGAAATACAAGTCATTAAAGAACTGTTAGACATCTTGCTCTAGCTTGCCTATACACAAATCCGGGGACGTACAGGAAGTAAACAAGTCTCCTTCAATACTCGCACATTTGAATGCAAGCTGTCCTAAGAAGTGTACAATTTTTTACTTCTACTTTCTTTGTAACGTTACTTTCGACAACGATGTCTAGGAGTTCGGGAAGAATCTGTGCAGTTCTCAGCTGCTCCAACAGTAGTGGCAAACTTGGAATAAAACTGAATGCGAAATACACAAGCCTTTACTTAATGAAGAGCGCCCCACCCTAGACCATTCACATAGATTCCCTGGACGGGCAGAGGACCAAGATGTTCGCCAGAAGTGAATCAAGGATATTAACAGAAACGACTTTGTTCCCAGTAACGTTAGTATATTACACAGCACTTCATCACCTGAAATGTGGCAAATGGTCAAGTGGTCCATTTTTATCTCCATTTCTATTGTCGTAACCAATGTCTACCTAATAAAATTTGAATAACATTAAGATCGCCATCCATATAAAAAGGTACCTTCATCAGTAACTGGGGGCGACTGTCTAACGTCGTCAACCCAACTACATGCTGCTGTCAGCAGGCAGCAGCACACAGAGTCACTATGGCTGCGTACCAAATCGCATACTTTTTCTTTTTACTTTTAGTACGTACTGCAGCTGCCCTTACAAAGTACGTACTGTTGCATACAGTATGCATACAATGGGACATACTGCAGGTGATTTCACCAATTAGCACACCTGCAACAAGAGGCGTCTGTGCTATCTTCCGCAGCACAGAGGATTGTGGGTCAGAATATCCAGAAAAGCATGCTGGCTTGCATACTTCAAAATGCGACCGGATGTAGTAGGACATCCTGGTAATTTTGGCATACTGCATTTGACATACTATGTATTGGGACATACAAAATATTTTTCTGGCATATTAAATAGTTTGACAGTATGGGTATTGGAACGCAGGCTATGACTTGCCACCGCAGTAATGGCGGCTGCCGCAAGATGGCGAGTCACACAAAGCGGTCGCTGCATTCGTGTATAGGTTAAACTGCATTCATCCTGGACATTGGGAACAGAACCCAGAATATTTTGGTCGGGAGCCAAACACCCTAGTTACAACATCCTAACCTGCTTTCCTATGACTATTATTAGGGAAATAGAAAAAAGGAGACGGAAAAAGAAAAGAAAGAAAGTGTGTGTTACTTGGTTTGGGGCGATCCTGTCCGCCACTCCTCTGCGTCAGGCTGACGGCTGAGCGGAAGAAACAAAACATACATGATCGCTGTCAACATCATTTAAATGTACATCATACACTACTTTCTACACACACACACACACACACACACACTGTCTCGGGGGTATACTGTATAACCAAACACAAAAAAGCTTGCTTTATAAGTGGCAAACCAAATCCACTGCTCTGTAGCCCAAGCTTAGCTTCCCAATGTACCTTCGTGCAAAAGTAGTTGGCCAGATGAGGAGTTCATGAATAACGTTTATTATGTTGCATTTCATTTTAGGATTTTGCTTTTAGTAAATTCAAGTCTCACCCAAGAGTGTCTCCTCCTTGTTAAGGGAACAGCTGCTAACACACACCTGCTGGTCAAAGGTATACAGGAGCTGCGCGTGCACACACACACACACACACACACACACACGTAAGTGCCGGTATGCATAAACGCAGACAAACATCGATCTCACTCACATGCACACTAATATGCATGAATATAAATGTACATCTACCGTCTTCTCTGCATGCACAGACACTCACACATGCTGCACACTCCACTCAAACACACACAAGGCACCTGACCACAAATGCACTTCCAGGTGCAACTCAATCAGACACACACACACACACACACACACACACACGCTACCTTGTTGTTCTTTGTGTTAGGGTCATATTTTCCAATCCTGGTGGTCCCAGATGCTCCCTAAATAGAAGTGAATAGAATAATTAACACATAATAATAGAATACAAAACACAGCGACACACAGTGTAACCCGTCAGTCCTTAATCTCTCCTGACCCAACTATGGCATGTGTGGTCTGTGGAGCAACCTTTTTGACCCCGGCAGTGAGCCATACTTTAATTTATTAATTTAAACCAGTTACAGACTGGATTGTGAAATGGTTTTCTTCTGTTCCCACGGTATGAAGCGTATATACAGTCTATGAATGAAGCACAGTATGAGATACCTATGATGACGCATGTAGTTTGCTATGCGAACATCTACATACTTCTACATACATCTTATCTACATCACAGGCTGTCCATTGGAGTCACTATGTGTGCATACATCATAATCATTATTATTCATGTGAAAACATGTAGGCCTACTGTCTTTATTGAACAGGCCTTAGTGTGGGGGGGGGGGGGGGGGGGTCGCCATTCAATCCCCCCCACACACACACACACACGCACGCACACGTGCATGCATGCGCGCGCATGCGCATGACCCCCACTCCACCAACAGGTGTTGTCCGCGCGCCGCACTTACCTCCCAGGCGTAGAGGACTCCGCCGTCCCTCTCGACGTTGAGGATGCGGGCGTCCGCGGCTCCGCGGTCACCTGACCAGGAGACGTTTTTTTTAACAAACACTTTGAAAAACTGCAGCAGTACATCCAGGTGGGGGGGGGGGGGGGGGGAATGGCTATACTGGTCTGACACCACTTTACCTGTCTCGCCTCGACCCGCGCGCGCCTCCTTCCTGAGCACGTCGGGCACCACGTCGCTGCGGAGGGCGAACTGGGTCTCCAGCTTCAGCATTTAACGCCAGTAAAGTCCCCCTTTTCTTGTCTACAAACTTGTCCAACTTCCTCTTTTTTTCAAAATGTGCGACGCGGCTTTTTTTGGACCAAAGTACTCGTAATGTAGCGGTAGCTGTAGAGACGGACACCTGGCGTTGCGACGAACCGGTGTCACGTGACTTAAACGGGTGAACAGGAAAACCACCAATCTTTTGGGGGTGTCATTTGGTTGGACGCCAGCTTTGTGTGCGGACATTTCACTTTAATGTTTCCTGGACTGGAGTCCTTCCTCCTTCCCTCAGTACGGCCACCGGAGGAGCGGAGGGAGACGAGGCGATAGGCGGACAGAGGCGTCACTCCCGCCGGGTCGGAATGTCTCACCGCCCCGCTGAAACGGGTCGGTCAGCTGACCTGGCGAGGGGGGTGGCAATGTAATCCTGTTTATGATTACTCTGAAGAAATGTGTCAGGACTCACACACACCCTCTCCAAATAGGAGCTAACCTATATATTATTCAATATTTTTGAATTTTAATCAGAAAGCAAAAGTAGATACAAGCTCATGACTAATGGCTCCAGATGGACGACATAAGACTCCTATAGAAAAAGAGTTCATGAACGTGCACAGTGTTAATGAAGACAATGTGTAGCCAAGTTGATATTTAGTTATTTATTTTAACATGTTTTGTTATTTTGTGAACTTCATTAAATGCATTTTGTGCATTCTCTATTTTTTTTCATTTGATTTGGTTCCTAATTTGTTTGTTTCAGCTGGGGGCATGGTTCAAGGTTGCACTTGTTGTTTCCGCATGCTGCGCTTTCCCACACTTTTGCTCAGAGCCCCCACTATGCTAACAGGGTTAACATACCTCAAATTAAAAAAACAGCCCCAAACCCCATTGCCCCCACACCTCGCCAATGTGACCAGCCAACCCTCCTCCTCCATCCCGGAGACCTGGGGCCTCATGTACTAAGACTTGCGTGGATTTCTTACTAAAACATGCCATTTGTACATCCCAATTGACGTGAAATTGAGCGCACGTGCACGAGCCCGACTCTCCGCCCTGTCTCCTCCCTCATTTAATATGCTAATTAGTATAAATAGGCCTGCAGTAGTGCGCTTGTTAGGAGAAAGGAGATAATGGAGAAAGGAAGAGAATCAAGGGCATTAATGATATTAATTCCAACCTGCTGCAACAAATAACTGGGGCCTTAAAAGACATTAATGAAACATTAAAATAACTAGTTAAAATGAATGTTGTCTCCGTTTACCTTTTTTATATTCTTGCTATTAACTGCTGCCGAGTTCGAAACCTATTCCCAACCGAGCTGATAGTCAGGACGAATGAATCATGGGTTGACCCAGGCCACCTTGCCACGATATTCGTAAGGCGCATTTGGGCATCACAGATTATTTGCACGTTTAAGGAATGAAAGTGTTTCCTATTCACGTACGCATATTCCCCTTCAGATGGCGCCTTTATTGCAATGTGTGTGCAGTCGATCGCTCCGATTACATTGGGAAAATCGGCTATCTCTGCAAATTGCGCTTTGATGTGTGCTTGGTTTACTGCATCATAACCGTATATACCTGGCTGAGATGCGGATGATCCCGTTTAAAACAGCCGCAATGGAGCGGCTCAGAGCCCTGACTCATTCCTGACCGGTCAGCCAATTCCCTCTGGAATGATCCTGTTGCTAGAAAACCAAGCGTAGTCAGGACTTGTATTGGAACTGGCAATGCGTGACTCCTCGCCGTCTGCCTCTCCAAACCCGGGCCCAACTCAGTAGATTTCCAAGAGGATATAGCTTTTGGAAATCTGAATCGGCTGATAAGCCAGTCATCATCGTGACACCCGTTCATTTCGAATGCGACCATTCGCAATATCTTCTAACAAGGCCAAGACTGCCATTGTCAACCTCTCGATTATTGCAATTTTGCGCGTGCTTTTATATTCTCATTTGGATGCATGCTGACGATAGGTTGTCCCCATACACCCAAGGTGTCAATAATATGTACATAATTAGAAATTGTCCGACTGGTTCATTGATGGATTGATTTTAAGTAACAATGGCTTGTGCTTACTCCACGCAACATCAAATAATGATATTGCAGTCAAGAATTTCACGACAAATGCGTGGAGAGAGATCCATTAGGCCAGATGTCATGCGTGGCCCTGAAAATATGTAACGTTTAATAAACAAGTCGTCACTGAAAATAATATAGCGTGGGCTTCCTTTTAATTTACTTTTAATTCCAATATTGACAATTTAATTTTATGTGTCTGTTTAAGTTTAGCCTAATATCTACAACAGTGTCACATTATGCCTCTCGACAACAATAACGCATGATTGAAGTGCAGCCCGACGTACAAATCCACTTTTTACTAGCCCCATACTGCAATATTACTTCATGACTCGTGATCGCGTAGCTTAATGTTGTTGCGCTGCATTGCCTCTATGTGCCGCCAACTGACAAAATGCAGCAGAAATGTGCGTAAGCAAGGCATTTAGTTTGCGTGGAGAACCGCACTTTTTCACGTCAAGTCAGTCTTTGTACATCCGAACGTTTGCGTGAGAAGTGGCTTACGCAGCTTTTTTGTGCGTAAGCAAGCTTTGTACATGAGGCCCCTGGACTGCTGCCTTAGCTGGCAGAGGTGTCTCTGGGTTTGGCCATTGCAGGGGCTGTCTGGACAGGGGCCACCCTCCACTCTCCACCAGGGTGACAACAGGGCCCTGGTGGAGAGTGGCCTCTGCATGTGAAGAGGTGCAGCTGGTCTTAGCAGTTGCTGCGCTCCCTCCCCCGTCCTCCTCTGGGCACAATCACTGCAGCCAGGAAAAGGGCTGGTGCTGGGGAAGTGGCGGCATGTTGACACGGCTGGTGGCTCCAGTGCGTCTCAGAGGCCTGAGGTCTGAGAGGCCCCATATTGGGTGCCAGTGTGGCAGTTGACCTGCTACACAACACTTTCATGGCTTCGCTGGGCTCTTCTGACCCACAGGACACAGGTAGATGTTGTATATAATCTCAGTTTATTGGAGAGTTGGCAAGATGTTTGAGCCAGAGCAGATGTTGAATGGATGCATTTCGAGTGTATGTGTTGATAGCTGGTTTATCATGTGTGCCTTGATCACCCCAATACACCACAGGTAGCCCCATCCAGCCCCAGAGTCTAATCAGTCTGAATCTGGTCAGGTGAGGCTGTAAACCAGCTATCAACCACACGCTCCACAAACAGCATGTGAATTGTACTCCATCTCTAAGCAAACAAAATGTTTCCAGCCGGACACTTTTAGGGAGAAAATGCAGAAAAAAATGGTAGCTTTAAATAAAATGTATTCACAATTCAAGTCATTTAGCTTTTATCTGATGAGACAGATAACATGCTATTAATAAGCAAGTAGGGCTTAGGCATCTTTCTCAGGGATGCCTACTGTTAACCTGTGTACATTGGGGTTCGAACCCAGGAGTCAAACACCCTAACCATTAGACTAGACTATTCCGCCCTGTGCAATCAATTAATCGATCAAATTAAAAACTGATAATAAAAAAGGATTCTCCTCCCCGCTCTCTCACCAGAGCTCTTTTCACAGGTGACTGGACCACTCAGGAGAAGCATATGTAACACATCCCTGGGGTCTCTGCGGAAATGATGCGTCTTATCATATTGACGCTTACAACAGCGGCGTGACCGTGACAGCACAGAACGCGGAGGACCTCCTGACTGCCGGTCTGGTGGGGGGGGGGGGCCTGCTGCGACTCTGGCCCAGCTCGATCTGGAGAACTGCATGGGACACCTTCTTCTGCCCGGACCTCCGGCACCAGGCATATGGTCACATCCTGCGCCACGGAGCAGGTGGTGGAGGTCTCGGCGGTGCGTTCCTGGCTCTCTCTGTGGCCATGCTGGTGGAGGTCGTCGAGAGGGATGAGCTGAGCATCAGCCACGAGGAGGTGGTGTTCGAGGCTGTGGCCCACGTCTGAGGGCACGGCCCATGCCATCATGCCGCTGTCCAAGGTAATGGTCTGGTGGGTGGATGGATGGATGTTGGTTGTTAATGGATGGATGAATGGATGTTGGTTGAATGGATAGGTAGATGGATGAATGTGTAGATGAATGCGCAGATGAGTGATTGGATGAGTAGTTGGATGGATCCCTTAATTGTCCAAATATGCAGTAAATGTTACTTCAATGAAGGTTTGTTCTTCAACAGACTACATCATCTAGCCTTACCACTTAAACTCTCCGCCAGGTTTCGCTTGGCCTATATGTCCGACGACATCTTTATGAACCACATCAAGAACCACACGCAGCTCCAAGGCTCAGAGGAATGTTGGGCCTTCGTGGCCGAGGCACTGAAGGCCATGCACCTGGGTGGCGGTACCCCAGGACGGCGAGTACAGGCCCCGGGCGCACCACGGTGCCGTCTACCTTGACAGGTTCGTGTAGTGTGGGCGGCTCTATGTCACCGGTGTAGCCCACAGAGGCTGCCACTGTCGCTTTCATGCACCGCTTCTAAAATGTAACTACACATCAGGGTGACAGAAGGCCTACTTCGTCTTTCCTGCTACATTTTCTGATTCATTTATGATGGACTAGCTGATGTTGTTTGCATATATCTTCATGTGTATGAGACATAATCTTCACATCACCAAATGTCACCGAATGAGTAACTTATTATGCTTAGAATCACATACACTGTGGATATCTGCACTCTATCTCCAACTCAGGCGGGTGGCTTTGACGGCATCCATCACTTGCGCACTGCAGAGGCCTGCAACCACCTGAGCAACACCTGCTGGGTTGTCCATGACCATCCCCCGCAGTAGCTTTGGCATGGAGGTGATCGACGACCTGCTCTTTGTGGGGCGAGGCTGAAACAGCGTCACCACCGAGATCATGGTGGAGTGTTACGACAAGTACACCGAGTGGTACTACGCACAGGACATAGGCATCGACCGCAGTGCCCTTCGTGTCCCGCGATGTCACACCACCGTAGCGCCCGGGAGAACTCCTTACAGGAAGTGGATGAGGAGGAGGAAGGGGATGATGAGGACGAGGAGGAGGCTTCAGAATAATGCCCCATTTGAAGATCTGAACTGGCCACTGTCGATCATGTGGGCTGTTTCACGATCATCGATTTTTCTTGCATGAAATTTAAAAAAAAATGTTGTCCGGTTTCTTTAACCCTATGTTGAGTTCCCCACGATTTGTTCCCCTTGTGAGTCATCTTGTGCAACACTGCAGCCCTCAGATGACCTCTAAACACAAATGCTCCAACACAGCGCATTCAGGACAACGCAACATTTTTTTTTCTCACATTTATTTTAAAAAGTACACCAAACATGTCTGTTTAGGGTAAGTTATTGAGCGCATCAATCATTCAATAGACAGTATGTGTAGTGTGTGTGTGTGTGGCCTATTTATTACAGAGATGACGATTAATGCACTAAGGTGCAGAAGAGAGAGAGACAAAGAAAATAAGAGGGAGGGAACAAAGCATAACAGTAGTTCATGTACTTCTGAAGTTCACTTGTTTCCTGACTGAAAGTGTGGAGAGCAACGGTTAACGACTCACCCACGACCGCTGCCGAACACAGCCGAGTGGGGGCGGAGCCGCCGTGACGTCAGCGCCGCCTCATGGCGCCGCCTCCTCCGCGTTCACCCCCACTGTCCTCCAAGCGACACACACGGATACTTGGTTGCTGCCTGAGTTCCCGGCTTGCACACACACACACACACACAACCCCCCTCCCCCCCACACACACACACACACAGACCTCAACGCACAATACTGACAGCTGCGACTGACTCACAACCAAGGGGAAAGATGGAGCACAGAGACGCCGATTTCAACATATTGCTAGCGACTGACTCTTACAAGGTAACGTATATATATATGTATATATATAGGTGTGTGTGTGGGATTATACAATGATAGGGGGTTTCTGTTTGAATGGGTCGGTTCCTGGCTATAATAGACACGTCAAGGTGGTTTAATCAGTCCGATGGTTATCCCAAGGCCAAATGGGGAGGAGAAGGAGGAGGAGGATGGGGCAGGTCGAAACGGGGTACCAAATCCACCAAGCCAGCATCCTCCACATCCAATCTGAAGCTACCCTTAAAGCAGGTTACCTAAATACAGGCACGAATCAATAAAAAAAAAACCCGCCCGTAATGGCAAACATTTACGTTTTTCCTACCGAACCTGGTTCGTTGAGGCGCGTTAATGCGCTAGCTGCTTGCTAGCTAGCTTGCTAGCAGAGAGAGAGAGGAGACGATATTAGGAAGCTAACGCTAGCCTGTTAGCCTAGCTAGCTAGCGAGCTGAGTCTCTTCTGGATGGTGTGATGAACTGCACGTGAGCCAGGCTGCGCGAGGAGGCTGCACACAGCCGGCAGTTGCGTCCATAGTTGCGTCCATAGTTCGTCCATAGTTGCGTCATTCCCGCCCGGCAGTTGAGCGAGCTCGCGCTGTTTCCTGGTGAGCTCGCGAGTCGCGGCGGTTGTATGCAAATCATTTCTTGACGTTTTAAGTTTCGTTTTCTTGTAACGTCTACACTTCAAGCCAATATAAACTACAGGGTGCGGTACAATGACTTTCATTTTAGCCCTTTTGTTGTTCACAGTGAATGTTTTGAAGCTTGCGTTTAGCCCTCAAATTGTTTTATACATCGTAAGGTCAGGTTATAGTGTACGGGGCAACATAAGCGAGAAAAAAAAGAAATAAACTGCCACAGTTAATTCAAAGTTTCTCACATGGAAGGCTAATAAACGTCCCATTTTTAAACGTCCCATTCCTCCAATTTTAGGCTACAACATGTTGCAGTTAATTCTGAATGCTGCCTGTCCCTTCCTATTACTACAATATCCATCAGGGCACTCTTAATAGCCAAGGTCAATGTCTCTGAAATTAATGTTTATGAACAGGCATTTTAATGGAAAAATGTATGGGGTTCAAACCTAGAACCTTATGACTGACCACCCTAACCACTACATTACTTAGTTAATCAGTACTAACGTCATGAATAGCATACCTAGTAATAGAATAGGTATGCTATTAAATAAAACCTGTTGTCCCGACATCACATTGTTTTGGTAGCGGAGCAAGGTGTTTTTTCATCTAAACTTAATGGTGTGTGTGTGTGTGTGTGTGTGTGTGTGTGTGTTATAATGCACACCATGACAGTGTTAGTATTTACAGCATTCAGGGAGGACAGGTCAATCAAAACGGATACATTAGGGTACAGCGTCAAAAGCTTTTAGTTTTAATGTGGATCCCATTTCATGTCATGGCGTATTTCCTAGACCATCTATGGCTTAATATTTCCGTTGTTGTAATAATTGTCTCTGTGGTAATCATTTATTCTTCCTTCCTTGTTACCGGATAGCTCTTCTGTTTTGATTTAAGAAGTTACGATTGATAACCAGTTGGTCAGACACAGACTAAAGTGACAATCAAGCCGGTTAAAAAAAACAGAAACATGACTGATCTCTTAAGTCCCACCAGGTATCATGTTACTGTTATGTCGATGTGCTTTTGTAGCCATACAATGTGGGTGGGTGTGTGTGCATCTCAGTGCCTCTCTCTTTGTATTTGCTTGCCATTATGGGCTGTTTGTGTGGGGTTGTGTTTTTGTCAGCATGTTGGCTACTTTTCGAATGTCGTTTGCAACAAACAGAATGTTTGCCTTGTTGGTTTAGAGTCTGGCCAAACGTGTTTTGAGTAGTTGAACCTACGATATTGAATGATGAACGGCGGTATGTACACTAAATGTCACACATGCTGCTCGGAGTAGGTCACATTATTCAGAAGTCGTATCACACACAATGAGATGTATGCCAAAAAGACACAATAAAGTGGACTGTTGTGGACTGGAATTTGTTTTGCATGAGGAACTGTAACCCAAATATTCCTAACAAGAGTTAACCAAAATCCTATTACAAAACAAACTTGACACAACCAAAGTGTGTGTGTGTGTGTGTGTGTGTGTGTGTGTGTGTGTGTGTGTGTGTGTGTGTGTGTGTGTGTGTGTGTGTGTGTGTGTGTGTGTGTGTGTGTGTGTTGTGGTGTTTATCTCGACTCTATTTTGGGTCCTCTGAAGTCTTGGGGGAAGGACAGGGATGGGGTCACAGAAACAGTAATACAATGACAATGACATTTACTCTATGCTAGCTCCTTCTCCTGCAGTAAGCCTCTCCAGTGGCCCACCCAAATCGTTTTAATTCAATAATTCAATTAATTGGTTGGCTAGCTAAAGATTAGCATGCATCGTAAGCATAAAAAGAGTTATGCGCAAGTCAAACATCACAACAATATCATGTTAATATGACAACTACAGTGAACTACAGGTGATAAAGCCATTAGGTTAGAATTAGAGTTCCGAGTTTATTAAGGGTAGCACTTTGTGGCGTTTAAAATATAGATTTACTTTTCCACCAGTTACAGTTGTTTGTTGGTTTTGCTCTGGGGAACTGCTCCAGTACATTTCTCTTTCTGTTTTGCATATTTATTAATTTCTGTTTTAGCAAAACAAATTGAAGTTCAAGGACTTTCAGTTATCAACATGAATGCTCTTGTTTCGTTAGTCTGGATGTGTCTGGGCATGCCTCGCTTCTCTGATGACTCAGATATTCAACCTTAATTTGATTGTGCGTAACTTATGACTTCTATGCCGTTATCTATCTATGTCTGTCTGTCAATTCGGTGCCTATTGCACTCCCCACCGTCCCTGGAAGGAGGGATCCCACTTCTGTGTTCCTTCTCAAGCTTTCTTCCCTCTGGGTTTTGGGGTAATATTTCCTTGCCCTTTAGAGGGACTTACGGATAGAGGGTGTTGTGTAATGTGGGCCTGTGAAGCCCTTTAAGACTGTAACTGTTGTTAATAAAGCCAAATACAATTAACTTACTTGACTTGAAGGGATCCTCAAGCCATGATCCGTTGGGACCCTGGGGCATCATAGTTTACTTGTAGTGCAACTGATTTATACAAGCTGTGTTTGTTTGGGAAGATGATTCAGAAGCAGAGGGTTTGAGTCAGTTCCAAGTTTACAAGTTGTAAATGTCAGCAATAAAAAAGCAGGAGTAATCATTCCACTAAAAACATGCTGTAGCTATGTGGTGGGTGTCTATGTGTTGTATAGTCCATATCCTTATTTTAGACTTCTGCATTTTTAAGTCACCTGACTTTTTCTAGTTTTTTTTAATGTGGCCGTGTTCACAAGCCCACTTCCTGTTTGACCTCGAAAGCATCCAAGGTCTGCGGTCACGTGACCAACGCAGATTCTTTGGATCTCATCACAGGGGGGAGGCGCCTAAAATGTACAATGTCTGGCTAGTGTATCGGACAAATGCCACCATCCTCTTGCTAGCGTTCGGTTGCAACGCTAAAAGGTCATGACCTTTACATGACCCAAATTCAATACGGTCACATTTTAGACCCACCCACCACCCAGGCATCCTACATGAGACTTTGTATTTACAATCACGTGTATTCATTTGAGCCAAACCAACTTAAAAGTAAGGATATGATTATATGATTATTGTAGCCATTTTAAAATGTTGCGTCTGCTAAACAACCAGATACAAGTGCATAATAGCTGTGGAAATCGGAAGCAAAAGGGTTTGGCTTGTCGTTCCAAGAATGAGCATATGAGTTACAGTAAAATTATTTTACTTGCCTTTTACTTTTAATTGCCTTGCCCTGTGAATTGTATTTCCCTATCTTTTGTTAAGGCCTTAACATATGGAGGACTAAAAGTGCCAAAATTAAATAAATAAATACACCATTAAATAATGACTTAAATGTATCATTAATTAATTAAAATTGGAATTAAATACTTAAATGTGTCATTAATTAATTAAAATGCCGATTAATTTTATATTTAAAAAAAACCATTCACTATTTAATTAATTTACATTTACATTTCATGATTAACATTTACATTTCATGATCCTGTGTTGCAGTGCTTCATGAATTGTCAAACTGTCAAACTCGCCCATCAAAGTCAGTGGGTGGGGCTAACGCAAATCTAGTCTGATCCGTTGCTTTGGTCTGAAGTAGAGTGCCTGGTTAGAGAAAATGGAGGATCTTCATGAACTTTCTAGGGAGTTGGTGAGAGACGTTTTAGACTTAGCAGAGGAAGTGGAAGCAGGACCAGAAAGTTTTGTTTGGAGAGGAATAGCGTTACCCAGTGTATTGGAATGTGTTCACTAGCTCTGCATCAATCCATTACCTGGAATTGATTTGCCTTGACTTGATGCCCAGGGTAACCGATCAGGCATTAGGATCCGCCTACCAACTTTGATGGGCGAGTTTGACAGTTTGACAATTCATGAAGCACTGCAACACAGGATACCAATCGGATTTTGACTCTGGTGGCTCAAACATGTACGGCTGCACAAGTCCAATAACACTGCTAGAAGGTGCCCAGGGAAACCAATCAGGCATTAGGATCCGCCTACCAACTTTGATGGGCGAGTTTGACAGTTTGACAATTCATGAAGCACTGCAACACAGGATCATGAAATGTAAATGTAAATCATGAAATGTAAATGAAAATTAATTAAATAGTGAAATGATTATATATGTTTTGTTTTTTGTTTTACATAAAATGAATCGGTATTTTAATGAATTAATGACACATTTATGTATTTAATTCCAATATTAATTAATTAATGACACATTTAAGTAATTATTTAATGGTGTATTTATTTATTTAATTTTGGCACTTTTAGTCCTCCATATTAACATGCCTCAACATGCTTCTGTGTAACAATGTTAGCTTTCAATTTATACTTCTGTGCAACCTACACATGTCATTACACATAATGTACACTAGAGGGTGATTTATCAACCAACTATATAAACAATGTGCGCAACATCTGTGAATAGATCGCAAAATAACATGTCACCCCCATTTTCAAACAGTTACTGGTGAACACTAGCCTAGAACTCTAGACACCCCCTAGCGGCAGCAAATTTATTTGGCAGCTAGGTAGGGTCTAGCACTGCTCCGTCGGCTTTTTGGTGCTGGAAACACCAAGTGTGTCTTGTATGTCTGACCAATCACAGCGTGAGGGGCGGAGTCGAAAGCCGGGCTACCTAATGACGACAGAAATGCGACGGTTCTGTGTTAGAGGTAAACAATGGCTGCTGCTGCTGGCGAACGGCTGTCTTTCCACTCGGCTTTGGCCGCGACTCTTCAAGACTTTAAGTTAACATTTTATTTGAGAAAAGAACAAAGAACGGCACTGAAGTATTTCCTCGAAAATAAATATTTATTCTGAGTTTTGATTAATTACGTAGTCAGAGCCGTCGCTCTGACTACGTCACCTTCTTCGTTGCTCTGATTGGTTGTAGCGCTATCCTATTGCGTGCAGAGGGAACTTGAAAGACAACCGTTTATCCCGCCCACACTGCCAATGGAGCTGAGCCAGACCTTACATCTTTCTGATGTAGGTCTGGCTTGCCAGGCTAGGTGAACACACCTATGCTCTGTATACTATTGGAGTGGAACAAACTTTTCAGCCAATATAAAGCATCCTTATTTTACCACCAGGTGTGTGGTTGATGAGCCATTACATTATCAAACATACCATCTGGGTAGACACCCCCACTTGGGATCACCCTCACACCTGGTGGTAAAATGGGGCCCATTTAATGGTATATTCCATATAGTGTAAATGTGCAACCTGATGCACCTCTCATCCATTTGGTGCACGAGTGAGCCGACTCACTATTTTTGACAAGGGGGTTGCCTGAATGCTGAATCCCCATGCTCAACATCGCGTGCCTTCCTCCCACAGGTCACACATTACAAGCAGTACCCACCCAACACCAGCAAAGTGTACTCCTACTTCGAGTGTCGGGAGACGAGGACAGAGCCCAGCAAGAACAGGAAGGTCAAGTACGACAAGACCGTCTTCTATGGCCTCCAGTACATCCTCCACAAGTACCTCAAAGGTAAACTCCGTTCACCAACTGTCAATTAAATCCCCCCCTGAAGCGGTGTATAGTACAGTACAAATCACTGCGGTTTTGAGGTCCATTAAGTATGTATTGAGTAAAATATTGATGCTTGCGGGGTCCTACAGGTAAAATTACACTCTAGAGGATACGCCCTCCCCCCAGGGTTTCCCGTTCTCCATGTCGTTAGTACTGATGAACATTAATGAGCACTTCAAAAGGTGACATGGTGATCCACACAAACGTCACCTAAACCAGTAGGACGAGAGTAGAACAGTTTAGTATGGAAAGTTAAGAACAACATTTTGGGAGTTGTAGTTTTCCTTTCTTTAAAATTTAGTATTTTTGAAAGGTAACATTGGCAAACAGCCGCTTGGTTATCACATGCGAGCAGAAGAAGGAGAGAAAGAGAATCAATGTGTATTGTGTTACTTAAGAGGATTTCATGGTGGGTAGTAGAGGGGCATGGCAGAAGTAGAGTAAAGGATAAAAAGAAAAGGAGCAGAGATCAAGAGAAAACAAAAGAACAGCTGCTCTTTAGCCGAAGGGCCAGCTGCCTGGGATGAACATCAGTCTTAGCCAAAAGATAAATTATATATATAGCTACATTATTTAAAGTATATATACAGCAAATTCAGATATTTGTTTCTACAGTACAGTAATTGCTGAAAACATGAAAAAACTGTAGAACCATCTAGTACTGCATTGTGGAATTAGACCGTTTTTCTGCTTTTCACCATTTTTGTGTTCATGGTTTTTTGTTTGGGGCTTAATGGAGGCTCGATGATGCACTGGAACCATACTTGGCTTTGCCCTGCCCCTAACACTATATAACAACTAGAGTGCATTAGCATCACTGGTTCTCTCGCTCAATTGCGAGTTATTACTTAGACTGAGAGGAAGGAGGTTGATTCTCGGGTACCAATCGGATTTTGACTCTGGTGGCTCAAACATGTACGGCTGCACAAGTCCAATAACACTGCTAGAAGGAGCATCCATTTTCAGGTCATAGTGGTATTTGACCGTTGAGTTGAGGGACAAAAGGATAAAATAGGAGCGTAGCAATATGCATCCGTCCGTGACATGTGCATCCGTACAAGTACAAGTAAAACTAATGCGCTGCCTAACGACGGCAACACAGTACATCATAAAGGTACACCACACAATTTCAACTGTTACAGCCCCCCCATATTAATTTGCTAGTTAAACACGATAGTCACGTTTAGCCTAAACAGGGTGTCGCGATCATTTTATGACGGTTGAGACTGTGATTTTACATAAAAAGCCACTCGACATCATGTATACGTATAGCTTTTCGGTACACAATCTTATGTCCAGCTGTACTTGTAGGGCTCTTGTGTGCAAGATTGTCGTTAAGCACCTCGTTTGAAAAAGAATCAACCCAATATAGTCAGCCCCAAATATCGGGTGGTCTTTGCGCCATGCCAACATTTTTAGTAGGGATGCACCAATCTGATACTGAGCATCGGTATCGGACCGATACTGGCCCAAAATGTGGTATCAGGTATCGACTGGTATATGGCTGGAGTCTATGCATAGCTCCAATACTCGTCTCTTTTTACTCTCGTCCAACTTTTCTATATAGTGAGGGCAGCGTAGTGAGGGCGGAGGGCAGCTGCCATTCAGCCGAAAGAGAGATAATACAGTTAATTGTCAGTTCAATACTGACTTTTGAATTGAACATTATACACATAATTTCTCTTTATAATGAGATGACTACCTTTAGTCAAAAGAAAAGAGAAAAAAAGACTGGGTGAGGACAATGAAGTTGTTTTAAATCTATTTACTATGAAGCCCGTCTGTGCTGCACAACTGGAGAGATCACAAGATTTCCTTGCGCTAATTGACTTATTAAGTTTAATCCCTGCATACCTTCATAAACTCTGTCTGAGGGGTAGCATGAATGAACTGCTGTTTGCTTTGTAGCAACCTAAGTTTGTTTCCAACTTGTGATCATATACTAGTACAAGCCCATAAAAATATATGAGAAAAGAGAAAGCCAGTAGTTAGATAGTAGATAGTTTACCTTTTTATTTATTGAATGTATCTAAACTGTTTTTAACTGCTATTAAGTTACATGGAGGATTTCTACAGGATTGATCACCAACTTAATAACTGTTTCCACACATTGTTTTGAGCCGCCCAAATCGGAAATGCCCACGTTTCCGCTTTAACACTGAAAACTCACTGCCCTGTGTCGTCTAGTGTGACGCGCACGTTGCCTTTTGCACAATGCTCCCATTTAGTGTAACCTAGAAAACAAAGCAAACATTACAAGTAGTTGGACATGGAAGTGTGTGTGTGTGTGTGTGTGTGTGTGTGTGTGTGTGTGTGTGTGTGTGTGTGTGTGTGTGTGTGTGTGTGTGTGTGTGTGTGTGTGTGTGTGTGTGTGTGTGTGTGTGTGTGTGGATGCCTGTGGTGCACTGCTAATTTAATTACAGTAGCAGGGACAGTAAAGTCACATTCCAGTGTTCCTTGGCAGACATTTTCTGTGGATGTATTTAAATGTGTTAATGATAACTGATGCGGCCGTTTGGGTTTTTGAGCAGTTCTCTTTTGCTTTGTTGTGTTTCTGTCCTACCTCCCTATGTCTCTCCCTCTTGCTTGCGCTCCATCTTTGTTGCTCTCTCGCCGTCTCTCTATACCTCCTGCCTTCACCATTGCCATTATGCCTTCTTTCTCTCCCTCCCTCTGTTCCCCTTGTTTTTACCGTCACTCCCTCCTCTCTCTCGATCTCTGTCTCATTTACTTTAATAAAAAGTCTCTGTTCTGTGCCCCCTCCCTCCCCTGCAGGGAAGGTGGTGACCCCAGAGAAGATCCAGGAGGCCAAGGAGGTCTACAGGGAACACTTCCAGGATGATGTCTTCAATGAGAAGGGCTGGAACTACATCCTGGAGGTAATCCAATTATGCATCGGCTAATCCAGCACTGGCTCTCTAGCTCTAACTGGACAAGGAACGATGACTGTCTGACACTAATTCATATCTCGCTAATTGATCAAGAAACCCAGACTCTAACTCTGATTTAAAATCCCCTAGCCCTGACTCTCTAGTCCAACCCTAATTGAAATCACTCACGTGGAGTCTTTTTGCCATGACGACAGTTTTTATTCTAGCGAACAAGGCTCCTTATTGGCTTCACATTGTGAAAATGCAGTTAATTAATTTAACTTAATTACAATGAACATTGCTAAAACCAAAAAAAGCAACCAGATCTTGGCATTGTGGTTTGTATAAACACCCACACAAATTATTACATTTATGCAGGAAACAGTTATTAGCTGGCTCTGCTGCCTGCTAGAGGTCAGCCATCTATACTAGACACACACACACACACACTTATAATCAAATAGGACTTCCAAAATGGGGGTCTGGTTTAGTTTCAGTTTAAGAAAAAGATCATGTAAGGTCATGTTTCTGAGCCCAAAATAATCAACCGCATTATAGTAACGCAAAAAAAAGAATTTATACTAAACAAATGCAGGACACTGACACGTGTGTGCGCATGTGCGTGTGCGTGCTGTTCTAGAAATACAACGGCCACCTGCCCATTGAGATCAAAGCGGTACCGGAGGGCAGCGTGATCCCGCGCGGCAACGTCCTGTTCACCGTGGAGAGCACCGACCCCGAGTGCTACTGGCTCACCAACTGGGTGGAGGTAAGACGCCAGAGGACAATAAAAACAAGGAGCCTGACTTCTATTTCATTTCACTCATAATTCATTAATCCTGAAGCTTCTTCCGTCCGAGTCGTTTGACTGGCCGGGGCTGCTTCCAACCTAAACCAATCACTGAGCAGATAACGTTGCTCACTGTAGTTGTTTTTTGAGCCGATGAATCGTTTTTGTAATATTTGTATATACGTTTTTTTGGAACAGCTTCAGAGTCCATAGACTAGACTAGAGACTTTAAAGTGCCGAGCCAAGTATCACTCAAGCAACCGATACCAGACCTTGAATCGGAGAACATTTGTTGAAAAAATGTAGGTGGAAATTTAGTGGCTGGAACCAGGCAACAAAACAAGCACTCCTATGATACAAAATGCTTTTCAGCCTATGCGGCCGGCAAATTTGCTTTTGGCCTCAGTGACATTGGCTGGTTTATTTAGTAGTGATTTGAAAGAAGCTATTATCCAAAGCGACTTGCTGCGGATATTGGGGTTCAATCCCAGAACCTTTTGGTTTGGAACGCCCTAACCACTCCCCCAATGGCTTTGAAATACAACAAACTACAAATATCCCTCCACAGCAGTCATTTACCGGAGGTGATCTGTTGAACGCTTGTTTCCTCACTCTTCTACTGTAATGTTATGAAAACAAGACTAGGTCAAAGCCTAGTATGTGGCTGGGCCGTGAAGCTGTCCTTAGTGCTCGATAGATTCAGAATGAACGGCAGTCAATAAACAGAGCGCATTTAAACGTAAAATGTTTTCGGAAACACATTTTTGTGTACTATTTAGCTGTTAAATGAGAGAAAAACATTGTAAATTACCCCAGTTGTAGTTGAGGTTTACTTGTGAATATGAAAAAAGAGTGGCATTGGGCCAACTCGGTGGGCGGTTCCTGTGCGTTCTCCCCCACTCCCATAGCTACGTGCTTGTGGTCAGCTATTCCATCCCTCAATCTGCCCTTCCATTATTTCTTTTTTGTCTGTGTCAATATGTCTCTCTTTTGAATCTCTCTCTTATCTCTATGGTAGGAAAGCCAGTTTTATCTGAGCTTGAATGAAACTGGTCTTGGACTGGAGGTCAAAGAAATGATTGTGAGAACAACCGACGAATGCTTAGCGGAAACTTCCTTTGGAAAACATAATTTCTTTGTGATGGCAACTTTTCTCTGCCTCTTGTTCTCATGTCTCTTTCCTTATGTGTGCACCAAAAACAGGACAGCTCATTTAAACAGCATGTTGCGAAATCACTCACCCGGAAGCCACCAGCGTTGAATTCTTGACTTCATTCTTTTCCTCATCTCTCTTCACTTGACTGCTAAACACAATGCTTCATTCTGTGGGTTTCACTTTACTGTATCGAGCCGATTGCTAAATCCACAGTCTATTTGACAGTAAGCCTCTTTTTACACATAATACTGACAAAAAAAAACCAACACATTTTCCCTGAAGCAATTGTGTTTCAGCCTTTTGTGTATTTATTTATTCATGTATATACATTGAGAAATTACTTTCTCATTGACGAGTATTTCCATATACACATAGATTAGATATAGAACACGTAACAAATAAAAGCCGGTATTGGCAGAAGTATGTTGCAAGTGTACCTGGAAGAAATGCTGTTCAAGAGAGAAAAGCAATTGAAAGAAGTCAAGTTTGCATGTGGCAGCAATTAAAAACAATTCTGTGCTTCCAATGTGATTGTCAACGATGTGCACCTCAAATGAAATTAGGTCCACGATAGGAGCCAACACGACAGTGTTGTCTGTACGTTTACTGTCAATTCAGGCCATTCGTCCTTAATGTCATCATTGGAGCGATTTTGTTTTCATTTCAAAACACCACTCTTATTGTGAAAGCGCCTTGTGTGTTTTGTACTGAGACCAAAGTCATTGTGGACACTCTGAAATTGCAGTCAGTTGCGTATTTGGGTGAATGTAGTAGTTCATATCACCTAACATTAATGACTTGATGCAAAGATTGGCATATATTTAAGCACGCTTACCAGTCAAGTGTAATCATTTTGGTTGAGCTTGTAAATAATGGTGTTGAAACGAACCCCCCCCCCCCCTCCTCTCCTAAATGTGTAATTATTTATTTCATCAATTAGTTTTACCAATCTGACAAACATAAGATTAAAGGTCTTTACACACCATTCATTGTGCGAATAATTTGCACGTCAATACATTTTTTTGAACTGTTGTTTTTGTGAGTACTTTCACATTGAACGCGAATATTACATGGCGAAAGAGCGGTGTAATTTTTTTCCGGAACAAGGTCGATTTTTCCAAGCTTTCACATGGGGAATAAAGGCATCAACCAATCACGTTGTGTGTGTGCAGAACGGACCTAACGTCACTACAATGGCGGACCTGTTGATTGTTTGTGTTTCTTATCACCCTGTATTATTTGACAAAGGACATAAAAATTATAAAAAGAAATAGACTGAAGGACAACATGTGGAGTAGCATCACCGAACAACTCGGCTATCAGGATAGTGAGTAGTTTATAAAAATAATATGTATAATTATATGTATAATAATTAATATGTCCGGAACAGGCCATGGTAGAGCTTCAGCTCCTGTATGAGGCAGTGTAACTCTCCTTCTCTTTCTCTACCTTGTGAATGGAATGTACCCAAAATCTCTTCTTTTGTTGTTTTTTCTGAAGAATGAGCTGGCGCTGATCTAGCGTTGCAACTGTCACAAATTCCCGGTATGAATAGTTTTGATGCGAAATATTTGCTTGCGATTCGTCTATTCATCATGCTCCCGGTGTCTAAAGGCCTTTAGGTGTCATTCTGCTCGTAAGATGCAGCCCCATGTCTCACAAACATACACACACACACACACACAGCACACACCAGGGGGACTTATATCTAGAGTAGCTGTAAAAGACATAGGTCATGGATATATTTATATCTACACACACACACACACACACACACACACACACACACACACACACACACACACACACACACACACACACACACACACACACACACACACACACAAGGTCGGGATAGTTATCCTTCCCAGCTGGTAAACACACACACACACCTCTCACACACACACACACACCTCTCACACATACACACCTCTCTCACACACACACACACACACCTCTCACACACACCACACACACACATCCCTCTTATAAAATTAGACAGCTCAGTGTCCTTGGCCTGCACGTGCACTGCGTCATTAGGTAAAACTTTCCTATCGCTGAGATGACTGACTGTGGCTCTCTATCTCTCTTCCTTTTGTTTTCGTTTTCTGCTGTCTTATTTTCCCTCCGTCCTTTTATTGACCTTCCTCCATTTTGTTCTGGAATGCAATAAGTACAATAAGTACATTTATCAGAAGAAAGTGCAACAATATATCACTGTCGGTACAGTAGTTCACTAGAACAAGGGGTACTGTCTGTTTTTAGTTGTGCACAGTGGCGGATTTAGGCATAGGCGACATGGGTAGCCGCCCAGGGAGGCATCTTGCCAGGGTCGGCCAAAAATTCGGAATGGTGACATTTGCGTGATTGGTTTTCTATTAACCTTGTTCGGAGTGAGCGCCCTGATTCTAGTATGTGAGCTAGGCAGGCTACTGCCTGGGAAGGTCTCCCACTCAGAAGTACGAGATGGGGAAGGGGGGTGGGAAGTAAGGGTGTGGCGGGTGCTGCAGCACCCCCTGGCGGATGGTAGAGGACCTGCACATTCACAACAATACATTTTTTTAAAAATAAGTCAAAAGGTTTCATTTAATTTGTGTTGGTTATGTTCATATTCGAATGATATGATTCTAATGATATGTTCATATTCTAATGCGCTGAAGGACAAGCTAGAACCGCCACTGGTGCATTTGACAAATAAAGAACTTATGCCATTCTCTCTTTCTTTCTCTCTTTCTCTTTATGCCCCCCCCTTCTCCAGACCATCCTAGTCCAGATCTGGTACCCCATCACCGTGGCGACCAACTCTAGGGAGCAGAAGAAGATCCTGGCCAAGTATCTGCTGGAGACCTCCGGGAACCTGGAGAGACTGGAGTACAAGCTGCACGACTTCGGCTACAGGGGCGTCTCCTCACAGGAGGTACTGCTGAACTTAGAACCGTCCAGCTTTGTGTTTATGTTTGTGTGTCTTCCTCGGCTCTTTCCTTGGAGCCCAGCTTGTCACTCACTTCCCCGCCTGGGATTTATAAAGTACATTGTAATCATATCTTGAAGGGAATAATCGATTTCTGTCTGTAGGCCTGTCTGTTTTTCTATCTGTCGGTTTTGGCTGCCTCTCTGTCTGCCTCTGTTAGTTTGTCTGCCTGTTTGTCTGTCTCCTTTTTTCTTTTCTGCCAGTATGTCCGTCTGTCAATATATCTGTCTGTCTGCCCATTTGTTTTTTGTCTTGTCGTTTCAAGACAAAAAATGTTTCACACTGGAGGCAATGGAATTGGAAATTTGAATTGCTGGAACGGCTGCTTTGCGACATCCGTACTTCTGAATGATATTTTTGATATCATTCATTTTTGCCCCATTGTTACATACCCTCGTTACTCCCCACAGACCGCAGGGATCGGAGCGTCGGCCCACCTGGTCAACTTCAAGGGCACCGACACCGTCGCCGGCATCGGCGTCATCAAGAAGTACTACGGGACCAAGGACCCGGTGCCAGGCTTCTCTGTGCCCGCTGCAGAGCACAGGTAAACAACAGGGAACCCCAGCTGGTGAACAGGGAACCTTATCTAGTAAACAACAGGGAATGCCGAACTACAGAACTCGAAATACTTGAAAAATGAAATATTTTTAAATCCATAGCAACGCCCTTAACTCATTGATTGTTGAATATCATGCATTTTTTTAAAATGTTTTTTGGAATGGATATTTTGTGTTAATCCAAATCAGTTACACTTGATGTCATGGGATCCATGTCAATTTAAAGGCCGTGGTGCAGGTTGAACACCACTGTCGATTAATGGGTACATAAAGCACTCAAGATATGTATATAAAGTTAGAAATGTCTCCAAAATGGTGTTAAAGTCTAGTTTTTGTAGTTTTTGGTAGTAACGGTTCTTTTAACGCAATTCGGCGATGACGTCACATGAGGGAGACGTGGTGGAAGGTAGCCTCAGCCTTGTACTAGAACTATGGCGTCTTCGTTAGAAAATTAAACCTGCACCACGGCCTTTAACTTAAAAAAACACTATCAAAATACATACTGCTATTGAAATAATTTTAATACATCACCACAGTAGCGCTATGCTGCAATTTTCAGCAAAGTAGTAAATGTAATTTTCAGTTTTGATGTCGGGACGTCCCTGGTGGGCGGACATTATTGTTTAACAAATTGAACGTGGGGTAACTCTACCCCCCCCGCCCCCGCCCCCCCCCCCCGGGCCAGCTACTAAACATTGTAGTAGTCTCATAGTCTCAATAACAACATGCAACGGCGAAGGCTTTATTTCTTATTTCTCTTTAATTGTGGCAAGACCCACAATGTTGGTGAAGTGTCCTGGTGAGTTGCTAGCTACCATTTAGAAATGCAGCAACAAGCGCTGGAGCTAGTCTATGAACAGCAGTGCATAGGGTTGCCAACCGTCCCTTGAAAAACGTAATCGTCCCGTATTTAGAAACAAAAGCACCCGTCCCGTATTGAGCTGAAAATGGACGCACTTTGTCCCATATTACTGTGAGAGTCAAAAAATAGTCAGTAAAATGCCAATGGAAAATGAATAACAGGGCGCGTTATATGGACATGTACGGTAAAGTTGTTCCCGGGCCCTGTCCTGGTCTGTGACCAATGAGCTGACAGCATATTCACACACGAGTATGACGATACAGAATACGCTCATCCCATTGGTCGAGGTACTGTCGCTCACGGAGAAGATAGCGGAAGACAACAAAGCAGCATGGGTGACGCTGACAGTGACACAGACGCCGGCACTGCTTTACGGGGCGGTACACCTTCGAGCAGCAATGCGACGAGTACATCAACTAAATACTGTTGATAGATTGATAGATAAATACTATTTGTATTTATCTATTTATCTGTATAATCTGCTGAACAATCTCTTACTAGTCTCTCTCTACTCGTCTCTCTCAATGGTCTCAAGGCGGGCTTTGGTCTGTCGTCTCCCCGACGTGACGTCATGCAATGCATTGTGGGGGAAATGAGAATCAATCCCAAACTGCTAAAATAGTAGCTACTTTTTTGTATTATATTACGTTTTGTGATACCCAACAACATCAAATACAATGAACAGTTTAAATGTTTATTACCAACAAGCAAATGCGCAAATTCGTTAGAAAATTAAACCTGCACCACGGCCTTTAAGAGTTCATACGAGTCCTCTAATTTTGCTTCAAGTCAAGTGGATAAATTGAGTGTTTACCAAACCGTCCGGTGTCTCGCTGATCGTAAATGGGCGGGATGTTCCCAGGAGATTACGGCCCCTTAGGATTTTGAGCATTGTAAACCCATGCCCAACGTGCCGCAGTCCCATCCCGGTTGCAGCAGCAGCGCCTCGACAGCACATGACAACCTAAGCATTCCACTCTGCTGGGTAAACAGGTCGAACGGAGCGCTAATGAAACATCCATTTATTGAACATGTGTCCCATGGAAAACCAATCGCTCGCATTTTCACGTGACGTGAAGACGTCAGCAATTCGCTTTTGTGTGTGCGTGTTGGTTTATTTAGTGTGCGCACGTTTACATGTGCGGTGTTCATGTTCAGTAACGTGGTCGTGTGAGTTCCAGTTGTAGGTCAGTTGTACCAATTTTAGACACCATAGTGTAGTGCAGCTAGGGTGTTCGACTCCCAGCCGAAAGGTACCATGTTCGATTCCCAATGTCCTCAGCCTAACCTGAAGGTGTCTTTTGAGCAAGAGGACTCACCCACACCGGTCCTTAAGGACATGCATCTGACTTGACTCTCTTTTTAGATGAATGCGTCTGCTGAATGGCTAAATAGTAATTGTTTTAATATAATTTAATTTAGCTTTCTAGGAAATGACTAGGCACCACAATGGATGTGGACATACAACTGCAGGCAATGGAAACAAATGGGGGGTGGCTCTTGCTACATTTGCACAGGATGTATGTTGTTTTGTATGCGTCTGCTTACAGCACAGCTAAATATGTAAAGTTTCATGTAAATTACCACCCTGTAAAAGTCATTGTGCCCACTCTGCTCACAAAAAAAGTCCCAACTTGAATTGCCTATTTGCTAAAGATGAGCCTAATTATATAGTCAATCAAAAGTCAGCCAAACCTATCAAGAAAAACTAGTTTTTCTTGCTAGCAATACATTCAGGAAGTTCAGTGAAATCAGCACTCCCATTTATAGCCAGGAAGATAATCACTTTTTAAAATGCCACTGTCAGTTTCAACCAGCTGAAATACAGTGCCATTGCTCTTTAATGGAAAACTTGGACAGTATCGCCCTCCTTTGGATGGCCTGTGTCATTGCCTGTGATTTTTTTTTGTATTTATCTTTGTATATAAGGTCATATTTAAACGTCATACATTTCATTACATATCTATTATCTATACTTTTGCTTTTGGTTTATTTCATTATTTTTTTTATTTCATCAACCTTTATATATTGTTATTACTCGTATATTGTAATAGAACCAGAGGGACCTGTCATAAACAACCTGGTTTTGCAGTGCTTATTAAAGCATTTATATTTTGAAAGATACTGTCATCCATCAAATGTTAGGCATTTTCTACTAAAACCAGAGGCTTTATCCTATTCAACCTAGTTTGCAGTGCATATTAAAGCGTATTGAAAGACACTCTCGAATCCCATTGACGCAGCACATGTTTCAAAATAAAAGCAATGGGTTGAATCTTCAAAAATAAAAGTGTGTACTATTTTTCTTTTTTTTCCTCTAGCACTATCACAGCATGGGGGAAGGACCGTGAGAAGGACGCCTTCGAGCACATCATCAAGCAGTTCCCCAATGTGCCCGTGTCCATCGTCAGCGACAGCTACGACATCTACAACGCCTGCGAGAAGATCTGGGGCGAGGACCTGCGGAGCCTGATTGTGAAGCGCAGCGCTGATGCCCCGCTGGTGGTCCGGCCCGACTCTGGAAATCCCCTGGACACCGTCCTGAAGGTGCCACTCGTTGATTGATCTGATGTTGTTACTTTGAAAAGCCCACCTCGTGGCCCACGCGTGACTCTTTTCTTGTGTTTATAATTTGTGTGACGTCATTTCTTTGAAAAATAATCGGGAATCTACGGCACTATTGCTTTGAAAAGCCAACCTTGTGGCTCACCCTCAACTCTTTTTTTTTACTCATTTGTTGGACGCGAATCATGCGCTATTACGTTGTAGTGAAACTAATCGCGTGAGTGCCGTGGAGGAGAAAATGAAACTGAGCTAAAAATGTCTCCTATTCCGTAAAAGTCAAACATACTTTCTCTATATCTTGACTCCTTGGTGTGTTAAACATCACTTCCTGTGCACCCACATGGTCTTCAGCATCAGTTGGCACATGGATAGAATAATTCCAGTGAGCAGGGAAAACCCCCTTGCCATGTTGAATTATGTGGGTTATGTCAACAAACTATCATTTTCTTTATATAATTATTTATAATCTAATTTTATTACAAACACACTTTTATGACACACTTCACACATCAAAGAATGTGCAAAGTCGGAAAGCCCCACATCATTTCTTTTTCAAACACTTACTGCTTTTACTACCAATATACAAACAGGAAATGGATCTTGTCAGTGTTAAATAGCAGCAATATCAAGTATTCGAACCAAGACTTTTATTCCTTCAGGTCCTGGAGATCCTCGGTAAGAAGTTTCCTCCGGTGGAGAACTCCAAGGGCTTCCGGGTCCTTCCCCCATACATCAAAGTGATTCAGGGAGATGGAGTGGACATCAACACCCTGCAAGAGGTAAACACACTGAGACACACATGGAGAGATGAGCTGCTAACACACTTTCAAACCTACACACACACACACACACTCAGACACACTCACACTCAGACGAGCATGTCCTCACACCTACACACAGTCACAATAGCTCCCTCGCTATGCACTAGGTTTACAGATATAAAAGGTATTGACTCAACAACACTACTTCTGGCATCGTCTCCGCCTCCACATTCTCATAGCGATTGAGAAAATGGAATAATTTGTGGAGATGGAATAATTTGTAATAATATAACAGTCCATATGATCAATGTAATCAATGTATGTAATCGCACAGCTATCAAAAATCGACATAAGTTACTTACAGTTTTTATGGCTCAAAGTTAGTGAGCCAGTCACAGTCGATCTACCAGCCAAGCAATTGATTTAATATGTAAGTCTGCATTTCTTTGACCTGCCAAATGGTAAAATCCATCAGCCATTGGCTTGTGGCAGGTGTTTATTTTGGACCCTGGTCACAGTGCATCATTAGCCTGCTTTTCCTCCAAACATGCCCAGTGTCGAGCTTTAAAACATGCTCACAACTCACTTCCACACCTCCCTCGCTCCCCAGATCGTGGAGGGCATGAAGCAACACCGGTGGTCCATCGAGAACATCTCCTTCGGCTCCGGGGGGGCCCTGCTCCAGAAACTCACCAGGGATCTGCTTAACTGCTCCTTCAAGTGCAGCTACGTGGTCACCAACGGTCTTGGGGTAAGGCCTCTGGCAACATGGCGTCAGGCATATTGCATATCTGCATTGATTTGGCAGCAAAGGACTCCCAGCATGAGAGGGATAGTCTAGTGGTTTGGGGTGTTTGACTTGCAGCCGAAAGGTTCTGGGTTCGAACCCCCAATGGCTGCAGTCTACCTGTAGGCCTCCTTGAGCAAGATGACCTGTCTGTTCCTTGACCAAAGCTGCTTCTAAATGTATCTTCAAAAATGATTTCACTGTACTGTAAGTCGTGTCGATTTTAAAAACTAAGCTAAATCTAAACTAAGCAACTCGCATTGATTTCAAATACAGGTCATTACAGAGCAGGTAGGGGTTAGAGCGTCTTGCTCAAGGAGGCCTACGGGTATCCAACCCAGAACCTTCCGGCACCCAAACCACTAGGCTATCCTGCCCCACTCGTTTATTACAACTTTAGACGTTGACTGACATCATACGTACATACATTCAGATGGGAACCAGTCAGAAACATGACAGTTGTCGTTGTCGGTCGTGTTCCAGTTGAACGTGTTCAAGGACCCTGTGGCCGATCCCAACAAGAGGTCAAAGAAAGGTCGTCTGTCGCTGCACCGGACCCAGAGCGGACAGTTCGTCACACTGGAGGAAGGGAAGGGAGACCTGGAGGAGTATGGAGTGGTGAGTTGGTGGTGACACACACACACACTTTCTGTTTATAGCTAACATTGACATCATGAAAATGATGTCAATGTTAAAAGAAGCATAAAAAATGCTTCCCGTGTTCCTTACTTTCCATCCTCTTCGTGACCTCTTCTGATCTCTGACCTCTTCATCTCTTCAGGACCTGCTGCACACGGTGTTCCACAACGGCAATATTGTGAAGACGTACACGTTCGACGATGTCAGAGACAATGCCAAGCTCAAAGACAGCGAGAAGGAGGAGCTTCTCAAATAAGCCCCACCCCCCCACCAAACCCAACCCCACGCAGAACACCCTCCCTCTCCTTTCCCTCCCCTTCCTCACCTACTGGCCTCGAATGTCACCCAGCGTGCGGAGGTAGAGTGCACTGATGTTGACGTACCTGTGACCCACCCCCCCCCCTCCCTCCAGGTCTAAAACCCTCCATCCACCCCTCACCCCCCATCTCACACCATCGGTGAGTAAGGAATGAAGATATTTTTCGGGAAAGCCACTTCCCAAAATCCCACCTTGCCTACAACAACCCATCCCCCCGAAATACCCCCCCCCCCCCACCCCCCCACCCCGAGAGAGAGAGAGAGAGAGAGAGAGAGAGAGAGAGAGAGAGAGAGAGAAAATATCATATCAATGGCGCCCCTCCTATGTATTGTGTACAGAGCTGTGTAAAAAAACTATAATGTTCTAATACGGCTGGCTTTGTCTTTTCATAAATTAGGATTCAGGATTGTGATGGTTGCACTGATTAGGCGTGTCAGCTCCTAGCTAATGTGATGATGTTCATTGTATGTATTTTATTTTTATTGGCATTTGTAATATTTTTACTTTGTACTGCACACTGATTTCTTTCCCACTGATTTCTGTTTCACGTTGGATCTTTGCAGCTTTTTTTTGTGTCTCACCAAAAAAAGCTTTCATTATTATATTGGTCTTTAATTAATATACTCTGCGAATACTGCATGAGCGAAAAACAATTAATTGTAACTAGCAACCAACGAAATGTGATCAGTGTATTCCACAAGCGTATATTAGTCATTCTCCTTGCTACTAGAACTAGAACTGCCTTTCCCAGAATGCACTTGTTTCAAACGTACACTGAAGTAAAACAATGGTGTCCTTCCTCAATTTGAGTCGCTACAGTCCGGACTACTAAACACGTAAAAAAAATGTAATGCTTTTTTTGCTGGTATGATGAGAAAACCTTTTGCAACCTTTTTTAGGACTCAATATGGGCAACATTTTCCTTTTCGTGGATTGGTTCTGAATTGTCCCAAAATCGTCATAAAAGTATGAAAAGTGATTTAAGCAAACGTTCCCGAAATTCCGAAATGTTCACAGCGGTAGGAGACCCTTCATAACAGCTTCCACGCGTATACGACCAAAATAACATGTATGTCCAATAATCCTGTTTTTCGACAAAATATTTCACCTGGATATAAGTCTGAGATGTTAAATGTTGGAACCAGCGCGTGCGTTTGCGTGTGCGTGCGTCTATATACATGTTTGCGTTTGGATATGTGCGTGTGCTTCTGTGAGCGCGCACTGACGTCTTCTTCCTTTTCTAAGTTTGTGCACCGTTCCTTCATATGCAAACGTGCTTTCTGATTGGGGGGGCGGGGGCTACGTGATTTTAAAAAGCGCTAATTAGCGTTGCTTGGCACTTTGTTCTGATTGGATAACTAGCTTGTAAGTATGTGGACACGCCTGCTTGGGGCTCGTTGAGGGGAGTCGTGACAGCTGGGGACAGAGGTGAAATACATATTTTAAGGTGGAATGGAGCCAGGTCCTGTAGATGTGTCCTAGTTAATTCAGCTGTGTATCACTGCCTTAACACTCCCCCCCCCCCCCCGCCCCCCCCCCTCCCAAGAGATGAGTCCAGACCATAGACTGTATATAAAGATTATATATATATATATATATATATATATATATATATATATATATATATATATATATATATATATATACAGTCTATGGTCTGGACAGTTAGAAAGTGCTGTGTTGAGGGATGGCCGCGTACATTGACCAGAACTGCCAATTCCCCACGGCTCCTGGGGCCCGGGTTCAACCCCGCCCATCTCAAGACGTCCCGTTTGTGGGTTACATCTGTTTGTGCCCCCCATGGCTTGTCCGTGGCGAGACGTGAGGGGATATGTGACTCCTGACTCCTTGTACTGTAGTCTGCTTCAGTGTGCTTCCTAGTGTCCTTCCCCAGTGGCCCCTTGCCACCTTGGCCCCTTGCCACCTTGGCCTCTGAACCATTCCTCCCACAGCCCGTAGATGGCGATGCAAAAATAAAAAAAACATGTCGCACAAACAACCTCGCGACCGAGCTCACCGCCGCGGCACTTTCTGGTGTCCTTATACGGTCATCGGAATCTTGTGACGTCATCGAGTCGGGTTGGAATCTTGTGACGTCATCAAGCGCGCCGTCGTCTCTTCCTGCCTCGTTTTAAGGTCTTGACCCCCCCCCCAAAAAAACAGTAAAAAGGCCAACCATGCGTCTCAAACATGTTTTAGCTGCAGCCTTTAGTTGTTTGATTTATTTTATTTTTATTTTATATTATTTTTTTGTTGTGTTTTTTTTTTAGTTTTGTTTGCAACAGCAGTTGGCACTCGGTTTTTGACGTGTTTTTTTCTCCTCCCTTTTTAACAGTTATGCGGTTTTTAGTGAAGACAAAGTTTTTGGTTTTACCTATTTTGATACTGTCTCGGTTCTTATTACCTCAGAAGAAAATATTATTTTGTATGACAAATGGTCAGGAGGTTGAAATGAAGCCAGGGAAATATTGCAGTATAGGCTAAATGCTTATTTACACATGTTTGCGGCCAAACTGCCTTCCTACTTGTACATACAACACATGTGAGTATGGGCAGGTATGGGGCAAAAGTATATAAAATATGACGATTATTTTTTTTCCCTCTTTTATTTTGCCCAAAAGACGGGTTTCTACCAACAGACAATTGTCCCAAAACTGCATGACTGAACTGGCGGTGTGACTGTTTCTGTTGGTGCATGAGGCGAGTCGGTCATTGAGCTTCTTTGTGTGTGTGTGTGTGTGTGTGTGTGTGTGTGTGTGTGTGTGTGTGTGTGTGTGTGTGTGTGTGTGTGTGTGTGTGTGTGTGTGTGTGTGTGTGTGTGTGTGTGTGTGTGAGAATGCTACAAATAATATGTGAAGTTTTTCTTTTTCTTTGTCGTTTCATTGTATCCGTCTGTTGTCCCAAGTCCTCTCCCAACACGACTTCCCTGATGTTTTAGCAGACATAAGTGTTGCTCTGTTGTCAACAAGACATTCATTAAAGGTCACACCCTGTCTATTTGAATTGAGTGATTTATTTCATTAATGCGTATGATAGAAAACATGGATTTAACATGGATTCTGCGGTCTGGTCTGATTTGAATGGAAAACATCACACACGTTAGTCCGAAAGGTTCTGGGTTTGAGCCCCAAATCCACCCAGGCCTACATGTAAGTCCAGCTGGAGCAAGACGTCCAAAACCTCTAGCTGCTCCTCCCTGACTGGGAGCTCAGACTCACAGTAAGTCCCTGTGGATACTCTCCACTAAATGGTTTGGCGATGCGTGTACATTTCCACATTGCCAGTTGTGATGTCACATCTGGATCATTTAAACCAGCCAATCAGAGGGTCTCCTTTTTTTGAGACGCTGCTTATTTTAAAAAAAAAAGTTGTTTTAAATATTTTATATTTAATAATATAATATGTTAATTGGAGCAGCTGTGAACACATTTTAATCCATTCATCTATTGGGACCGCATGCGATTCAATTATATCCTATTAATAATTCCATAAACATTCCTAAACTCCTCATTATCTGTTAGTTTTTAACTTTTTAGTTTGTATTGTTATTTATTCAGTAGTTGTAAGCTGTCTCCATTTAAGGGCGTCGGTGTGTCCCAAAATCATATGACCGAGTCAGCAGCGCCGTCCAAGTCCCACTTAGGAAAGAAAAAAACAAAAAAGAAAAAAATAATAAAATAAACTCCCCCCCACCACCATGACCCGTTATATCCTGCAACCTCAGCAAGGGGGAAAACCACCGCGTCCAGGGGAGACTCCACACCGGCGCAGAAGTGCAGACTTTAGGCCCATGATCTCGCTTGATTTTATTTTTTATTTTATAAAAAAAATATATATATATTTAATCCATACAACGCGTTGTATTATTCACTGTTGTATATATATATCTGTGTGTGTCCGACTCCAAACGCGGCGGTGCTCGGAAATCGTCTGAACAGCGAGGGAGCCCATCGGGGGTTGTGGTCTCGCGCTCCCAACTCTTTCTCTCCCCCTCCGCTGCTCCGCCTCTCGTCGTGGCAGCAGCAGCATCTGGACATTACCGTCAACCCGCTCCGGTTTGATCGCTGAAAAACAGGTTACACAGGTTTGATTCCCCCCCTCCCCCCCCCCCCCCCTGAAGACCATGATGACTGGATTTCGGTTAAACTTGTCCCCGCTTAAAGAGCCGCTCGGTTTCGTCAAACTGGTGGAGTGGGTGAGTCCAGATGCAGCTTTTTCTTCCACAAAGTCTGGTGAGGGAGGGGCCCCGGTCCTATCTCTATCTATCTATCTATCTATCTATCTATCTATCTATCTATCTATCTATCTCTCTCTCTCTCTCTCTCTCTCTCTCTCTCTCTCTCTCTCTACATGTATATATATATATATATATATATATATATATATATATATATATATATATATTTCTCTATCTATATCTCTAACTATCTCTCTCTATCTATATCTATCTATATCTCTATCTCCAGCTCTCTATCTATATCTCTCTCTATCTATATATCTATCTATATCTCTCTACCTCTCTCTATCTCTATCTAATCATGATTAGGACACTGTTACGAGTTAATAGTAACTATGTATGGCCTACAGACGTCACCCAGTTAGATTACAGTAATGCATGGCAAACCAATTATTCACCTTTGGCACAATGGGGGCGTTTTGAACTCAAGGAGCACATAAAATACAGTTACATACAGTAGATAGGCCCAAAATGCAGTGTGTGTGTGCCAAGCCATCGGCATGATTGAGGTTGGACGGTTTCCGTGGGTTTCTGTTGAGAAATGAGAGCAGGGTACGTAGGTGTCCCACTACTGCTGCATGAAGTGGGTCAAAGTGGCCCAGAGTGGCCCCCCAGTACAGCTGGCATACAGCTGTCCTTTCACTGGGCTCCTCGGTTCACATGAGTGACCTGGGAGGAGAGAGGAAACAACTGAAGTCATTTGACTAACGATAAAAAATGTCCATTTGTGTATGGCTGTGGTTCTCTCCCTCTCTCCCTCTCTCTCTCTCTCTCTCTCTCTCTCTCTCTCTCTCTCTCTCTCTCTCTCTCTCTCTCTCTCTCTCTCTATATATATATATATATATATATATGAGCAGCAGCTGTCATTTACCAATATAAGGACATCACACACACACATGTCAGGGTTGTTTATCACCAATAGATTGTGTAACAGCTAATGAACACAACAAGCCTTTGTATTTCCAAGGGAGGGACGGTGAAGTACCGTGCACCCTCTGTCCCCAAACACTGCAGTCGGAGGACCACCCTAAAGGCACGAGCACACAGTCAAATATTATCCAGTGAGCACTCCTTTTTTCCCCCCCAAGCAAGGTCTAACACAAGTTCAAGCAGTGCAGGTTAGACACGTACAAAGTGGCCGCATCGATAAGACCGCATGAATGAGGTGCTCTAATTGGTGCGTTGGTTTACAGTTTCATTGTCCTTGGAAACACCTATTGTTTGGTCAAGGACTAGGACTAGCAGTCAGGAGTCAGGACTAGCAGTTTAGGTTTTGCATGGGAGGTATGGGACTGGAACAGTCGCATGCCTTCTGTAAAACGAACTACGTCTTTAGTGGCTAACACACACACACACACACACACACGGACACACACACACACACACACACACACACACACACACACACACACACACACACACACACACAGATGTGTGTTAACACAAACACACACCCACGGACAGACGGACACACACACACACACACACACACACACACACGAACAGACACACACTCGCGGACAGACATACACACACATGTAGACAGACTGACTCACACATACATACACACACACTTCCAAACCCCATGTGTGTGTGTACGTGTGTACTGCGTACAAACCCAAGCCCTTTTCCGGCCAACCCATATAAAACCTTGTTGGGACCCCTCAGGTCTCCACAAGGCCATCTAAACTGGAGTTAGGAATGTGTGTAAGCAGCATACTTCAAAAGTGGTGTGTACTGCAAAAAAAAAAACCAGGAAGTGGCAGTGGCATCTGGATAAACATCTGGAGAAAGGCCTAAGGGTGGGTGTGTGTGCGTGTGCGCGTGTGCGTGTGTGCGTGTGTCTGGTGTCTGGTTACAGAATGAGTGGTGTGTTTATGCTGTCTACACATATTAGTACATGTGTGTGTGAGTAGGAGATGCTGAATAGTCCTGATTTTTATTTTTATGAATAACAATCTGATCTCAGGTCATGTGCTCTGCAACATTGTGGGAGCTGAGTCATGTTCAAGATACGCTTTGTTGCTTAAAGTCGGTCTTTTTGCTGGTATTTAAATAAACATGTTTATTTGATCTATGAGTTAGAGAAAGGAAAAACCCTTTAAAATGGTCAATCAATTGTGATTTGACAATCAATTGTTATCAGCTGTTAAATTATTTTTGCTCCTCATAATATATAATGTATAGAGATATACATAAACTATTTCCAAACTGTAGTAGTAGTAATAGTAATAGTTTTAGTTTTTACACTCCATTTTCATGTGTAATTGGGTGTGTGTAATATATGGTAATATATAGGGCATATTTTGAACTACAAACTGACTATTTATCAGGCCTTATTAAGGCCTTAGGCTGTTAGCATTTGGTTGTGAGTGTGTGTGTGTGTGTGTGTGTGTGTGTGTGTGTGTGTGTGTGTGTGTGTGTGTGTGTGTGTGTGTGTGTGTGTGTGTGTGTGTGTGTGTGTGTGTGTGAGACATAAGCCCTGTAGCATGACTGCCTGTCATGCTGTGCTGCTTAGCACTAGCACTAATGAGACCGTGCACAGCACACACACACACACACACATCAAAGATATGTGCATGACCACCACTCACACTACTAGTGAAGCTCTGTACGTTTGAACGTCCGAATGTATGTATGAAATGTATACACACTTCTCTTTAAAATGCTCGTCATTTGTTGTCTTTTTAATGATTGCCCTTTAAATATGTTTAAAATATGAGTCCTCCCAATGTACAGTAGTCTGAATGACCTTTGTGTTTGAAGGGTTCTATATAAATAACCTTGCCGTGTCTAATATTTTACTACCCTTCCCCCTTATATATTGTATTTAGGTTAATTTTTAATTTTTAATATTTCAGAGTTTCAAAGACTTTTAAACGGCTAGGCTCAGTAGCTAATGCCACAACGTGTTGTTTGTGTTTGTGTTCATGGTACTGAATGCTGAGTTGGATACCTGTATGTCCGTACAACAGGACTGGACTGGGTGCTCTGTGTGTCTTTTTCTCAATGACTTCTCTCCTTGTTTCCGGCTCTACCGCTTCCTTTTTCTTCTCCTCCTATGTCTGTATTCTCTCTCTCTCTCTCTCTCTCTCTCTCTCTCTCTCTGTCTATCCCTCTCTCTCTCTCTCTCTCTCTCTCTCTCTGACAGTTCACGGCCATCTTTGCTTTCGGATGCTGTGGCGGTTATTCTGGAAAGAACGTCGTCTCTGTCTTCTGTGGCAATGGGACGAACGAGACGCTCACCGCCGCCTTTAGCTACCCCTTCAGGTGTGCGCCTGACCTCTCGTCAAACTGCTACCACCTGTATAAAACCCAAACAAACATGGACACCGTCACTGCATTGCTTTGCATTGCGAATGTTGAAGCCAGTTATTTTTTGAGACTGCTACAGGATTGCATGTTGGGAGTGCTACCTAATTTACATACAGTCATTTACATTCACATATATTCATTTAGCAGACACTTTTATCCAAAGCGACATACTCCGTTTTAATACAAGTGTACTTTTTTTGGGGCATATTTCTTTGAAAAGTGGATATAAAACAAAAAAAAAACAATTGAGGGTGATTTTTAAAGAGTTTCACTTTCAACAAAAAAAGTAATTTAGTTCCTCTCACTTCTCCTTTGTAGATTTTACCCAGTGGAAAGTTTTTAGCTTTTTTCACTTCTGAAATTATTATTCATTTCGCTTTTGCCTCACCAATAATATCAATATGTTTATAAAATATGTGTATGTGTGTGTGCGTGTGCGTGTGTGCGTGTGCGTGCGTGTGTGTGCGTGTGTGTGTGTTTATTGTGGTTCCAGGTTAAGCCAGGACCTACTGGTAGAGGGAAACATGACATTCTGTAACCACACGGCTGGCCCCACCCACCTGGTGGGAGACTCCGCCTCCTCCGCAGAGTTCTTTGTGGGCGTGGCCGTGGTCTGCTTCCTGTACGCTATGGCGGCCCTGCTTGTGTATCTGGGCTACATGCATGTGTACAAGGACTCCGACTTTGGGCCCATAGTTGTGAGTCATTATAAATACTTACTATAAGTAATGTGTTGGCAGTTCAACCCCTTAGATGTATTAGTAAATCCTACTGATCACACTGGTTACTATTCACTATTACTATTTTGTAATAAAGCGGATGCTTTCAATCCGAAGCGTCTTACATGTCATTAATGAGCAGGTTGGACCAGTGGACCAATCCAAAACCGCCCACCCGAAAGGTTCTGGGTTCAAACCCCCAATGTCCGCAGCCTAAACTGTGGGCATCCTTGAGTCAAATGTTCTAACCCCCTGACCTGCTCCTTAAGGACATGTATCTAAAATATATTCCCTGTAAGTCACTTTAGATACATGGGTCTGCAAAATGAGAAAAGGTTTTGCAATTTGTAAAGAATTTCTACTGAAAATATTGTAAATGGAGCCTTTTGTGATGTCACATCTAGGGTATTTAAACAAGCCAATCACTAGCCAGAGGTTAGCCTAATTGTCACCCTAACCTGTTCATTAACGGTACACTATGCAAGATGTTTTCAAGCTAGCACCAGTCTAAGTTTTTTAGAGAGCGAGGCTCCCTAAAAAAACATACGATTAGATTTCTCTAATTAGAGTCGGCACAATTAACCTAGATCCCTGCAGCCTGAAAGTACGCATCTACATGCCTATATGAATGTGTTTTAGAGCACATTTAAAAACAAAAACATTTTGCATATTGTACCTTTAATGACACGTATTTTAAACAATTCCATGCTTTGGATACCAGTGTCAGTCATATTAGTGATAACGCTCTCGGTGATAATTCTTATGCTCGATCCAGGACTTTGTGGTGACGGCGACGATTGCCTTCCTCTGGCTGGTGTGTTCGTCGGCGTGGGCCAAGGGCCTGCAGAACGTGAAGGACGCCACGGGGGACGAGGGCATCGCCTCCACGCTGGACATCTGCACGCAGAGCGACGTCACCTGCAGGGTCACTGAGTTTGCCAACCTGCGCTCCCTAAACATCTCTGTGGTGAGGAACTGAAAAAAACTAAACGAGAATTTCCAGGTTGTTTCATCGACATTTTCGGTTTTGTCCGAAAAATGTCTTTGGTGTCGCCAAGAAAGCTGTTTATTTTGTTTTTATTTGTTACAATGTGTTGGTCTTACACGTTTTACGTCAATACATTATGAAAGGTCTTCAATTTTGTATAATTATTTATTTACACGTTTTTACTCGTACTAGTGTTACATCTACTTGGTCTATCACATTGAGCAGAACAATAAAATAGTACTATTACGATTCTACAATAGTATGTCTTTTATATATTTTCTTTCTATTTTCTGTCTTCCCAGGTGTTTGGCTACCTCAACCTGTGTGTGTGGGCAGGGAATGCCTGGTTTGTGTACAAAGAGACCCGCTGGCACTCTCAGAAATACGCTGGCCAACCGGTCCCCACAAGGTCCCAGGTCCCGGCACCCATATGAAAACACACACACACACACACACATATACACGCACAAATACATGAAGATATTAGGCCACACGCAGACTACACAGACACCATAACATGTACGCACGCACACACCTACATACGCATGCATGCACACATAGGAACAAGGGCACTGAATGTATGTTCACAGTTCACACACATATATACACATCCGTAAATTGTACACACTGATGACAAAATGCATATGCTCACACATCAGCACAACCACAAATATAAACAGAGAAAGACACACACACACACACACACACACACACACACACACAAATAGTGCCTTTTGAAGACAGCGTAAAATACATATGATGAGGCAGAGTTAGTACTAAATATCTTGTATTTCTAGCCTACAATTTGAATATCGGAGCTATCATCCCCATTGCACAAAACTAATGTGTGGATGATTCAGCAGAATTTTTCAGGAGGAAAACTAATATTTTGACAGTTTAGACAGTTTCACTTGTTCATGTGCCATTCCTAAACCTGTGTCTTTAGCCATAACGGCAACTTACAAAATGGCGACTAACAAATTATTTTGCATGTCAAAGTACTCTTGTAAGTCTCTTTCCTTAATTATGATATACTTATTATTATTATTATTATTATTATTATTATTATTATTATTATTATTATTATTGTTGTTGTTGTTGTTATTATTGTTATTATTGTTATTATTATTATTATTATTATTATTATTATTAACATTATTATTAGTATTATTATTAGTATTATTATAATATTATTATTATAATTAGAGTGTTGTCCATCTTCTTCGGCAACTATGTTAAAGGATACCAAGATTGTCTCTATTCAATTGTGGAGGGACCCGATACTCGAGGTACTAATTAAATGTCCCATTGGGTCAGGGTCTGCATTTGGTTGTTCTCTATTCCTGAGGCTGAAAGAGATTGAAAGCCAAGCCTCTCCCAGCAGGTACCAGCCAGTTCTATCAGTTAGTATTGGTAAATGCAAATTTAAATGCTTTGGGTGGTGGGTATAGCGGGTGAATTTTAAAGCGGTACATTAACCATTTCCCTTTTTGGTAGTAAGACACAGAACATTTGTTATTCTTAAAAACAAAATCTGTGATGTGATGGTCAGTCTTAAGGTGGCTATCAATGTTATGAACATGAATTCACTTTCTGCCCCCCTAATAATTGTATTTCAATGTTGTTATGATCATTGAGTGTATCTTATGTTATATAAACCATTTTGAGTTGGTGACATTATGATTATATTGACTTGACATACATAACTTTACATCATTGTAGATAAATCACTATTTTCACTCATACATTTATTACGAGATTTGTCTTTTATTATATGTTTAGCGCTGAATGAGCAGCAATACAAATGAAGCATCACTTGAAGGAAAAGAGGCGATAATGTTAGGATAATGTTAATAAGATGTTGATGTTGCCTAAATGTTGTTGTTCAAAATTGTCCATCCACCTTTATGGGACAAGTCTTCAGTTGCTTTGGGCCAAAGCAGCACTTTAAAAAAAAAAAGTGTTATTATTATTAAAACAATCTTCTTATTAGATTGTCATTCCTTTACATATACAATGTAAATGAAGCACGTTTTTGTGGTTTATACAGTTGTTGGTGTGGCGTTATACCGTGGAGAATATACAGAAACTGTACTTTTGTTTTGTTTTTTGATGGATAACTAGATCATTTTTAGTTTTTTTAAAGATTTTTGCCTATTGCCTTTTGAGCAGTAAATGTATGACTAAGGCCAAAGTTAAATGAAGAAATGAATGCGTGTGTGTTGGTGTACTGGTTATGCCACTGCTTCTGTAATGTGTGTCCAGCGAAATGTGTTGCTTTATCAATCATTTAACCAGCCAACGTGTGCCATTCAGGAGGTTATTCAGCCTCTGCCAAAGTTTGAACGTTCTTCTGTTTTTTTAATAAAAGTCAATAAATAAACACTTTTACAATGATTACTATCCCCCTTTATTGTGTGTGTGTGTGTGTGTGTGCATGACTGTGTATACAATATATAACATATCTAACCTGGTGTACATCTTACATTTGTGTCTGTCTGTCTGTCTGTCTGTCTGTGTAAAAAGTGTGCATTTTGAATGTGAGAGATAGGCTAGATAAGCGAGAGTGATGGATAAGTGGAAAGATAGTCTCATCAGTGTTTAGGGTGTTAGAAACCCAGCCAAAAGGTTGTGGGTTCAAACTCCAATGTCTGCACCCTAACCCATATACCTGCTCCTTAATGACTTCTTATCTGAATTCTTATTAAGTCGAGTTAGAATAAAAAGCATGGTAGATATGAATCAGCTGTGTGTGTGTGTGTGTGTGTGTGTGTGTGTGTGTGTGTGTGTGTGTGTGTGTGTGTGTGTGTGTGTGTGTGTGTGTGTGTGTGTGTGTGTGTGTGTGTGTGTGTGTGTGTGTGTGTGTATGCATTTCAGTCATGTTTGCCTGCTTGTGATCTCTTTGACTTTTTTTCCCACTCGGTTACTCACTAAATGAACCCACTCCTAATCACTCTTTCACAGCCTGGGTGACTGACCTGAAAACGTGGCCTCATGACGCATCATGTGTTCACTGGTATGTTAGCTATGTCACACAGGCCACTGAAGGCCACATATACACAACAACCCCCCCCCCCCCCCCAACACACACACATACTTTATTCAGTTAAGTCTTTACAGTGATATGCTGTTTGATTTGCCTATATGACATGACTGGTCATGCAAAGTGTTCATGTTGTGTGTGGTTGTGTGTGTGAGTGTGTAGTGATGATAGGTATGTGGGTAGGCACCAACTTCCACGCACTTTGAAACATGCATGAGGTGATGCGCCACCAGAGGTCGCCACAGCGCCGTGTCACGACCCCGCGTTGCAACGTATGGAAACTGTGTGACGTTCATCTTAGGGAGTGTCATCATGCAATTCATAAGACCATACTTTCAGAAGTTCAAACAGATTATACGTTATGTTGTTTGATATGAGATCATCGATGGCTTGTTGTTCGTGTTGCTCTGTAGCCTACGTTTAGACATGTAGTGTATGGCTATTGGACTTATATCTTCCTTTGCTTGATTGTTATATCACAATATAACCTATTCATCACACATACATACAGCTTTTTGCTTTTAAAATCATTTGATGTTTAAAATAGTTGCTGTTTAAACATGGTAGATAGTGGACATATAGCCTATACATTAAAGGATACAGACTATAGGCCTATATACATATCATATAATATAGCCTAATATAATAAAATATAATATAATATAATAAAGAATAATATAATATAATATACTAATATACAACTAGGCCTAATATACAACTAGACAGAAAATTCAGTGTGAAGTATCGGCCTTCCTAGTTCATGGATCTGTCATTGCTATTGTCGCGACCTCTAGACCTATTGACGACAAGACTACAGAAATGGTTTAAAATTGCGTCCGCATCATATTACAGCCAGTGGTTACAACCTGCTGGTGCCATCATGGAGGGATGTGCTATCATGGAGGGATGTGCCATCTCATGGAGGGATGTGCCATCATGGAGGGGTGTGCTATCATGGAGGGATGTGCCATCATGGAGGGTTATGCCATCATGGAGGGGTGTGCCATCTCATGGAGGGATATGCCATCATGGAGGGATGTGCCATCATGGAGGGATGTGCCATCATGGAGGGATGTGCCTATCATGGAGGGATGTGCCATCTCCTGTGCACAGCATAAATATTATTTATTGAGCTGCCGTGAACTTTTCAACTTTGCAAATTGCACATTCCCTGCAGTGCAAGCATTTCAACGGTCCGGTGCCTTTAGTTTTTTATATGTTCACTTGGTTGCTTCTTTATATTTTTCATGTTTTTTTTTTTTTTTTTGCATTATTATTTAGTTATGTTAGTTGCTTTTCTTGTGTTGTTAGTCGTTTGTTTAAAATTATTATTATTATTATTATTATTATTTTGTTATTCTAGTTGATTTGTATGGTATTGTGTATGGTATATGTTCGAAATAAAAAAGCTAAACTAAACTAAACTAAAGTAATTGTTAGTGATTTGTATTAATTATTAATGAGTTGGTTTAGTTTGTGTTGTGTTTAGTTTCTTCTTATTATTAGTTGTGGCCTGAACACGAAAGCCACCGGAAAGTGCCGAAGATGACGTCAGGTGTTCTCGCTGTTATTTTGTTTTGTTTTTTTTCTTCTTTCGCTGCTGCGTGCAGAGAGAGAGAGAGAGAGAGAGGGGGAGAGAGAGAGAGAGAGAGAAACCACACACACACACACACACACACACACAGCTCGTCCACAGCCAGCAATACGAAGAGGAGGGGGGGGGGAGAGAGAGCGAGAGCAATGGCGACATCGGATCGCCAGACACCCAGTCCGGATACGTTCCTGTGCAGACCCTGGTCCTCCTTCGTCCGTGCTGCTGAGTTACACTGTGGTGACTGTAAGTTATGGCGTTGGTGGTCGGTCGGTCGTCGTCGTGGTTACCTCGGCAAAGTGTCGGCGAAGTGTCGCGGAACAACAACAACTGTGTGTCCGTGATTGAGTTGTAGCAAAGCTGCCCCCCCCGTCTCTCTCTCTCTCTCCCTCCCCCCCCCCCCCTCTCTCCCTCTCTCTCCCCTCGCCATGCAACTGTCTGTCTGTCCGTCTCTGTCTGTCTGTCTGTCTGTCTGTCCGTCTGTCACAGTAACGAGAAGCGAAACGCGGGTTACAGGTTGTTTTTTTGGGATGCATCAGTTGAGGACATGTTTACGTGCAGCATATCCCTCCCTCCCCCTCTCCCTTTCCTTTCCTCCCACTCTCCCCCCCTTTTTTTTGTTTTTTCCTCTCCCTCTCTCTCTATTTTCTCTCTTTTCTCCCCCCCCCCCTCTCCAGCTCAGTGTTAAATGTCCAGGCTGTGACCCTAGGTGTGTGTTGTTGTGGGTTGACAGCTCCGCTGGGTTCAGGGACGGCGGATCCAGCATGGCCCCCATGCTGGATCCAGCATGGCTCCGTCAACCTGGCTGCAAAGTTTTGTTCGTTTTTTAATTTTTTAATTTATTTATTTTTAAATATATATTTTTGAGTTTCTATTTTCTCATTTTTTGCTGCTGCTGTTTTTGTTTGAGTTATTTTTGTGTTTTCAAGTAGTTTTGCGTCAACGTCTCCAGGATTACCGTATCGAGTGCGCGCGACTCGACTTTGCGTGGTGGTTTTTAATAGTTTGTTCCCGTTTTTTGCCCTTTCCTTTTTCACTTTCTGTTTCGGTTGAGTGTCATTATTATGTGTGTCTCTCCACACACGCACACCCCCCCACGGCGCAGCGCGTAAAGGTCACGGCATTGACCCCCAAAAAACCCGGGTTTGCCGTGTTGTCTTTTGACAGCTGACGGCTGGCTTCTCTATGAAGCCGGATCCAGCATGGCCCCCCTTTTACTTGTGGATCCAACATGGCCCCCCTTACGCTTGGATCCAACATGGCCGCCCGTAGCGCGTTGTTGTTGACGTTGCCCGCCAAACGGCCGCTTGTTTCTGTTTTATTTCCTAATGCCCTCCTCCAGACTCGTCCGAAAACCAAGAGGGACAGCTCGTTGTCGGCAAACCCAGCGGAGGAGGAGGAGGAGGTGAGATACGGTTGACTTGCAAAAAGGCTGTTTGTCTTGTCATTCATATATTATTATTGACCTTCTTGGTAATCTTTGCGGCGAGGCCCGCACGTCACCCTGGTAACGGACTCCTGTTCAACCGCCGCGCTGCCGCGGTTGTTTGACTTTTTTTTTCTGTGTGTGTGTGTAAAACCACACAGGTTTTAATTTTAGGATACGCACAAGTTGTTGTGTGTTGTTGTTGTTTATTTAGGATACACACACATGTTGAGTTGCGTCATGCCGTCTCCGATAACGACGTCAGGAAACCGGTTTCTCTGTACCGGTAGTTGGCCTACTGATATTGTCAGTGTTGACTTTTTTTTTTTTTAACACCATGGGCCTGTATCTGACGCAATCTCCAAATGTTGTGCTAAAACCACACGCCTAATAGAGAGAGAGAGAGAGACAAGAGACAAGAGACTGAGAGAGAGAGAGAGAGAGAGAGAGAGAGAGAGAGAGAGAGAGAGAGAGAGAGAGAGACTGGAGACGTCTGGAGGAGCCACCCCTAAGCTAATCTCGCAAGCTAACAGTCTCCAGTTTCTTTTGATCTATAGCTGTGCCGCCAACATAAAACTCACACCACTCATTGTCTTATCTGTTCACTGTTGAGTCAGGTGGACCGCACGTATGGGGGTGGGGGGGTTTAAACCCATGTCGCCATGTCACTTATTATTTAGTCTGTGGCGTGTCAACTGTGATAGACTTGGTGGTGTTTATTGTGTTTTGCGTTTTCTCAAGGACCACCTTGAAAACGAGATGGTTCAACTTCATCTCAAGGGGTTATCCTTCAATAAAGTTTGTATAAGTGAAGACAAATTCCCATCACAACAAGTTTCCAGAGCCCTAACTGATGTATGAAATGTGTCTGACAAGCAGCCGACGAAAACTAAATAAATGTATTATTTTACAATGATCCAAAACCGTGAAAAGCAACCAAATATCTAAGCTTTAATCAGCAAACTATTGGGATTTTTACTCTGACTCAAATTTCAATAATTGTCTAAAATTGTAATCAATAAAATGCAAAGATTACTCAACAATTGGTCATTCATCGACCAAACGTTTCAGTCCACTGAAGGCTCCTCCTGGCAGGTGTCCACACAACTACTGATCTGTTGGCACTGCCACTTCCTGTCACACACACACACACACATACATACATACACACACAGACAGACACATACACAGGATGGTGATACTTCAGGGCATTTGTATTTATTGATGTTTTTTAGTGTTAATGATCAACACTATATGTATGTATGTATGTATGTATGTATGTATGTATATGTATATGTATGTGTGTGTGTGTATATATATATATATATATATATATATATATATATATATATATATATATATATATATATATATATATATATATATATATATATATATACTGAATACATTGCGTTTTGACTTTGGTTGGGTCAAATGAGGAAGAAAAGTTGGTCCAAACAAATTAACATACTCTAGTACACTAATAATCCTCCTCCACCAACTGTAGAACAAAATAAAATGCTACAAGCTAACAGCCAAATCATTGTAGGCATAATGCTAACATTTAGCATTGTGTTATGTCACCAACCCAATAGAGTAGCACTTGCAATCATTGGGAATGTTAGTCACTATCTACGATCTACAAATCTGTAGATCGAGAAGTCGAGACGCTGCTAGAGGCTTATACAATGTCGGTTGATTTATTAAGTAACTCCTTAAGCAAGTCAACACTGTCATGTTATCGCTGTTCAATGAATGGAGTAGCCCATATCAGTGATTGTATTGTTCATTTTGTGCGTACGTGGTTATTACAACAGATTGACTCTTTCGTCCATACATGACTGCAGTGACTTACACTTTAACTTTGAAGAGTGGCAGAAGTGGTTTACATCACCTATGTCTGTTTTGCATCCACACACACACACACACACACACACACACACACACACACACACACACACACACACACACACACACACACACACACACACACAATGCACACACAATGCACACACATACACACTCGGGGCAAATGTATCTGCCAGTTGCTCAGGCATCCGAGAAGACAAACATGCAGGCGATGCAAGGTCATGACGACATAAGTGGACGCCCACACACATTCTGTCTTCCTCTGCATGCGCGCACCCAGACAGACAGACAGGCACACGGACAGACAGATGGACAGACAGGCACACGGACAGACAGACATGCGGACACACACACGGACACACACACACACACATTCCACTTCCCTTCAGTAAGTATGACTTGAGCCCCAGGGTAGTAAGCGTGATTATGTTTTCTTGTTTGGACACAGAAAGACGAGGTGTTAAAGACATGGTAAAGCTAAAAGAGAAAGCACCTCGCTTTTCCATTGACACACTTGTCTTTGTCAATATTTGGATTACACATCATGTCATGCTGTGGTCGGGTCGGTTAGGCATCTAGTTGTGATAATTCGGATGCGTGCTTGTGTGGATAGGTTTTTAGCGAAGACGCAGTGTGAAAGTGGTCTCGAAACGTGGTTTGCGTCGCTCTCTCGGTGTCTCTTTCAATTTCTCTCGTCTTTCACCATCTTCTCTCTGTATGTTCTCGGTATTGTCTCTAGATTACAGTCAATTATTTGTAATTGTTTTTATTTGGATACATGCCATTAATGAGCAGGTGGGTGGGTGGGGGGGGGGGGGGGGGGGGAGTCATCTTGCTCGGGAAGGCCCACAGGTATTATGTGGACCTCAAACATTTCCCACGTTTTCTTATTCCTCTGGTTACATGTGCCGTCTTATCGTTTTAAAAAAAAAAACTTTTTTCTTCTAGAAATGCACGTTTACGGACCTCTTCCAGAGCTGCAGGACATGAGTCTCATCTGCGACCTGGTGGTCACACCTCAGGGCATCCTCTCACACTACGGTACGACACGCACACTCACACGCACACGCAGTGATGCTAGGGCATTGGTGCTTTGACTGTTGTGTGATTAATCGTGTTTCATTTTCTGTTAAGCACATTGTAACGCTTGTTCATAAAGGTGCTATATGAATAAAACTTGACTTACTTACTTAGGAGAGCAGGGGACAAGATAGTGGGATACTGGGTTCAATCTCCATTCCCCAGTGTGCACAGCCTACATGTAAAAGAAGAGCATATCAGAAAGTATTGAAGTTAATTAAATGTGGCAGGAGTGTAAACTTGTTAGCCGTCAGCCAATCCTAGCGGTCGCAGTTCCTCAGGCTGCTCTGGACTGCTCTGTGTTTGTGCTTTGAGTTGAGCACTACTGAGCACGCTCACAACTCCCCTGGGAGCTGTCTCAACCACTGTTGAAGGCACGTGCACCAGGCTGAGCCTTCTGTGTCAAATAGGGAAACAGAGAACCATGTGTAATAATAATAGTGTGTTTGTGTGTGTGTGTGTGTGTGTGCACACACATACACACTCATACACATAGGCGTTATGCACTACAACATTTTTTTAAAATTTGCCTTTCCGAAAAAAAAGTGTTGTGCAATTTGAGTACTCAATTCGAGTATGTGTGCAATTTCGACCAGAAACGGTTAGTTTGCACACACGCACACACGCACACACACACACTGCTATCTATCTCTTCCTGGCACCCAGTGTTTTTTGGCCCCTCCTCTACACTTTTTGGCAGCACTTGGGTTTTCTACAAAGCACACGCAGTGCTGTGATGCTGACACCCATGCACACAATCAGCTAACAACCGACGCTTGCCTTAGCCACACAGCTAGTAGGAAGACACCTCCAGCGAGCTAACCGTGAATTATTAACGCGCTCGTAGCACGCTAGAGAAGCAGGCCACTTTAGTGGTCAGGATCACAGCTCAGTGCTTGAAATGTTTTGGGCTTGAATCCCATTCGTAACCCTTGTTGAACAAATCCCCATCTGCACTCTCTCGCTGTTGACATGACCCGATATCTCAGCAGCAGCTGTACAGTAGACTTAGTAGTTCAATATCTAAGCAACACATTCTTTAAAAAACTTTCTTATATTACCAGTGAAATGTAAAGATAATGTTGTGTCTCGGTTGTTGTGACAAACTTGGTAGATTCGGGGTTTGAACCCCAATGACCGCAGTCTAACCCGTAGTCATCCCTGAGCCGGATGCCCTCAGCTCTACCTGCTCCTTGATGACGTGTATCTGAATTTCCTGCAAGTCACTGTGTCTACTATATCAGTGTTTTTCAACCTGTGGTACGGAGGGCACTGCAGGTGGCACGTGAGATTTTATTTTTGAAATTTTCAAAAATGAAATTTACAAAATTACATGAATAGAAAATATATTATACATATTGTTTAGTATCTCTAGTATTATGGCTTGTTATTATTTCAAAAATAGTGTCTTTGTGCATTCCATCAAATGATTTCCATTGTAATGTTTTCAATTGAAGTTTTGTGTTAATTTGTGTTTGCTAAATAAACACACTAGGAGCATGAGCAGCGTTGCTGACTTGTCCTTTCCACTGTTTCCCACTGGCCATGGCCTTCTGGCAGTAATAATTGTGTATAAAGGGGGCGCTGGCACTCTTTGCTCAACCACTGCATGTTTATCTATTTTTTACCGTTTGCATACGAGGTGGTCCGCGAAAGCTTTTGATTGACAATTTTGTGGTACGCCTAAAGTCAAAGGTTGGGAAACACTGCTAAATTCCTAAAAAGTAGTCGTAAAGTACCACATCATTAATACTGTGTATTTAGAGTCCATCGTGACCTTTTTAAGAGTATATGTACCACTACATGGTAGTGGTACAAATACTCGACTCTACTCGCTTGTGGTACCAAGTACTTTATTTTCCACTGCAGATGGTACCCCCTCAGTGGAGGCAGGATTCTTAGCTGATCGTCATAGCGCCACCGCGTGAAACTGCCGTGACATCATCTTCAGCACAACACAACACAAACACACAATGGAGGTGTTAACCTTCCTGCCTTTATTCACTGTAACCTACACTGTACATTTACTCCTAAACTGTCAACTTCACTGCTAACCGACTGCACACCTACACATAGAGCTGGAGTTACATCCGGGTAACTACTATCTCTGCTCTGCTCCCATTCACCATCAGAGCTCGCTCTCTCTCTCTCTCTCTCGCTCTCTCTCTTGCTCAACCACACACTAGCTACGCACTGTCCTATTCCTTAAAGGAGCTACGCAGCTCTTATAACAGAGGAAATCAAAGGGATGGTGTTCTTGATACATCTGCACTTCATCAATTGACCACAGTGTGGTTTTGCGGGCTGGCGATTCTAGTGACGATTCCCTCTGACCAATCAGTGGTCTGCAATGTTCACCTTTTTAGTATCGGCTCAGCTCGCTTGTAACCTCGACCGATGTGATGCCAAAAAAAGTACCAGGTACTATCCACAACTTTTGCGTTTTTCCACAACGGAAAACCAAGCCAAGCAAGTTGAGTTGAGCCGGTAACATGCGGTGGAAAAGGAGTATAAGTTCCTCATCCATCAAATCATCGTTGAGCCATAAAGAGGATAAGAGGATTTTAGTTTTTCGATGCGCATGATTCTTGGTGTTTATTGTAAACCAGAAAGTGTTGTGTGACGGTAATGCAGTGTGGTTAATAGTCTGGCGGCGATTTTCTGTGAATAACTCGACTGTCCGAGTGTGACAAGAAATCTGCCGTGGGAACAGGCCTTCACAGTACATCGACTCTGCAGGGAGATATCACAGACAGACAGACAGACAGACAGATCTATATAGAGGAGAGAGTAAGCAGAAGTGAGGTTATTCCAAGGCTCACTGGCTTACATATGCCTGACTATGGCTGTGTGTGTGTGTGTGTGTGTGTGTGTGTGTGTGTGTGTGTGTGTGTGTGTGTGTGTGTGTGTGTGTGTGTGTGTGTGTGTGTGTGTGTGTGTGTGTGTGTGTGTGTGTGTGTGTGTGTGCGCGCGCGTATGCGTTTAACGTTAATTAAATGACGTGACAAATGAAAACATTGTAGTCGGGACTCTTTCATCTCAAACTATTTATTTCTCTCCACACAGGATCTTTTGACTCCTAAACTAAAATCCGGTTGTTTGTATATACGTCCAGTTTTATGTTGCCTTTTTTACGGAAGTTATGTCTTTAAAATCATCATCAATCATCATCATCATCATTTCTTTGACATCACCATGGTTTATGAATGAGTGTTGCAGTCTGTGAGGTGCAAGTTAACAATGTGGTCCCTGTAACAGTGGAGAAGAGGAGGAGGAGGAGGTGGAGGTACACTATTTGATTAGCATAGCATGACACATCAGCGCCTGAACAAATCTGATAATCACGCACACTGTTCGAATACACATCCCACATACAGTGGAACAAATGTTAGCAGTGGGAGCACTATGGGAGATGTTAAGGACTGTGTGTGTGTGTGTGTGTGTGTGTGAGTGTGAGTGTGTGAGTGAGTGTGTGTGTGTGTGTGTAAAAAGGTAGCTGTGATTATTGCCATTGTGGCTGTATACCTGTAAACACAGCATTTGAACTTTGATGCCAAATATGGCTGCTACTACAACCCCTATTTACACACCTGCTACACACACACGCATGCACACACGCACACGCCCATGCACTTGCTCTCTCTCCCTCTTCTGCACTGTACATACATAGATACTTTTGTATACTGACAGTATATAATAAATGCACAAATACATCTCAGGAAAAGACACACACCTCATTGGATTGTAATTCACAGGTGATTCTATAGAACGATACCAGAGCATGTCGTACAACAACATGAACATCTTATTTGCTAATTTTCCTTGTGTACTATTTGACTTGGACATGTTTACCTGATGTACATAGGCACACAAAGACTGCTGTTAAGTTTGAGATACATACATACACACACTTGCTCTGCGACACACTTCAGAGTGCACATTGAGCAAACACTCTTGTGATTATCTGTGGTTAAACAGTTGGGTGTTCAAACCTGCCGTTGGTGTTATTACACACATGAACAAAGCTGCATTCTCTGGCTTTCTTTCTTGCTCTCTGTTCCTCTTTCTTTCACTTTCTTTACTTTCTATTTTTTCACTTTCATTTTTTCTTTTTTCTTTCTTTTGTTCTTACTTCCCTTACTTACTTACTTACTTACTTACTTACTTACTTACTTACTTACTTACTTCCCTTACTTACTTCCCGTACTTTCTTTCGTTCTTTCATTCTTTCTTTCGTTCTTTCATTCTTTCTTTCGTTCTTTCGTTCTTTCGTTATTTCTTTCGTTCTTTCGTTATTTCTTTCGTTCTTTCGTTCTTTCTTTCGTTCTTTCTTTCGTTCTTTCGTTCTTTCTTTCTTTCTTTCTTTCTTTCTTTCTTTCTTTCTTTCTTTCTTTCTTTCTTTCTTTCTTTCTTTCTTTCTTATCTACTAAATGTAACCAGCCAAAAGTAGTAGTTAGGAAAAACCTGTTAAACATCTTTTTTTGTTTGCTTCAAACCAGACCAGATGACGTCCATCTTTAAGCTAAAGTGTGCGTGTGCGTGTGTGTGTGTACGTGCGTGTTGGGCTCGAGATGAGAGCCTACTACCTTACTGAAGCCAAGTTCAAGCTGTTCAAGTTCAAAAAAAATTCATGCAAGGTCTCAGAAAAGTGAATGTGTGCCTGAGTTTGTGTGCGTCTGTTTTTCTTTGTCTTCTCTGTGTAGAGTGTGTAGATATGCACATCTGCCTCTCCACGCCGAATGCTCATTTTATGGCCGCTATCGCACAGTCACGTTGCAAGATATAGTAATTAGCCATGCAGGACTAAGGAACTCGCTGATTATATGGACAGTAGCCAAAAGGTTTCATTCAGTGTCAAATGGCTCCATGTTGCCATCTGCCAGCTGTGCAATACCGGACGACACCAGTGTGGCGTCGAAACGATGAATTGACAATGAAATGAGAACACGAAGTTGATGAGAATGTGATCAATGCATGCTAGGCAGTCTGAGGGAAAGCAAATATTGTTTAAGTGTGTGTGTGTGTGTGTGTGTGTGTGTGTGTGTGTGTGTGTGTGTGTGTGTGTGTGTGTGTGTGTGTGTGTGTGTGTGTGTGTGTGTGTGTGTGTGTGTGCATCTAGATTCCCTGTGTTGTGTTGACCCCTGTGTTTCCATTCAGGTAGCGGGGCTGCAGTTTTCCAGTGAGTCAGACCCAGACAGAGACTCACTGTCCTGGATCACAGCACATACACTGCCCCCCCCTCCCACCCCACCCCTACCAAGACATGCATAGCAGAAACCGTAAGTTGTACCCCCCCCCCCCACTCCTCTTGTCTCCTTTCCTCTCATCTCATCTCCTTTCATCTCCTCTCCTTGCGTCCTCTTTTCTCCTATCCTTCGTCTCATCTCTTCTCCCTCTCTCCTCCTCTTCTCCCCACCTCTCTTTTGTTCCTCCTGTCGTCTCATCTTGACTCCTCATTTCTTCTTTCCTCTCCCCTCCTCTCTTCCTCCTCCTCTCCTCCCTGCTCTCCTCATTTAAAACATTTCTAGAACTGTCTTCTTTTTTTTCCAGTCACTCTTCTTTTTTCCCAATCTTCCCAGTAAATCTTTCTCTCGCGTGTCATTGGCTGACCCAGGATACAAAAAAGTTTGCATCGAACTCTTTGGCCGTTTGTTGTCACTGCTCCTCTGTGTCAGTTTGGGCCACTGGCATGAAGACAGTTATTAGAGTAACCTTTAATCAGAATAAACCCTGTATATCTGGCACCAGAATAGGGCTAAAATTAAAAGTATGTGTGTTCTCAAACACTGATCTGGCTTAAGGCCTTCTCTTATTTTTCTCCTGCTCATTTATTGTGTACATTTGTTGATCCCTTCCTCTTCCTCCTCCAGAGAAGCGCCATTCCTCTCCTGCCGTCTCCTCCAGGGGCCCGCTGGTGCCCATGAAGCCCGGGCCCCTCGCGGTGGCCCCCGCAGCCCCCGGTGCGGGGGAGGCCCTGTCATTCCGGGTCCCCAAAGACTTCCCCCACTCTCGGTTCAGCAAGGCCCCGCTCGCCGTCTACCCACCCAAGGGCGTCCGCACCAAGCCATGGTGAGAACACAATGCCAAGTTGAGGCTCGAGTTGATGATGCATGCTATGATTCACAATTCAATGCAAATAGGCAGAGTGAGTGTTGCTTTGCTTGATTATTTCATTATGTTTGTCAATTCTATTTCTGTTATATTCATGCTGAAATGCATGAATCATGCCTCTAGTTTCTACTTTTACAATTTGAGTTATTTCATTGATGCTTTTATCCAGACTTGGAGTACAATCAGAGACATGTCATTAAAGGGTTAGTTCAGGATTTGGGCTTATTCGCCCTTTTGTGATCCATTTCCGGGATTAGACAATGCTCTGGCACCCGGGGATTAACATCAGCACGCTAATGCTAACCGGGTACCTACGGGTGGATCATTGAACTGATCGATGAAAAAAGTGGTCTCACTGCTCCTGTCTAACCCTGGGATGGATCGCAAAAGGTGAAAAAACAAAAAACCCCTGAACTAACCCTTTCGGAGCAGGTAGGGGTTAGATATTTTGCTCAAGGATACCTACAGGTTCTTGTATTGGGAAGCCAGAATCCTCTCCATCTTCTGCCCCCTTTTTTACTGTGGACACATTTTTTAAATTGTGTGGTTCCATTGGTGCATGCACGGGTGGCCCCAGTGAGGATGGACCCCGAAACCTGGCGGTGTTGATGCCAACTGGTTTTTACTCCATGTCTCTCTCCCTCTCTCTCTCTAGTGTGTCTCTCCCCGTGGTCAGTTTGGAGAAGATGCCCTGCCTCAATAAAACCGACACCACCTCACCCATCCGCCTCCCCTCCTCCTCCTCTTCGTCCTCCACCTCCTCGTCTCCCTCCCGTCTGAAACCCTCGCTCCCACAGCGACATGGTGAAAAACTCTCCAACGGACACTGCTCCTCCTCCTCCTCCACCGCCGGACCCCCCACCCCGGCCGACCGGCGGCCCAGCCCGGCTCGCTCTCCGCTGGGTAGGCGACCGCCATCCACCCCCTCCCCGTCGCGCTCCCCGTCGCTAAACCGGAGGCCCTCGCCATCACCATCACCCTCGCTCGCTCCCAGGCCGCCCGGCGCTCCATTGCCGTCGCCGGCGTCGTCCGCGCTGACGCCATCACAGACGTTGGCGATGTCATCGCCAGCACCGCATGACAGGAAGCAGCAGAACGGGGCTAAAGTGCCTGCGAGGCCGCACAAGTGTCTGTCAGGTAAGTCTCGAGGACGGGTCACTCAAAGTGTGTGTGTGTGTGTGTGTGTGTGTGTGTGTGTGTGTGTGTGTGTGTGTGTGTGTGTGTGTGTGTGTGTGTGTGTGTGTGTGTGTGTGTGTGTGTGTGTGTGTGTGTGTGTGTGTGTGTGTGTGTGTGTGTGCGAGCGAACGACTTGGAGAAAGTGTCACACACACATCTTGAACTGAACTGCACCCACGCTTTTATTAGCAATGAAAGGAGAAGAAATGGAGACCTTTTGTTGTCTTTCATCGCCAACTTTTTTTAAATCTTGCTTCTTCTCGCAGTTTTTCATGCCTTTTTGCGTTTTTTTTTTATTTAAAGGAGAAAAAAAAGGTGAGAATATAAGCAGGAAACCATGTCACTCTCCAAGTCCTTTGTCTTGCTTTCTTCTTGCTGTAGCTGGCTCTATCTCACCCTGTCTCCACGTGCGTCTCACACACTGTGTGTGCGCAGTATTGTGCTCGGTCATGCTGAACACCAGACCTGATTTAAACAGCAGAATTCCTGTCCTGCTCTTAACTGCCAAAAGTTGCTTGTCTTTGCAAAAAAATAAAAAAATCTCCTGCTCTCCATGTTGGATTTTCCACCACACACACACACACACACACACACACTCCCTTCTAGCATATCTTGCTCCTAGTCTCATTTCAGTTTGTTGCCCCTCTCTTTCTCGCTTTCTCTACCTCTGGTTTTCATTCTCCTTTCTTTCTCTCCTTCTGCTCCCCTGCTTTGCCCTCCCTCTCTACTCTGTAGTGAGTAACTCATCTCTACCTTAAAGGTCTCATTTCATTGTTTTTCGTTAATTTTGCAGTGGTCTCTAGTATTAATGAATGCCCTGTGAGCTGGTTGTGGTGAAGAAAATGCTCTGGTGCGCCTGTTTCAGGCTGTTCTAGTTTGGAGGAGGTGGTGGGCGGGGAAGAACGAGAGGTTTTCGGCTCTTACTCATGAATATTCATGACATTTAAATGACTTGCCTCTGATTGGCTAACAGCACTGTCCGTCACAGTGATGTTAGCCAATCAGAGGCGAGTGATCCCTCTAGTACGTTATCAACCATAGACATCTTATACATATGTTGCTATATACATCCATTAGATACATTCATGATATAAGATGTCTATGTTATCAACACGACAAATCACCATGACGTCACAACAACAATAAACGCTCTTCCGGGTGGCAAAAGACGACGCGTTCTCCGATGGCAGAACTAGTAAACAAACCCCTCCATATCATTTGACAGGGCAGAGCGATCAAGAAAACAGTACATGGCTTGAATGAATGATTTTCTTCTTGCGGGGCGCTACGTGACGTCTCATTAATTCATACGGGTATGGGAAGTCTCATTAATATATTACGACGGATTATTAGGGCCACATTAAGAATTTTTTCCCCATTAAATTACGAGAATAAAGTCGTAAATATTGAATTAATTACGAGAGTAAAGTCGTACATATTGAATTCATTACGGCTACACGTTAAACGTTTATTATACGGTTGTGCTCACTGAGCAAACCCAGGTTAAGGCAGCCTACAGGTTAACGTGTGTTACATGTTGTTTCAGAAGTCGGGGTATTGCTGGACTCTTTCGCGTCTATCTCCGGAACGGAAAATGATAGCGACGTAATACTTTTTTTTTTGAAACCGAGAGATGCAGCATTATCTTTAGTTTCATTTAGTATCATTATCTTTAGTATCATTAACGGAAGTATCTTGACGCCTATTGTTTACAAACATTCTGAAATGCCGTATACTGTTTTCCTGAGGGCGGTCTCAAGCCAAGGTAGGCGAGGTCATGAATATTCATACACATTCATACGTCAGACTGTTGGGCTTTTTCTCACTTCCTCGTTTCTGACTTCCTCGTCCGTCTATGTTCTTACATTGGCTAATGCATGCAATGGGGGTAGAAGAACGTTTTCCACGTGCAGCATATGCAACTAGGAGTGACCTATCGTATTCCAAAAGGAGCAAGTAAAAATGGTTTACCGGTGAAGGAGACCTTTAACATTCATTCGTCCCCCCACCTCGCTCGCCGCTCTGCCGTCCCTCGCTCTCTTCTGCTCCCCTGAATTCTGACTCGCTTCAACGGCCCAGAAGGGGGGGGTGTGTGTGTGTGTGTGTGTGTGTGTGTGTGTGTGTGTGTGTGTGTGTGTGTGTGTGTCTGTGTCTGTGTCTGTCTGTCTGTCTGTCTGAATACTTATGAATGAGTGTGTGTGTGTGTATATATCTGTGATGGTATGGTGTTATCTAATGCGAGTGTGTAAATCTTTTGTTTTTATTCTGCAGTATGTCCTGCTCTACTGAAGTTACTATGCTGGAGAGAGCACTACTTGGGTGCTCTCTCTTTATCTCTCTTTTTCTCTATCTACATTCCCATGAACTCCCTCCTCTCCATCTTTCACTACATCTCTCGTCTGTTTTGTCTTGTCTATCTTTCTCATCACCTCCTTTCTAAGAGTGTTCCCTCTCTCTGTTGATCTATTTCCTATCTCTCACCCATCCACAAATGCAGTTATCTCTCTACCCCTCTGTCCCTCTGTCTCTGTCTCTCTCTCAAAAACACAGTGATTGCAGGGATTTGGTCAAGGCAGGCAGTGGATGAAAACCTGACAACAACAGTGTTTAGGCTCATCCCTCTGCTTATGTCCTCCCTATCCTTATGTCTATTAAGTCTTTTATTTTTTTAATGACTTTTATAAGAACAAAGAATAACATTTTTAGCCTGACATTTTGCTACGACATTTCATCAATATACATTCAGCATGTTGAGGTAGATGTTTTAAATAGTGTACATATATATATATATATATATATATATATATATATATATATATATATATATATATATATATATATATATATATATATATTGTTTTGTTTTTTGTATTATTTCTTTGTATTTTTGTATCTATATTTTTGTTATGTTATACTGCTCTTGGGAGTTGGGAGTCCTTTTGTACTGGCTGTGTATTTAAGTATTGTACTTTCAGCTGTATTATTCAAGCAATTATATGATGCATTTTATTACTCTATTATAGGGCTTGTACATCAGACTGCATCATGGGATTTTTTGTTGGCGATACTCTCAATATGGCATATGGAGGACTCAAGATATTTGCAGTACTGTAAAATCCAAAATCAACGTAAATATACCGTACACTAGGTTAATGAAAACTTTGTTTTGCCACATCTCGCATGAGAAACGCTGTGGCAGTTTCAAACAACAATGTCTTCCCATAATGACAAATAATTTCACGATTAATTACCAAACAATGACCCAATAATCTATTACTACCAACATAATAACTAACAGTCCAACACTCCTATGCTTCCAAAATTGAGGCGGTGATTGCGATGTGATGTTCCGATGTACAAGCCCTAGAGCAGAGCTCTCATTAAAACGTAGGGGGATTAAGGACCTGCTCTAGCTCGTATATCCCATAATACTATCGGTGGCTGTCCATCTGACAGGCTAACTGCATTCTGTGTCAACTGTTGTCGTGTCCGTGACAACAAGCCTCACTACAAAGACGGATCACCTCCAATGGTGATTTCCTTGTTCTAAAAGAAAATAAAGGCTTCATATTGAGTTCAATTCAGTGGGCTTTATTGGCATGGGAAATGTACTTATTTTCATTGTCAAAGCACAAAAATCAGTAAATATGATATACTATTTAAAATAGCCAAAAATGCAGCACAGTAACACTGAAAATACAGGGAAATAGTTCTCAATATTTCAGTTCTCAGGCTGAACAAATGAACACAAGAGGAAGTGAAGGATAACCTTATTACGTGCTGGAGTAATGACTCAAACCCACCAGCGGATGCACTCCTATAATGATGATGACAGAGTGTTTGTGTCTGTTGCAGGGCGAGTGTTTGACCCCAACAAGCACTGTGGAGTCCAGGACCCCGAGACTAAACGACAGTGCACTCGCTCGCTCACGTGCAAGGTAAATCCCCCGACACACACTACTCACACACACTACCGTAATCTTGTTGCTCTACTCTATTGGGACTCTATACAGACCGTCGCTAGTGCATACATGGGATGTTTTACAGCAGCTGGACTACCAGCTACCAACACAGCACTACATTAAATGTACTCTCTCACGCTCGCTCTCGCGCTCACTCTCGCTCTATCTCTCTGCCTGCATTAGCAGAAGCTCTCTTGACCTTGACAGATGATTATAGAGGTGGTGAGCTCTGCCACACTAACACTTACATTTTACCAGCCTTTAATTAGCCTCAGCAACCTTTAAGTAATAATAATATGGTGGTCATTATGTAATCAAGGATGTATGCAAGTTGGCATTCTGCCAGTGTGTTGCCGTTCACTATAACCTAGCAAATACATATTATAGTATTTTTATGTTTTTAAATGTTTTTTCTTTCTTTAAAATTGTACCAAGATGTGATATTCAATGATGATGATGAATGTTCTGGTTTCAATGTATTTTTAAATGACGCATACCTTCCATAAAACTGTAACATCATGTCGACATGTTTTTTTAAACGTATTGGTCAGTTAGTCATCCATGATCATTTGGGGAAGATGTATATGACTCAGTCATGGAAACCAAAGCTACAATCCTCAAATCCCTTCTGGTTGGATTATTTTTAAAGCAAAGCTGTGGTCACATCTAAAATTATATATTGGCGTTTGGCTTGTTTTTTCGTTGGTTCATACCACCAAAGTACTGATAAACCTATCCTGTCCTTTACAGCTGTAAGTCCCTGGGCAGGTCATAAACTTAGTGCTAATCAGTGCTTGAACGTCAACTCACTTCATTGATCTTAGTGCAATGTCACACACACAATATTTTTCTTGTCACACTCAATCTGTTTTTGTAACTTGTACCTTTTCATAAAGACGCAGGATAGTGTAGTGGCCCAGGGTGGTCCACTCCCAGCTGAAAGGTTCAGGGTTCGATCCCCCATGTCCGCAGCCTAATCTGTAGTCATCCTTGAGCAAGATGCCCTAAATCCTACCTGCACCTTAAGGACATGTATCTAAAAACAATTAATCTAAGTCACTTTGAATAACAGTGTCTGCTAAATGACTAAATAGTAAACGGTAGTTTTAAACAGTAGTCATACTTTTGTTGTTTTAAGTGTGTGTGTGTGTGTGTGTGTGTGTGATTTTTAACCCCTTACAGACCCACTCCCTGACCCACCGGCGAGCGGTTCATGGCCGAAGGAGGCCCTTCGACCTCCTGCTGGCTGAACACAAGGGCCGCACCAAGAAGGAGAAGGAGGCACAGGAGGAGGCGAAGAGGGACAGGGACAGCGCACAGGGGAGAAAGGAGGCTCTGACTTCCCCGCAGACTACAACTCCCAGCAGGCCGCACTGCTCCAACGGACGACTGTTATCGACGCTGAAACTGCAGCTGGCCAACGCACACATACCAAGGTTTTGATTAACTGAATTAACGATGAAAATTATACTATTATGTGCTGTTTTTATTATGTATGTAATACTTGTATACAATTGATATAATATACATATAATCTATTTTCATTTAATTACTGTTTTCATTTAATTATGTTGATTTTGTACACCAGCAGTGGATAAAAATAAACCCACAACCTAAACACATATGGACATTCAGTACAACATAAGCTGATTTGTGGCTGTAATCCATGTATGGTATATTTAGAGGATTAACCGACAGAACTCACTGAAGGGAATACTTGGTCGGTTCGTAATTTCACCACAAGGGGCTGCTGTAGAGTCGGAGTGCATTATTACAGGAAGGGAGATAACATTGAAAGAATGCTTTGTAAGATGATGGAAGTACAAATACAAAGCCGCTGTGGCGAACTATAGACGTTTAATACAACAGCTTTTACCATTCAATATACATTCTAAATATTCATTCTAACACCCCTTTCTAATCACACTTGTCCATAACCATTCTAAGGCCATGTCTACACTATGCTGACTAAATATGTGTTTTAACACTTTTTGTATTTTTCCAAGGCCCTCCGTACTCACTCAAGCGGTGTTTTCCACCACCATGAATGTAACTTTTGTTTGGACAGGGTCTAAATATTCTCAAACCTTTACTTTCATCCTTCCAGGGTACCCACAGAGGTATTAAAAGTATTAACAAGTCTTAAATTAATAAATGTCAATTTAAGGCTTTAAAAAATCTTAAATATCATTTGCATAGGTCTTAAATATTTTTTGTGACTATCGGGAGAGGAAAAATAATAAACCTCAAACCAATAAATGTCAGACGTTTATGTATTAGATATTTATTTGCCTCCAACGGCAGAACGAGCTGAGTTGACCACTCCACTGGCGCGATAACTTCAAGCAGGTGCAGCAGGATACTTTTGTTTTCAGACAAGCAGCGCTGCTATATTGCACTACGTCAACGTTTGTATGCTTATAAAACAATTCCAGGCTGATGAGGACTGTCATTTACCGATACGCCGCTGGGCCGTGAAAGCGATATAACATTGTGTTCCAAGTGGTATTAAAAAGGTATTCGAAAAGCTTGAATTGAACTGGTTGAAACTGGTTACTCCTGTCCTTCTCACTTCTCCATCCACCCCTCCGACCATCCATCCAGGGTTCCAGGGTCCAGCGCCACCTCCGCTCCTCCACAGCCCTCACCAGCAGCAGCAGCAGCAGCGGGGGTGCTGTCCCCCGCCTCGGCTAACCCCCCCCACGCCCAGCCCCCCCTGCAGGGCTGGCCCCGGACCGCCGGGGGAGAGTGCGGCGCCCGCCTGTCCAGCGACGACAACGAAGAGGATGAGGGTAGGGCCGCTGTGGAGAGCCCGGAGGCTGACGCCGACGGACCCCTCTGTCCCTTCTACTCCGCTCACCACCCGAGACCTCTGGGGGTAGGTGGAGAAGCTCCTCTGGTGGGGACATCTTTGTCCCCATTCAACATCCGACCTTGGTCCCCATTCATGTGTTTATTTGTCTGTAAATGTGTCTAATTTATGTTAAATGCGTGGGGTCCACAGTGCTATAATTAAGACTTTTGTGGCTGCATTTGTACCTTCCACTGTGTTTGTGTCTGTTTGGTGTAGTTTGTCCATTTACACATGAGGTCTGACTCACAGTGGCATTCGACTGGACGGTGTGGGTGCCAAATTCCAGTGCGAGTGCGACCTAACAAATTGGACACAGTCAGGTCCTTGCTAGATTGCGCAATGCTCTTCATTTTGAATTTAGTGTTGAGTGTTGGACCTAATTAACCAGCACTACAGTGATGCTTCTTGTTATTGATTACCGATGCATCACCTTGCTTTCTCCTCATCTGCTTTTTTCTGTCTGTCCATCCGTCCTGTCCCCCCACTCGTTCTACATCTTGCTCCCCATCTCCCTCCCTCAGTGCTGTAGGTTCGGCAACAGGCTCATGGGCCGAGGCAGCTATGTGTTCGACCGTCGCTGGGACCGTGTCAGGCTGGCGCTCCACAGCATGGTGGAGACACACCTCAACGCTCACATGTGGAGGTGTGTGTGTGTGTGTGTGTGTGTGTGTGTGTGTGTGTGTGTGTGTGTGTGTGTGTGTGTGTGTGTGTGTGTGTGCGCAAATGCGGGTTCTGTATATATGTATGTATAAGGTGTGTGTGTGTTTTGTATGTCTGTGTGTGGGTGCCCAGTGTATCTAAGCAGCAAACACCTAGATGTGAATAAATCCCTAATCCCAGGACAAAACTCCTGAGACCATGAGACCAGCAGATTGCATTGAAGCTCCATTATCGCCAAGTGTGAATGTAGTTCATGTCTCGTCATCTTGTCTAATCCTTGTGTGTGAGTCATTATAAAGGAAATCCACCTGCAACTCCATTTATAGTTGCCATGCAAACCCGTAATGTTACATTATTAATAACAATAACATGTTAAATTATTAATAACAAAATGAAGAATGACAAAATTATTAAAGCTGCTCTAGGTAACTTTTGCTAGATTGAATTTAAGAAAATATCCGTTCAGCCTTCCATGGTTTTGAATGTACACAACAAACCAACTCCACCTCCTCCTTGACGTCACTGCCCCCCCCCCCCCCCCCCCAGTCCCGTTATGAGTACATGATCTGCATAAACAGACAGTAGTGGCCTCAGAGCTTGCCTGATTGGTCACAGCCTCAGAGTTTGCCTGATTGGTCACAGCCTCAGAGCTTGCCTGATTGGTCACAGGCTACAGGGAGCGGCAAAAAAACTCCTATTTAGCCACCTACAGAGGCAGGGACGGAGTATGGGGACAATTTTGGCTTATTTGACCATAAAAAAGTGACCTAGAGTAGCTTTAATGACACAACATTTATTCTTACATGGCTATTATTTACGTTTATTATTTACTATTATATGACGTCTTGTCTAGCACCGCGGGGGAAATATAGTTTAGCTCAATTGGTGAATAATTTAATTATAGCCCTGTAGAAAAAAGACAAGTTCTCTGGACGTTGTTGACAATAATGTTCAATAGTGGGTCTATTTTGTTCATGTCTTTCAGGAAGGTTCCTCTGGCTGCCGAGACACCCCTCTCCCCCAGGACGCCAGCCTCCCCCTCCCTGGACCTCCATCCTCGTCCTCCACCGTCATCACCGCAGTCTTCAGTCGCCAGAGACCGATCGCAGCCCGTGGCCCTTGCCTCTCCGCGTGGAAAACCCCGCAACTTGATGCACGCACCTAATGGCGGCGGCGGACCCTGGCGCGAGAAGGGTGATCAAACGGCGGTAGCCAGGAAGAGGAAAATGACTTCTTCGGCATCGTTGTCGTCATCGTCATCTTCGTCCTCCTCCTCTCCCACGTCTTCACCGAGCGCGGATAACCTCAGGAAGAATGGCAGCGGCATTGGTCCAGGATCGAGGGCCACACCGTCGTCCTCCCAGGGCTGGAAAAGGAGCCTCATGCATGGGGTCGGAGGCTCTGGGAGCAGGGAGGAGGAGCGGACCTCCAGAGAGGAGAGACCCCGGGGCTACAGCCTGCTGTACAGGTGAGCTGGAAGCCAACATGTGGCTAATAATCATGAGTGTTACACAATATCGCTAAATACGTATATATGCTTATGAATTGAGAATGCATTCTAAACAGTCTAACTGAGGGTCATTACATTGAAGTATATGGTCCTTTTAATAGTGTTGTATCGGACTAAAACTATTTTTCGTTTCTCTTTAAGGTTTCAAACCTCATATTTAGATTTTTTTAACGGCAAAAAACTGGGCATCACGATGAAGCGATATCATCATTTCATGACGATACAATACCATTCAAAGGCAACGATGATATTTAATTATTGCCAAACCCTAGTATCAACTGCATAAAGAGTTCTAGATCTAGACCTGTTTGGTTTTTTTTGGTCGGCCCTGGGGTCTGTGTTTTGTGAATGTTTGGGGAAGAGATGCAATAGACCTTGTAAGTTTGATCAATGATTTCTACCTCTTGGAATCATTGATCAAACTTACAAGGTCCATTCACAGAAAGGCAGAAAATGGGAGTTTATTGGCTTAAAAAAAAGCTGTGAATTGCTATTGTTATTTTGTCTGACCAACGGCAGTCACTCACTTTAAAATGGAGAGTAAAAAAGAGTAAACAAATTCAACAACCAATCTCAACACGAACAAAGACACCCCAACAAAATCTCCTTAACCTCCATTATCTCTTCTTCTCCTCCTCCCCGTCTCTCCTACTCTTCCCCCCTTTGTAGCCAGGGGCCCGGGGCCTCAAACGGCCCCCGCAGCACCTCCTTTCCCCTGATGAAGGAGCCCGCCCCGGTCCCTCCCTACCTGACCCCTGCTCCTCACTACTCCTCCTCCTCCCCCAGCCCCCTCCTCCTAGAGGGGGCTGGGGGAGGAGGGGCAGGCGAGGGGAGGAAGAGGAGGAGCCCCGGGACACCAGAAGGAGGAGGAGGAGGAGGAGGAGGAGGAGGAGGAGCAGCAGGAAGAGGAGGAGCAGGGAAGGCCAGCAGGGAGTTTCAGAGTCTCTTCAGGAGGAGCAATGGCACTGGGGGGATACTGTCCTCGGGACCCCCCTCCCCATGACTGGTACACACATAGCTTCATTTACATTTTTTATGTTAAATTACGGTTTGATTCTATTAAATTCAACTTAAATTCATATTTGTTTCTATTACAGTAAATGGGGTTCATCATAATCACAAATACAATACAATTATATGTATCTAAATCAATACCAAAATGCATCTGGATGCAATTGGATAGACCCAGGGGTTGAAATAAGGCTGTTTTACTCGCCAAATGCGAGTAATTTTTGTATTTGTCGAGTAATTTATGAAGACCACTCGCCACTCTGGCGAGTAATCTAAAAATTCGGCGCGATTGCCGCGGTGCGCAGCACCCACCGCCGTCTACAATCGCGCAGCTCCCCCCCGCTTCAACAATCGTGTAGGGGACACACTCATTTTCACACACTCATTCACTCCCCCCCCCCCCCCCCCCCCCCCTCCCGTCAACAATCGCGCAGCGCCCCTATTTTTGTCTGGTACAAAATCTGTTTGTCTAGTAAAAATGGTCATCTACTCGCCAGTTGTCTGGTAAGCCAAAATTTTAGTTTCAACCCCTGGATAGACCTACAACCAATCAGGGCAACGAAACGTTTGACGTAAATTTAACTTTTACCAAATCATGTCGGAAGTACAGCAAGTGCATCTTTCTTATCAACAAAAGCTTTAAGTGCAGTTGTTTATTCTTCTTTTAGAGAAAATATACCGTCCAGTCCATTTCATACTGTAGCGATAGCAGATTCAACAGACCATTCCACATCATTGGCAGCCATCTTGGTTTACGAAAATGCCTCAACGGCGCTCCTCTGTACAATCACAAACCCGCCCCGGGTTGTGATTGGCCCAACCCGGGCCAGGTTGGCTTGAAATCTGCCTGAACAAAAGGGGGGCCAGACGTATCTGCCAGAGCAAATAAAACTCCTGTGCGCGGCTAGAAGTCACTTCCTTCCTTTCTCCTAGGCACACCGTCCCAGTTTAAATATAATATAAATCAGCCAACAGACTGTTCTACGCAACGGAGAGTCGGGGAAGGGCTCATTATTTAAGTTAAATTGCAACCTGTTCATGTATTGGCAATTCATAGCACTTTTATGCATTTAAAATCTACACGTTGTCACTTCTAATATATGCAATTTTGGTGCTTGCTGCTTTTATCCAAATTGTTTCAAGTGCAAACATACTTTGCATGAGTGGCCCTACGGGCAATTGAACCTCCAACCCTGGCAGTGTTAATGCAATGCTCTATATTAAATCGAGACAATGTAATTCCACCACAATATTTCAGAGTCCATAACATGAACTGTCTTCTCCTCTGCCCCCTAGGTTACACTGCGTCATGCCAACAAGCTTTCTCTATGGACATAATGTCGGGCAGCTTTGCGGGGCCACACCAATGGTGACCTTTGAACCTCACCACCCTTGGCACCATTCCCATAACGGTGGGCTACAATTCACTATCACCCACTATGACTTCTGGGTAATGGGGTCCTCGTCAGACTCTTGGCTATCGTGGTGGTGGATTCTGGGACGGGAAAGTACCGTGGGTCACTTTGTGTTGTGGTCACTTTCCAAAACACACGAATATTTCTCTCCGTGGAAAGACTCCTAACCCTATAGAAAAAGGGAAAATCACTTTCAAGAGCATTTGTTAATAATCCAAGAGAGGTATAGTTTTGTATTCTGAACTTTTTCTTCAAAAAAACAGTCAAGGTTTTTTTTTAAATATATATATATATATATATATATATATATATATATATATATATATATATATTTTTTTTTTTTTCTGGTTCCTGTTTTTGCGGAGGTCAGCTGACCAGGATGGAACTCTGTGGCCAACCGGCCTCTGGTCTTGGGTTCCTCCCCCTACTCACCACTGTCGAGGAGCCAATGGCAAGCATCCTTCACTCCCCCCTCCCCTACACCTGGTAATGGAAGGGGGCGGGGGGGGAGCATGACAGGAAGTCATACACTCACTTCCTCCTTTCCTCATGGATTCCTTTGGCCAAGTCCATATAGTCCACAGCCGTACCGAACGTGGAGCCGCTCAAGGCGAAGAATTACCTATGTTGTTTTGTTTTCTTTGTATTTTTTTGTATTTTTGAGAACGTGGTCCGGCGTCTGATTGTGTGTGTGTGTGTGTGTGTGTGTGTGTGTGTGTGTGTGTGTGTGTGTGTGTGTGTGTGTGTGTGTGTGTGTGTGTGTGTGTGTGTGTGTGTGTGTGTGTGTGTGTGTGTGTGTGTGTGTGTGTGTGAAATGTTTCAAGGAACGCAAACCTCTGTCTTTGTGTCTTTGGACTTGAAATGGATTCGCAGTTGTGAATCTGGATGTTGGGATTGTTTATATTATATATATAGAGAGATATACATCTATATATATATCTCATACATATATATATAATATATATATATATATATATATATATATCATTTGTTGAATTAAGTTATTTTCACTTATGAGCGACCATAGAGGATTTAACGATTCAGTTTATGCAAAAAAAAAAAGCATTTGAGAATCAAAAGTGTTACCAGAGTTGATATTGTAAAAAAGAAATTGTACATATCTTGTATTATTATATTTTATTTGTATTTATTATTAATTATTTTGCCCTAAGTGTGCAACAGGAAAAAGTCGAAGATTGGTTTTGTTTCTACGTTTCAACGCTTCCGGTTGCAATTAACTTTCAGTTTGAGAGGCGTGGCTTTATTAGGGATCGTTTTTAAAAAATGCTCGCAATCGTCAACAGCCTATAAACTTAATGGTTATGACTGTGCTGTGCCCCCTTAATTCCTGCTGTATTGCCATGCAACTCGCCTTGTGTTTAGCACTGTTCATAAAGCACAACATTGTTGAGTTCTACTTCGGTTAGAAATTGTAACCGGCTGCCAAGCGAGTCCTCCAGCATAAGTTCAAGAGTTGTAAATGACTTTTGCGGTGGCTGGTTAGCGACATGTTTCAAACGCCGTTGAACGGGCAAAACCCTGAGGCGGTGGTAATGGCGTGATACGATGTCTCTTCCTGTCCGTTTGTAAACACTGCTCACTGTGAGAGGGGAATGTAGTGGATAAGAGAACACTGTGGTCCTATCGAATCCTATCCCTGAGCCAAACCTTAATGGTGACAAACAAAACAAGTCAGTCAAGTCCAGATTTTCAGCACACCCATAAACCACTAGACCACTACTATTTTACTATTTAGTCATTTAGCAGACGCTTTACTCCAAAGTGGCTTACAGTGAATTCAGATACATGTCATTTAGGAGTAGGTATAAGGGTTTGGGCATCTTTGCTCAAGGATGCTTACACGCAAGGTCCAAAATTCACTTTCAGGATTGTGTCTTCTTAACTGCCAGAGAGGAAGAATCAACTGACCAAGCAATTGGCCAAATGCAACCCTGAATTGCAAAGGCGTTCATTTTGGACCCTACAGGTAGACAGCGGACATTGGGGGTTTGAACCCAGATCCTTTGGGCTCGGGGTGCCCAACCTCCTAACCACTGACTAGACTATGAGGCCGGTACTGTATTGGTACCAGCATGCCTGAGTCCAAACACCCAGCGATGGATCCTCAAAGTGTTCTGTTGTGACAATCTGCCCCTAAACCGTATCCTGCTTATTTTTGTGGGGTTTGAAATTAATAGATTTCAGTGAGCATGTTTCTTTTCCGGTGGAAATGTTTTTCTGTGATGTGAATTTTTTTTATAAGGCGGTGATCAGTTGATTCATAGAAATTGAACCTCAGATACTGGCTGAAAATAAGGGCCTCACATTCCCCCAATTTTTCTAATTTGTCTAAAAATCAATATTTTTCTACAAAACCCAAGTCTTTCTATCTTCCATTTATTTGCTTGCTAGCTGATGTATATGTCAATGATGTTTACCTGAAATGTTTTCAAAATGGCTTCAATTGTATTTTTATTTTTTTTACAATGAGCGCTATGCATCGAGTCCAGTCCTGGGCGTTTTGGACGTTTTGGATGCTTGTCGGCACTTTTTCCGATCTGCACTTCGAGCCCAACATGGGCTGTGGACTTTAGTGGACGTTGTTCAGTGCAATGGATTGAGCTTCTCCCCTCTGTTTGTCACACGCAGTGCCCTTGTGACCCAGTTGTCCCGTTCAATGCGGCGTCCGATACAATACGGCAGCACGTATGATATAGCGTAAATGTTCAATGCCTTGCCTAATGTGTTGGCGACACGGTTCAATACAGCTAGATGAAACTGGGACGAGGTCTCCTAAGAGAAATAGTGTGTGCCTTGAGTTAAAAGAATACAACGTGACGACAAGACGCCGATAATGTTGGGAAGTGATATTTTGATGTTCTCACGCCTGCTCGACTGCTCTCTCTCTTTCTGTGGCTTTTGTTTCAGGAAACCCTCGCATGCGTCCCCATGTAACAAGGAAACGAACACCCAGGCTGTGTTCGAATTTGCGCCATGTGTGCACTCTTTAGAATGACCACCATTGTACAAAATGTTGAGTGTACAAAAATCTGGTTCCCTATATAGTGCACTACTGATACCCATAATGCACCATAAGAGAAGTGTACAACGGGATGCTTATTTCCGCACTATATCCCATGATGCATAGTGGCACACCGGATTCATCCAATGGAGATGGTGGGCGCAAACAGGTTATTTATGCAAATGAGCTGTCACAGGGTGACAATAATAACACGTCGGCCTGTTGATGAGACTGATACGCGTCACGCCGATTGATTACCAGCTCATAATTAGTGTTCGAATTCTCCCTATACTTGTTCCCTAAGTAGTGCACTAGCAGTGACCACTATATAGGGAATGAGGGAACAAGTGAGCCAAATCCATCACAGCCACAGCCGCTGGAAAAGCATTGTGGAGCATGTATAATTATTTAGTAGGGGTGGCAGTATGTAATACGATCCTATCACATTTGCACATGTCGTGTCATTTACACGTCCGGCCCAGTGACATGCACATTGTATTTATTTCAAAGGTGCAATGCGCTGTGCCTCCACTAGTGGGCTACTACTCGTCAAGGTGATGCCAGATGGAAAGCAAATGGACCCTTCTTCACAGATCAGCAATAGCAGGGTAACAGATCAGTTTGATATGTCTGTGGCAGCACCAGCGTGGTCGGTGTGTATTTACTTGCCTAGTTGTGTCCATACCGGTGCGCCGCCATTCCCAAATGGAAAGCACCCATAATTAATGTTATCAGCTACACCTGTGTTTCTCCTACTGTGAAAAGGGTCCATTTTACTCGACGCATTTTTGCGTAGGTACCTCCCCAAGGGGAACTTAGTGACGGGTTGTAGATGTGTGTTCGAATGTATCCCTCCGCAATTCACATAGTGACACACCCCCCCCCCCCCATTAAGCTTTGCGATACTTTGAGTCAATACAGGTGTGTCACCCATTGATTACCTGGCTGGTGGCACACAGTCCCACTGTATGCTGCCAATTTATGCTGCCAGCTTAATCAGCTCTGACTGCTGCATAATGTGTGCATAGTCGTAATTAGGAAGTCCACCGCCCCATGCTAAGTGGGGTTAGGACCTGAACCTATTTACTATTTAGTCGCGTTTAGCAGAATCCTTCGTCCAAAGTGGCTTGGATGAATTCTTAGATCCATTAAGGGAGCTGGTAGTGGTTAGGCAACTTGCACATCAAGGACGCCTACAGGTCAGACTGCGGACATCGGGGTTCGAACCCAGAACCTTTTGGCTGGGAGTCGGACACCCCAAGGTCCCAACCTATGGCAGTATTCTTGTGAAGGTGGCCTGACCCACACTCCAGCCTGAGGACTGCAGAAGAGAATCAAAACAACATTTTTGTGATTTATTTTTTTATTTTTTTATCCAAATCAATCTAAAGTACATTTTTCTTTCGTTCTTGATGGGAATCTTCGCTTCACTTGGTTACTGTTGGTTTGCATATTTTTTTAAGTAAGATGTTACAACATGCTGTGGCTGAAACTAATGCGATGCTATCACTCTTATCAAGTCACTTGTGTTCCCAGCGGTTGTGTATTTTTTTTGTCTTTTTGTTAAAATCGGAGTGAATATTTTACGCAGGTGTTTTTATAAAGCTATTTCCCTCCCTGTTTCCCTTTTGCACTTTGTCATAATGCCCAGATCTTTTATCTGCTGTTATTTATAATATCTAAAGTATTTGAGATGTGTATAAATCTATATATATATATATATATATATATATATATATATATATATATATATTTGTAAAGATATTTTGTGTACTGCGTAAAACATGAAGAGAAGAGTGTATATTATATGTAGGAGACCCTGGACAAGCAGGGGGTACTGCAGCTTTTTTTTTTTTTGGCGGGGGGGGGGGGGGGTTTGGGCTCAACTAAATTTGAATATTGAATGTTTCTAAACTCAACTGCCTTTTGAAGAGTTGGTTACACTTTGATCAATTACTGTACAAAATAAAAACAGATGTGTATCCAAGCTTATATTAAATCATTGCAAATGTTTTCTTTGTTTGACTGTTTGAAATGTTTGACTAAATTATTTCAGTTCAAATTACCGGCAACACTAATTTGTTAGAAATGCCATAGCCGTCCGTCAGCTTTTAGTGAGTGAAATTGTGTTGTGAGAATATCTGTTTGGAGTGGACTGCACCTGCGTCTCTGAGCCGATTCAGATCTTGGACCGCTCCCGGGACATTTCTGACCAACCAAGGCATCTCTTCCCTGATTGGTTTGGAGAATACATATTGCCTGTCAAACAGGTGTGTGAATGCAACACTTCACAATGGTAGAGAAACGCAGGGAGGCAGGGAGCTTGTTTACTACTTTCTGCTCTCTTTGCAACTCTCAAATCTTACCTACAGCACCTTTTAACACATTTGTTTTCAGCCTTGTTCAACATATATTGGAGTATCACATTTAAAGAGCATGTTTGATATGGAGCAGTAGGCCCTCGTTATTACCATGGACAGTTTTTTTTATTAATTACATTATGTGATATTGTGCTGCTCGTACACACTTCACACTAGCATATCCCTCCATACTTAGATGAAAATACATACAAATGAAGGGAGATTTGGCCTGCGACGGACGAGATCGAAATAACACCCGATATGTTCAATATTTATTTAGCCGATAGGCTCTAGAAAGCGTGGACCAATTTGCTTTGGGCAAAGAATGAGTACAACGTTGAGTCATTAACAAGTTATTTCTCACTCGTAAATCTTCTACGGCTGGCCTTTTTTTTATTTTTCTAAAGCAAACCCAGTCTCGGCCCCAGATCTCCCCATTCGTAGGCATCCTGGCGTGATTTAAAACGTCCTTTGAGAAAGTCAGTGATTCTCCTCTCCTTCCTCCGGCAACGGTGCTGACCTCACAATCTGAAGGTCGCCTGCTGAGAGAGAGAGAGAGAGGGAGAGACCTCCCCCTGGGGGAATTAACCAGTACTGCACATAATCAGCTAAGAGCGTTCAAACCTCCCTCATGTGATCGGCTTGTTTAATGGTGTGTCTTTGACATACTTTTGGTTTTGTGTCAGTATTGTGGGTATCCTGTTGGCCCTTGCATACAACCGTATATTTACACATCGCGTTCACCCCAGTGCTTAGCTGTGAGACAGGTACGCCTGTCCAACGAAATGTAAGCAGGTGACGAAAGGTCTTTCAAATCAATTACCCCCACACAGGCTGAGGAAGAGGAAGGTGACGGACTGTAAACGGAGATCGCACGGCTCCGTGTTTCACTCGCCCTTGGCTCGAGAGAGAGAGAGAGAGAGAGAGAGAGATGGCTTCCCAAATGAGGTCAAGAGGAGGAAGACGACTGTTTGTGACTCAAACAGAGACTCGTCGTGGGCCCCAAACCACACATTCCTCTTCAGTGTGAGCAACCCACTCCTCTCTAACCTGTGATTAGTTTTATTTTATTTTGTTCATTTCATTTTAGATGGGGCTGTTGTGGGCCTGCATGTTTTTATTTGAAGGTCATTCAGACTTTCTGAAACAAAACAATAACACTCGTATAACCTGGTGGTAATATTGTTAATATTTGTGTTACTATTTAGCAGACACTTTAAGCCAAAGCCGTTACAGTAAATTCAGGTAGGCCTAGGTCATTAAGGAGCAGGTAGGGTTAGGCTGTGGACATTGGGGATCAAACCCAGGACCTTTCGCCTGGGAGTCGAACACAAACTATAGTTTTCAAACAGCCTTTTTCACACTTTTTTTAAGCCAGGGTCCAGTAAAGCTTGACCCTCAGCCTCTGGGGCCCACCTAGTGCCACATGAACTGGAATATATTACAGAACTTTAATTGCCAAATGAACAATGTCAGCTATCCGTTTTTTTCAATCAGTGATTGCGAGTGATCTGACATTTGATTTGTTGACTGCAAATTCTGTGGTTTGATGGGTCAATGAGTATTTGGTGCACATATTAACAAAGCACAAGCTCATAAGTGGTCAATGGTCTATAATATCTTATGGTCTGTATTAAAACAAGTGCAGACCAGTAGCCACTGCCCCCCAGTCCGGTCCTGGGCCCCAACCCATGGATTGAGAAGCGCTGCCCTCACCCCTACCTGCTCATTAACAAGTAGTATCTCAATTTACTTGGGATAAAAGTGCCTGTTAAATAACTTAACAGTACACACAGTTTCCTCGTAAGTGATGACACACATCCTACCTACACATCCTTCTTACACATCCTTACACATCCACCTACACGTCCTTCTTACATATCCTACCTATACATCCTGTTGTAACACTTTCATTTTTAAGTGTTTTTGTTTCTCTTTTCTTAAGCTGTGTGATCAAAATAGAGTTGACTGTCTTACACATCCTACATACACACAAAACGAACACCCTGTCACACCCAGTTGAGGTTAACACTATACGCTTGTTAAATGCACAAAAAAAAAAAAAACAGCCCCCAAATAAAAATGAATGCACTCATGGTATGCGGTAATATGATTTGGATAAAAGAGTCCACCAAAGGCCTATGTCTTTATTTACTTAATTATTTATCACATGCACAACAACCGCCTTCACTTGCCTTGTGTATAATATCTTTCCTCTCTGTCTGTATGTCTCTACTTCTTGTTCTTTCTTGCATCCTGCCAATATTTTCTGGGTTTTAACCCTTAATTAGCGATGAACGATATGGTAAAAAAAAACTATTAATGGGAAGGGAATGATCATTTTTGCATTACAATTTTGATTTTCACTGAAAAACTATTAAAATCATGATGACTTGTTGGGGTCTGTACCAAACATACATGTTGTCTTACATCTGGAGAAAACAAATAGTGTAGGCCAGTACTTCACTTATAATGGTTATAAATTCACATTTACACATTTTACCCATATCAAAAAAATTGCAGCTCCTGCCATTTGGATATTGCACTAGGCCATATTGCGCTTTCGATAATATTTGTATTAATTGTTCAGCCCTACCCCCAACCTGCAGTATACCTGTATAGGCATCCTTGACTTTATTGCCCTGACCCCTACCTGCTCCTTAACGGTCCTGTAGACAACTTTGTTGCTTTAACGTATCAATATGAGGTAAATGTTGATGGCACAGTGTAATGGCTACAGAATAATGACACCATCAGCGTTTCGATCGGTTCCCTTAGCTTCCCTATACGTTTGCTTTCACTATGCAGCTCTGTCTGCCACCGGGTACGATCTCCCGGGAAAGCGGTAGCTACCAGTAGCTTTCCTCATTAGCTATCCCCAGTAGTGGAAATGGCGGACTGTGGAACAACCGAAGTAAAGCCAATCTGATGACTACTAATATCTGCGTACGCTACGTTTTTGCATTGAGTATACTACCTGAATAAACCTCATGTCGTGACTCGCCAGGCGACCAAGTCAGGATACCAACCCAGTTCGCTTTTCTCAACACATACTAAAGAAGTTGTATCTGCTTTCATGTCTCCATTATAGACTAAATGAATGAATAAACTCACGGTTTTCCTCCTAATGTTTTCATCTACTCCCCCCTCCGCCCCGACGCCAACCCCTGCTGCCGATACTTGTTTGTGCGAAGCAATACTCAAACTATGGTATTACTATGCAATGCACAACATTACAAAAGCTTTTGCCTGTTCCCAAATAAAATGATCCCAATTTCACTTTAGTGAACATGCTTCTTTCTTTATTATTTCCAAAGTGTTGATCGTTTATTTCGCTGAGATTTCCAAACTAATGCGCGTCTTGTGTTGTTTGTGGTCACTAGGCTCTGAGGAAACAGAAAGTGATCCGGTCTGTCTTTGCAACAGTGGCGCAAAACTAATACCACTTTGAAACGCTAGGGTGGGAAAAGTTTTCTACAGCCCCTTTAATGACCTGTAGCATGCATCTGAATTCACTGTTAAGTCGCTTTGGCTAAATAAGTGACTCATATAGCGTTCCTTCAGTGGTTTGTGGGAATGGATGCAGGGCTTTTTTTTTTGCTAGCAGCAAATCTGCAAACACATATTGAGCACAGTGAATGTCAAACAGGAGAGCAAGAAAATATGTAAACATGTTTATGTTTCCCTTTCAAACACACTACGATAGATATGTGACCACATCCCATGAACTATGAATAGTGTCATAGTGATAGCATCAGATTATCTTCCTGGAAACCTAGTGACAAAGTCAGACACCCTACATGCATATGTTTGAACCGTGAATCTGTGTAAATCTGTGAAATCAGGAAGTATGTCCAGATCCATACACTCAACAAACACCTAATATAGTCATAAAGTAAGCCTTATTCTCTAGCTTTTTTTCCAATTTCCAATTTACATTTCTGCATTCATTTTTTTTTTTACCGTATTTTCTTCTCTCTTTTCTATATTCCAGGAGGGGTGATGGACATGGTCGTACATGGTATTGTTTGAAAAAAGAAAAAAAAGACGCTTTTTCAATCTGCTTTTCACACTCGTGTGTGTGTGTGTGTGTGTGTGTGTGATTTTATGTCAAGTCTAACAAGTGCCACTTGTCGCATCACAGAGAGCAGGTCACTCCTTCTGGAATCTGACTCAGCGATAACTCCAGCCTTCAATTGAAAGATGAGTCAGCGGAAGTCACCTTTGTTGGCAAGTTAGGCAACCCCCCCTGTTGAAAACCCAAGGGAATATCTAGCTGAAAATGTGTATTTTTGATAACTTGGCGATTCAAATAAAAAAAACAATATTCACTTGGAGAATACAAGAAAAAGTTATATCTGAAGCTAAATCAAACAGTGGCAAGAAAAACAACTGAAAGCGAGTAACTTCACCACTATGACAGAGTCTGCCTGTCTTATCACATATTTATCTTCTAAAGGTAAATACAGGATACTGTGTTTAGACTTTGAAATGTACTTATCTACTTTTAAGTTTTACTTTTAACATGATTTTTGCAAGGTTACATTTTAAAGGTGAGTCAGATTATTGTCTGTAAGAAAATATAAAGTTACTGGTATGTAGGCCCTCATATCATGGTTCCTCGATGGCAGTAGCCTTGCCTGCCTATTTGGCAGCTATTGCACTCCTAACAACCCTGAGGAGGGAGCCCTCTTCTGCGTTTCTTCTCAAGGTTTTTTCCCTCTGGGTTTTTGGGGGAGTTTTTCCTTGCCCTTTAGAGGGCTTAGTGTTAGAGGGTGTTGTATAATGTGGGCCTGTGAAGCCCTTTGAGACTGTAACTGTGATAAAGGGCTATACAAATAACATTGACGTGAAATTTGTCAAAGGTTGCCTGGCAAGAATTTTTAACTTTTTTACAAAAAAATATATCTTTTTGGGTTGCATCTTAAAAATGCAAAAAAAATATTTTCAAACTTTAAAAACAGTTGACCACACTTTACAATACACCTTCACTTGTACAGTTATAGGGTCACAAAAGCAGTGAATAAGATAATGGTAGTCTAGGGATGTTTGATTCCCAGCCAAAAGGTCCTGGGTTCAAACCCCAGTGTCCGCAGTCTAATTGTTGGCATCCTTGAGCAAGATGCCTGACCCCTACCTGTTCATTCACGGCACAAAAAAATCACTTTGAGTCACTTAACTAAATTAGTGAAAATAAATTCTGGTACAAAATGAATGTTCAACCAAACTCAAATTAGCCTTTAACGCTAAAACTGAATTAGTTAATAAACCAATAAACATTATGAATTAACTTAACTAGCTTTAAAAGGGTTCACACTGTGTGATAATAGCATAGAAACATATCGATCACTATAAGATCATTCACTCCAAAAGACGTATACAGCCTAAGAATGACTTCAATTAAATAGTTTCTACATGAAACCATACGAACATATCTCCGGCTAGTGTGGTGAATGCCCTTTGAATGTAATTGAAAAGATAACAGCTCAACAGTTCAACGCTGCTACGTCGATGAATGCAGAGTTTCAGCCCCATTGCCAACAGCATTCTTATGATAATAGTATAATGCTGGTGCTTTAGTTAATTGTGTAAAGGCAAAAGCAGCGGACACCTATTGTCAAGTACTCCCTAGGCCCAGAAGAAAAGGGCTGGATTATTGTGGCTATACAACTTTTTATGGGGGCCACAGTTTCAAAACACACATTTAGCCGATATTTGTGTTTGATACAAAAAACAAAACAGGCCCTATATGTTAATATTCAAAGTTGTATTGGTTTTTATAGTGAATTATATGGACTTTGGAGTGTTTTTTTTTTTTTTTTAATAGTCACTGCATTGAAATTAATTTGAAGGAACCTCCATCCATACCATGCACAATGGTGACACACACACACACACACACACACACACACACACACACACACACACACACACACACACACACACACACACAGACCCCCCCCCCCCCCCCCACACACACACACACACACTTGAAAGATGCATGTCGTTTTTGCCCACACCCCAGTCCAAAACGGACATCCCAATTCAGTTACATGCATGAGACAACAAAAAATAGACATGTTGTTATTCATTATAGTTTCAGTATAGAACAAAAAAAGCTGTACATACATGCTTCTTTTCTTTTCTTTTTGTACATAACTGTATCGCCCATCACGACCACTCCCAAATGAAACAACCCAGCAACTATGTAGCATACACTGAGTGACATCCACCCTTCATGTGTTGAGAGTTAACATGGCTAACTAAAGCTATATATATATATATATATATATATATATATATATATATATATATATATATATATATATATATATATATATATATATATATATATATGCCAAACTAACGTAACGGGCCTCTAGCTAACGTTGTCCCCATGGAAACGGTCCTAGCATGATTACTGCCTCTGGTCCAGCGGACGGGATGGGACAGTAGAGAGATATGTAGCCTATAACCGTTTCTTTATCCCGCCATGTTTTAGTTTAGTGTTGTTGCAAGCCATATTTGTATAGAAATATCATATGATATGATGCTAAACGTCCCCCCCAAAAAACAGAAACATGGAGAGGGTTGTCTGTGGAAAAGGCCCCAACGGCGCCGTACCGTTAGCAGCAGTGTTGGGATAGCAACACGTTCGGTCCAGTGGCGTTGGTGTCGGTGTTGGTGTCAGACGGAGAAACGTTTAAAACTGGATCCGCCGATGAAGAGGGAGACGTGGACGGTAAAATACATAAATACAGATACAAGATACAAGTCTACAGATACAAGTCTTTCCGGCTGTTTAACCGAAAGACCTGGTGGTTCATGCCCACCCAGGGACGCATCCTTCCTCTCTCTACTGCTAGCGGTTTTAAAGTGTTACACTTTCTCCTAACAAATGTACTTATTGTAAGTCGCTAGTCGCAGGACAAAAGCGTCTGTTAATGTAAATGTAAGTCAGTAAATGGAAACTGCTGAAAACCGTACGCCCGAAAAGGACCGACCCCGCCCTCAACACACACCGTAGGCCCGTTCGACGAGCAGGGTCGCGTGTAGGCCACTGGCCTGTGAAAATGAAGACCAGTATGGCAGTGGAGCTGTAGTGTTGACAGGAGAAGGTGTAACAGTATACAGCTCTGTGTATACAGCTTGGCTGAATATAATTTGGCCCAGCAGCATATTAATTTGTTGCGTGGAGTTGATGTATATGTGATCAAATTTGAAGTGACATGTATTGTATATGGTGGCATGTAGGCCACCATGTACTATATGTACAATTGGGCATCATAACAAGTGTGTGTGTGTGTGTGTGTGTGTGTGTGTGTGTGTGGGGGGGGGGGGGGGGGGGGCATGCAGTGTTTCAACTGGGACCAGCAGCAGCAGAAGAGAAGTGGCTCTCGCGCACGGCCGCCGTAGCGCCATGGCAACGAAGTTGCGGCTGCTGCTGCACCTGCGCGCGAGGAGGAGTGCGAGGAGTAAAGAAGCTCGCCTCGCGCCACAGCGGAAGCCGCCGTCGTCTCGTCTCTCTCCTGTTTGAAGAAGCACGCGGCGACCAGCAGGCGATGGGCGTGAGGACCAACAACAGGTAGGACTGTTGTCGTGCATTTGTGTCCGTTTATATTTTATTTTTATTTTATTTTTAAGGGTACGTGGTGCAGTTGGACACATGCGTTTGACTTACACTTCACAGACGCAGGCTTAACGGAGAACCGCTCAAATATATGTATATTTTTATTAATTTGTGTACATGTGTTCGTGTATTGCACGTTGTTTGTTAGCTTAATACAACCCCAGAATACGTTGGACGTGTATTTGACTCACTTAGGCATGTTTGAATATATTTCATGGGTAGTTGGTGGAAGGTAGTTGGCTAGGTAGTTGAAGTAAAAGTTTGTTTGGGGATGGATAATGTTTCACAAAATGTGCACAAAGTATCATCGTTTACTAAACATTTCATACGCACGTTGCGTTTCCACACACATAAGACATTTGCGTCGAAAACGCTGGCTTTCAATGATGACTTGACATGGCGTAACCATTTGCCTATTAAGTTTGCTTGACTGTTAAATGTCAATAGAAGTGAATATAAAATTATCCAGGCGCGTGCGCCACTAAATCATACATTTATATTGATTAATTGGCTAATCTATCGGAGGAGGGGACAATCAATCAATGCGCAGCCTAAGCACCCCCATGTAACGTATTTTGGCGCTGCTGGTTCCATCCCATAATTTTTAAAAAACGTTTCCATTTAAAACGTTCAACTTGGATAAACTGGACAGCCTTTGCGCGCCTGTAGCGAAAGTGGACCACAAAAAAACGGGGGGCCCCCCGTGGACGTGGACCCAAAAACTCCTCACTTAGTTCGGTTCTCGCGTCAAAAACAGTTTTTCGCCGAAAAAAACAAACGACGCCATTCGCATGTGTGCAAAAAAAGGGGGTGATCGAGGCGACGCGATTATAGTGTTGTGTTGTAGTGTTGTGTATGGTGTTTGTGGTGGTGGTCTTTTGAGTGTGTGCACACACACACACGCACACACACACACACACACAAAAAAGGTGCAGCTGCTCGAAGGGGGGGAACTTGTGTGGAAGAAGAGCCATTGAGGAGCGATCCCGGCGTAATAAACGGATCTCTCCAGCTCCAGCTCTCCGGTCGAGAGAGAGAGACGGACGCGGACACACACACACACACACACACACACACACACACTACACACACACAGAGCCAACGCAGCGCTAAACCAAACCACCCCCCCTCCTCTCCTCTCCTCCTCTCCTCTCCTCCCATCGACACGGCGTTTCCACCCCGCGGAACTCGTCGCGGATACACACACACAGGTAAGAACCGGGCCGTTGGGGGGGGGGGGGGGGGGGGGTGTGGGGTGTGTGTGTGTGTGTGGGGGGGAGAAGAGAGACCTTTTCAGGTTCGCCATCCGTGCGGGCGAGGCGAGGCGGCGGCACCGGGTTTGTGTCCGTTGCGCCTCCGACTTCCCCCCGCGGAGCCGAGCGTGGTTGTTTTTTGTGCAGAAAAATGGCGTCATCGCCCTCTTGTTTCTGCCCCGGCCGCGGGGATATAGTGGTGGTTGGTGGTGGTGGAGAGAGAGAGGGATTGCGCGATGGGGGGGTTTTAGCCGACTCGCGTCCCGGGGGCCCGACGGCGTGGTCCAGACGCGGAGCGGATCGTGATTTTGAGTCCATAGGGGGGGACGCGCAAAAATGGAGAGGGAGAGAGAGTCGCCAGTCCTGTGCGCCAAGCTGCCTCTTTGGGAAAAAACGGTGGCACGCACCGCCGCAAAGCGCAGCGCGTTTCTTACTCTCTTATAACAATACCGATACCCAAAAGGGTCCATAAAGACCCGTATATTTCGATAGACGTGGTGGTCCCGGTTGGGGACGGCGATGGACGCGGTCGTGACAGTGTGGCCCGTTGTCTTTGTGTGCGTTTTGCATTCGGATTATGTCGTTTTTACGCCGCATGCTGCACGGCGGCCTCCATGTATATGGTTTTGAAAGGTGCATTTGTTGGTTACCCAGATTGTCCCTTTTTGGATCCGAGTTAAGCCGCTAACCTTTTGTCGGCCGATGTATTGACAATATAACCGTGCAAAAAGGGAGATTTTCGTGGTGGTTGGTGATGTGTGGTGGGTGGGGGGATAATGGAGACGATGCAAATCGTGCCATGAGAAACGGCGACTAGTAGTACTACCCTGCGCCCTGGCCGCCTCGTAGCCAAAAGCAGGGCAGCCCTGAATAAAAGCGGTCCTTTCGGTGGAAACCACGTACTAGTTAGCGCACACACACGCACAGAAACACACACAGAAACACACAAAAAAACTAGGGAAGTCCAGAGCTGCGCAACGTTTGCGCCGAGGCTGACGGCAGCTGCTTTAACCGCCGCCAGTGTGTGTGTGTGTGTGTTGTGTGCGTACGTGTGTGTGTATATGTGTATGTTTTGGCGATCCCCTTTTTGTAAATAGTTGGGGACAACAACACAACCCCCCCTTGCAACACAATACTTAATAATTCACGCGTGGGGTGGGGGGGCGGTGGGGGTCCTTTATCCCCTTTATTTAGCCTGTAAAACGCGGTTCCCAAGTTGCACTCAGGCTGCCCTGTCCTCCTGCGCCGCCGTCATCTCTCTCCCCTCCTAACGTGCATGCGTCCTAGCGGGACGTAGCAGCAGCAGCACTAGCCGCCGCCGCCAGACGGCGAGGCCAGCCTGCTTCCCCCATACGTCCGTCCTGCGCAGTTCCTCCTCAGTCTGAACTCAGATCACACCAGAACAGTAAAGAATAGGTCTGGTCTGGTCCGATCCGAGGGCCGCGTCGCATGGCACGGCCACGCCACGCCACGCCACGCCGCCCCCCCACCCTCCCCACTCGCTGCATCGGAAATCACACACGGCGGCGTGCGGGAGTGCAAGGGATTACTTTATCTTTATTTTGTGTGTGTGTGTGTGCACCATTTGATCAAGTTCCCCCCCACCACCAACCACGTCCACTTATGCAACCGCCACCTCGGCGGATCTTGGATCCGCCTGCTCATCCGCCCGCGGTCGGACTGGGGACGTTTTCGCCTCGCGGATACGGTCCGGACCGGCGGTGACGAATTAAACCCAGTAACGTTTTCGTCACTGCCCGCGGCCTCGCACGCCCATGCGGGGGGGGACATGGGTGGGTGTGGGTGGGGGTAGATGGAGTTACAAATGAAGGCTATGGTGGTGCTAGCCGCCGCCGCCGCCGACGAGGAAACCCGACGGACGCGGACGCGAGATGGGGGCAGCGTTGCTCGCCGCGCGCCCTGCGATGTCCAAACCAGTGTAGCGATTCTGGGGGGGGGATTTACGAGATGGTGGTGATGGTCTTCCCCCCCCCCCACCACCACCCTCCAGTTTGTGGATGCCATATGCAAGATGTATATCTCGGAGACGGTGATCCGGCTCCACTTTCAGATAGCTCGTGCGGCGGTAACGTCCTTCCTCTAACGCCGCCGCCGCTGCGTGCACGCGAGGGGCTGTTATTGTGAAAGCGCCTGTGACCGACATCTCAGGCGACGTCGGTCGCGCGGGGAGAGACGCCGCGGATGTGATGTGATGTGGACGGTAGCGCCGCGCGGCCCCCCTTTTATATATTTACGGGACGCGATTGGTAAGTAAAAACGTGGACTTTAATCCACAAGCAAACCCCCCCACCTTTAACCCACACACACATGCGTGTTTGTTGGCCACGGTGCGCCACGCGTGTCCTGGTTGGAGCAGCGCTGGGCGTATTGTGTGCTGGGCGCCGCTGCGCCTTTTTGGGCACTGCGCATGGGGCCGTCTCCACGGCGCCGCCGCCGCCGCGTTATTTACGATGATAAGTTATTGACGAGCACGAAAGTTTTTTTGGATGTGTGACTATAGGTTAGGTGCGTGCACGTTAATGTGTAACGTTGTGTTTCCTGTCCACGGTTACTTGTTTTTTGGGGGGGGCTTTTGTGTGTGTGTTTCACCAAAAAACTTGCAGTTTTTACTTCTAGGTTTTGATTGAGCTTCAAATATGATTGGCTTTTACATGCAGGCATGCACAAATCTAAATTTACAGTCGGATTTCACTGTAATGTTTTGCATGTTGGTAAGAAGTCATAGTGGACACACATATAGGATGTGTTTGGATTGAAACCTGTCTTGCACACAGTTGAAGTGATGACACATGCGTCTGGCAAACACGTGCAGCATCAAGTCATTTTAATCCATTCATTGTAGCTGGGTGCCGCAGGGGCAAAACCCCACAGTTTCAGACGTCCCAGGACACCTGAGCCCGGGTTATCAGTGTTCATCTGTCGACTACATGTCTGTGTTTAACGGTCCTCGCGATTCTTGGCTTATGTCCACACCCTTCGAGCAATAGAGAAAACGCTGCAATTTGATAATACGGTTATTTTGGTGTCTGACACGGTACATACATACCCACGAGTGGATTTGCAGTATTACGCCCAGTCGATTGCGAGAGTTGACCTGATGTATGTGAGGCCACCCGTGAACAGATGTCACCCACAACACAACTGGAAGATGTACGATAAAGACCTACGATAAAGACCTCCTAAGGCAAAGACCTTAGGAGGCAATGTCAGCCAATAACTAGGCCATCAGTTGTTACCAGAAACTAGGCTATAAGGAACAGAAATACCAGGGAATCTGTCTGTTGAGCTTCAAATAGTGGACAGTTGTTGTAAGGCCTGTGTGTTATGAACACACACAATGCACTGGCTGCATTATAGCTGCGATAGATGTACAGTGTGTGTATATTTGTTGTTTTGTTTGGCAAGAGTCGGGCTTATAGACCTGAGCTAAACCTCTCTTAATTTGAACAGATGGCAACACCAACCCATCTAAAATTCCTCAAATATTGCCCACTGTTTTCCTACAAAAAACGAGGGCAGACGGGGACAAAACGACCCTTTTAATTACACCATAATGATTCGGCCATTCTAACGATGCACCGAATTGGTCTTAACACACACGGTCTGGTCAGCCTCTCTTGTCTAACCAGTGTGCCAGTCAACACCGCCAGGAAGCCAACCGAACGGTCTGGGCGGCCCAACAGACCAGCCTTTGTAACGGACATGGTGGGAGACAGACGGGGAGGAACGAGTGTCCTCTTGAGTCCAAGGTGACCATATTGGAGCGTCTTGAGGCCTACGGGGTTTCGTCTCCCTGCTGGTGTGTTAACGGTGCGGAGACCACTTAAAGGGAGCTATGGTCGAGCGTGGTCATTCATCATTTATCCCTGTCCCCCTCCCCTGTTGGACGACACTTCTGGTCACCGGAGGAGGGGGCTGTTTCTCTCTCTTTTTCTTTCTCTCTCTCTCTCTCTCTCTCTCTCTCTCTCGTGGGCATTCTAAGGTAATGTTTCTACTCATGTGTTTTCATTTATTTCAGTTGTGCCTTTATTTTCTTGCGCTCCTCCCCAGGATAGGGTAGTGGTGAGGGTGATTCATTCCAAGCTGAAAGGTACTGGGTTAGACCCCAGATGTCCACAGTCTACTTGTAAGGCCGAACTCCCCGCCTGCTCCTTAATGACATTGACTTATTCTAATTGACTGTAAACAGCTTGGGATGAAAGTCTCTGACTCCATAGCACTTTGTTCTGTTTTGCTGTATCGGTCCCAATAGTTACCCTCGTATAATTCAGGTTAGCTTCCGTTACAGTCGTCGCGTGCCAGCGCCGAGGTCTACTGGTGACAATTGATGGTTGGGTCTAGGATAAAACGTAGCAGCCTGGCTTCTCTCCCATCACACATCTCCAGCGGCTGTTTTTTTGCTTAATTGAGATGCTGTCTGTTCCCCCCCCCTGCTTCCTCCCATCACTTTGCATTGAGCATCACTGGGCGACACTGTGCTCTGCATCTACACACACACACACGCACACACACACACCGGCCTGCTGGTCGTGATTAGTGTAAGCTACCTCCACCATTGTGCTTTAGCACAACGAGGTGTCTTTATAGTCATCATAACCTCTGTGTATTCCCTGACCGGCCACTTCTTAAGAGAGCCCGGGGCCTGTGATTGGATTGCAAGTCACGCGGCAGGAACAGGTGGCTCTCATAGACGGAAGAGAGGCATGTAAACCCCCTACATCTTAATAATGACTGTAAAACATTTTTAGTTGGCAGATTAAAATCTGGATCCCGAGACGTTTTGTACACACTTATTGTTCTATTGTTTTTCTTCTTCTTGGTTGTTTGTGTGTGTGTGGTGGTGTGTAAACCCTTTGTGCGTTCGGGACAACATCTTGCTTCATATTTGTTGGTTCAGATGATTACAAAGCAATATGATATCTGGATATCACAGTTAATAACTATCATACACAAGACGGTACCTCACCGCCATAATATAGGAGGGTCTTGTAGTCTGGAGTGGTTTGGAAGGGCCGTGGGCCGTTTGTATGGTTATACTCATGTGGGCTTGGGTTTAGGGTCACATGGCAAGATGTTGAGTGCTGCTGTGTAACAATGCTAGGAACGGTCATAGTCACAGCTAATCATCTGCTTGGTGATGGCCGGACACGGTGTTGGGCTGAATGGGCTGAAGTCAACGCAATAGTTAAAGGGAATGGTCTATTTGTATGCATGTACAGATGGGTTGGAAACTTCTGCTTTGGGAAACACGAGTTGCTTTGTCTTGGTATTCTTACAAAGGAAGTTAATCTGAGCACATGCATAACTAAGGCTTTTAAATTAGGAATGTACCTTCTGTCCTTCTGTGGTTGTGCACACATACACCTTTGGAGCTTGTGGTAGTCGCATAGTATAATTCTGGGGGGCAGCCAGGGTAGTGTAAAGGTGTACAGTGTAGTGGCAAGGGGCTTTTCTCCCATCCGAAAGGTTCTGCGTTCGATACCCAATGTCCGCAGTCTATACTTATACTAGGCATCCTCGAGCAAGATTCCCAGCCCCTATCTGATCTTTAATGACATGTCGGCTAAATGAAGAGCGAATGTAAAGTAAGAGCACAAGTGAATACTAATCACATAGCAAAGCAATTCAAGCTTGAGGAAATGTGATGCCTGTAGAACAGCCACAGAAGAAGTTGAATAAGTCAGGATGACACCCGTGGGTGAGTAATTTCACAGTTTCCCACAGTTTCCCACCCGCGTGATTAAATGCATGCTAACGAGGACCCGCTTTCCCCTATAATTATGTAGTATAGTATTTACTCCTACGTTATGCTACCAGGCTTGGACATATAGCCTCCAGTATACTCACAGATGTGCTGTCATACTTGATTATGTCAGAGTGGCAAGGGTTTAAAAAAATAACCCCATCATCAACGTTGACACCAATACTGACTTAACTGATGATTGCTCACCTGCTTACTGCCAATCCTCAAAAATGATCGATAGTTAGCCGTAAAATTCATAAAACGTGACGGATATTTAGGAAAGGTGACATATATTTTTGGCACATATTTATACACACATTTCAGATGTTTCTAAAGGGGGGATTCAATTGTGCTAATTGTATGTGTACACAACACATACAATATCAGCCAATACGATCGTTGGACCGAGAGAATAAGTGTTGGCAGTCGTGCCATGGGGGCGTCCCTAGTGGGCCTGGCGGTGCTTCAGTCAGCATCCCATAGGAGGCCTGGTGGGTTCTCTAGCAGGAGGAACCCCCCCCCCCCCCCCCATAGACACACAGAGGCTGGAAATGCATCCTGCATAATGCTTGGTAGTCCCCCCCCCCAACCACCTACCACCCAAAACCTCATCCTTCTGGGCTCAAGAGGGAGAAGGAGATAGGAGGTCTAAGTAGCATGTTATAGCACATTGAATTAGAAGGTGTTAATTGTCTTTATTGAAAACTTTATTGTCTATTGTTGACAGAGGCTCACATTAAAAGACAATTTAGTTCTGCTATACCAGTTGCACTCGTCCGAGCACAAAAAGCACAAACATAGTATTTGTCCACTGTCAAGGTAACTGTCAATTAGTGTCGCAACACGTGCAAGCACTCACTCAAGTTTAAGATGTCCATAGTGAGTGAATGTGCACATGTAATGTATGGAATCGTACGTGGCTATGCATAGATGCAGAGCAGAACACATGTCGAGATGTCGTCTCGAACATTTGAACGTTGAAATGTTGTTAAATGAGAATATTTATTGTTCATTTTGACCATACTGTTTTCATGAAATCAGACTTTTGCTGTTTTTACTCTATGTAGTGCAATCATGGCTTGAGTGGCTGTAGCACGACTGTGTGTGTAAACGTGTGTGACTGTGCGCACCAGGCCGCAGATAAGACAAACACTAAATCCGAAATCAAAGATCGTCCACCATAAGTTTGTAAGATGCTAAAAAGTGACTTGCATTATGAGTAGGGCTGCACGATATTGGGAAAATATGCGATATGCGATAACATTGTTGAGTACTGCGATGACGATATAACTTGCGATATTTCAATATTTAATGTTTTTCTTCATTCTACTTGCTGCTAGACTATTAAAAAAAGAAATGCATCGTATGCATGCAATGCAACATAACTTTTATTGGGAAAATTGCCCACTTGAAACATTTTCTTATATGGTCAACAAAATTAAGATGAAATAAATAAAAACAATAAAACTGCATAAAGCATTCATAATAAATTTAAATAATAAACATTTTTTTCTGACCACTAATTTGTTGAGCTAAGAAGGTGTTGCAGAATGGGTTCTGAGGCATACATGATGCCATGAAAAACAACATCAAATAACAATAATAAAAACAAAAATACACCATTATGGTGAGTTATTGGCCAAAAAGGCTAGCACAAGGAAACATGTGCAACAATGTAGTTAAACTAAAATACACCTGGTCAAACAAACACGACAACGCTCCCTCAACAACTTAAACACCATGTGCTTAAACTGGTGGGGGGCGGGCTTATCGGGCAGCATGACAGCATCGGATTGGTCAAATATAATGTCATTGTGTGTGAATGCGCGAAAATGTAGGCTTAATTTAATCGCAAATTAAGAAATCTTTGCGGTATGTACATCGCGAGCGTTGATTTCGCGATGACGATAGATTTGCGATATATCGTGCAGCCCTAATTATGAGTTATTTCAGGTATACTTAATTTACCAGGCACCCACGACACCGTGTTTCACATCACATCACAAACCCAGCAGTAGGCACCGAGCGAGGTGATATTCGGGAGCTATGCCATTCGTCCTTCTATCTCCACAACGACCTGATCCGAGAGTCCCTCCCGTTATAACCTCCAACTTCGAATCACTACCGCTACACCACTCCTCGTCTGTTGCCGTGGAAATCCCAAGCCCCAGACCACTGAGCCTATGAGTGACGGCGTGTTTGTTGACATTTTTGGCATGGTTTGTCCCCCGGTGGGAATCAAACCCCTAACAGTGGCTGTGTGAATGCTACGCTCTACCAGTTGAGCTACACGGGAGGACCGCTACAGGGCCGATACTTCAGGACAATGTCGCGTGCCAGTTTAGTGTAGTACAGCGATCCCATATGTTTCTGATCTTGTCAGGCCGTCTTAGATGAGCAACAACAATGACGCTAGCTTGACGCAGACAAGAGCACTGTATGCAGTATTTCTTTACCAAATGTCCTTGTGTACCGACTGTAGTAATAAATGATAAATCAACAAATCTGCAAATGCTGAGGTAAACAATACATTTTAAAATGCTATTTTTGTTTCTTTATTTGCCTTTCTCCTTGTCGAGCGCAAAAAGATGGCATTATGAACTCTGATACATGCCATAGAGCTGTGGTGATATTCATACATATTTAATATTTAACATTTAGGCTACTTTAGGACTATCTGACCTCTGTTTGACCTACCGGCATCTGTCAGTCAAGTAAATTCCCCAGATGATTGCACTCATTATTATTGCAGTGTTACATTGGCTTATTAGTTGCCTACTAGTAAACTGCTGCTTGTAAACTTGCTGTTGTGAGTGTTTGTGATTATGTGTTCAGACTACATCCACTAGAAAACCAACCTGGCCTAACTTTATATTACCTGACTTTGTCTCCCCCTGCTGGCCGAATCAAGCCACTACATGTCTACTCTAAATGATGGATGAAAACAAGGCTTGGGGGAATATCATTAGGCCTATATATAAAACCTTCAGTCAGTATCTGTCAGTCATCTGGGGCGAGGATAGGTTGTAAACATCTCCCTGCCTCATTATGTGGACTCTCAAAAAAGGTGGAAGGCATACTTAATGTTTACAATCATGCACAATCACACTTTTGTTTTTGTGTTGCCTAATATATGCATACTACTGCTCCTACTAACAGTATATTCATGTATCAGTGTCAGTATGTAAGTAGTATAGTATTGAGCTTTATCATGAATTTTGACATCAACATCTGTGTTGAAAACTAAATTATATTGTACTGTCTACGACATTTTTTTACAGTAACATTTTTACAGTACAATGTACTGCAAAAAAACAGCAACTAATTGCTCCCAATTAGGATAAGCCTCAGTTTAACTCGAGAGTAAGTGGGCTGTTTCCCACTGACATTCATTTTCTTCTCCCTGTGTGATTTGTAAAGCGTGAGATTGCTTCCCCGATTGGTTGGTTGTAGTGCTGCAGGGAAAGGGTTTCTCTCTCCTCTAATCAACAGCATGTACCTTCAGGTGATGCAGCCGGGTGTCTGCAGTGGCGCCCCCTTGTGGTGGCTGTGGTGGTGGTCACCACCACAGCCACCACCACCACCACCTGCCCCCTAATGAAAATCAACTGTTCATCAAGGGGTATTAAAGTCCTGTATCTGACCTGTCTGAAACCAAGCCATTTGTGTATAATGGCGTTTACACTGTGTATTGTATTTGTTCTTTTTGCAATGGTGCGGGGTGGGATTTGCCTCGAGCACTTTTTAAGTACATAATATTTGACCTGCTGCTTGCCTCTAACACTCATTAGTAAATCATTTTACAGTGAATGGGCCATTCACTGTATTTGTGTTGACATGTTTGTTTATTGGCCTTGTTTACGAGCAAGTGTATATGACATTGTGACACTTGTGCTGTGGGGGGCCTGCTGTTCCCACTGAGCAGGTATGTTAATATGCACATACGTGAAGTGGACTCTCCATACTGTGTGTTTTTCAATAGAGGGCATTTTTGTGGATTTATGTTCGAATGATATACAATTGTATTGGATTGCTGTTTTTTCAGAACAGCATTTGTTCTTACTTGATCCTATTTAATTGAAAGGCAGATGCTTATCCCATATCTTGCTTACAAGCTTTGCGTGACATCCATCTGTTTCCTAGATGCATGGCTTTTCCCCCTTTATGACAACTAGCTATCAGATCACATCAGCTGCTGGCAAATAAATGGCCTTGGTTTGCACAACCTAGAAGCGTACAATCGTGGCTATTCATTCATGATCTGCCTTCCACTTGTGTCAAACAACAATTAAGCATCAAACCCATAGGCATGAATCAAAGAAAGGTTTGTGAAAAATGCTGCTTTTTTCTTGCTGGTGCAACAATAGACAGTAAACCTTCAACTCAGGCTTCACCAAGTCAAAACAACATTAATACATTTTATTTATTATTTTATTATTATTATTGTGCTTTTCAATGTCCCTACTTACTAGAGCCGACCGATATATCGGCGGGCCGATATTATCTGCCGATATTAGGCATTTTCCAAACTATCGGTATCGGCATTTATAATGGCCGATAAATGAATATTTTAAAAAACGGACGAAACACCCTTTAATGTTCCATGTTATAACGCCACAAACCCTACAACCAGCTGATCCAGCCAGAGTCGGGCAGAGCGAACACGTTATCCACGACCTGAGTGACATGAGCAGCAAAAGCGGCTGGCAGTCCTTCATTTTCAATGAGAGCTGGCGACGAGGAGCTGCCATGGCGGCAGCGAGCAGCGCGACGCCAGCGTCCAGAGCGACGAGGAGAGTTGAAATTAGTTTAACTTTATGCAAATGAGCGGCGTCGGCGCAAAGCAGCACTTCACGCCACTGTCCTATTTCATAGCGTCGCCGCGCATCAAGTGCCGCCGAAAAGGCCCTTTTTTCTTTTCTTTTTTTTTCTTCTGCTCCGGAGACGACTATATTCCTGTTGACGCGACGCTTCCTATGGGTGCTAGGGGCGGCACTTGTGTCATAGACGCACCGCGGCGCTGCGGCAGCAGTGTGTTTTGCAATTTATAATGCTTTATCTCCATATCTATTATTTTGATTACTCAATAATAAACAGGGGAAACATGGAAATTGTTATTTGAACATGCTTGTCACGCCGACCTGCCGAATAGCTCTACTACAAACTTGATATTGCAATGGGCGCAACTGAACTTGATGTCTGCAGTGCTGCTTGAAGCCCCGCCCCCCTGGCGACGGCAGCCAGCGGCCACAGCGCCCCCTGCTGCTCATGTCGCTCGCGGTGTGACCCATCGGTGAAGTGTGTTCACTGCATTATCCTATTATTTTAGCGAGGACTCATAAATAACTACATATAACTAATGTTAGGGAAATCTGTTTATGTTTTGTTACGCCTTTCTGGAATTTCTTTTTAAAATATATATATCGGCCGATGTATCGGAATATCGGATTTTTAAATCACCAAATATTTAAAAATCTTAAAAAAAAACTTAAAAATCCCATATCGGTCGGGCTCTACTACTTACACTTTACTAAGTCATAAAATACCAGAGTACAATATAACACAAATATCAAGGGTTAAAAAGTCACATTAAAACATTACAATAAATCAATTTTGAGTGGCAGAAGAATAAGTGACGAGGACAGAGAGGTGAGGTGAGGTGGACGTTAAGCCATTTTGAACAGGGTGCAGAGTGATCTTTCAAGTGAGAGAAAAAAAGCTAGCCAAACCCGTGGTTTAGCATCATAGGTAGCTATAGGTAAATGGGTTGTTTTTGCTTTGCATACACCCAGCAGGGTTTCTCACAGCTATCCTTGGGCGAGGCGCAGAGCCTCCGCTAATTTACCGACTGCCTCTACAAACACATCAACTTTTTACAATATGAAGACGACAATGCGTGTGCCATGTCAGCATCTGCATTAAATTTAACTAAAAATATAGTCTTCTTTTAGCCTTATACAATATACTATAATATAGGCTAATATAATACATATAATAATATATCATTCATATAATATATCTATGAAATCAAACCATGGCCAGTCTTGGTGGAGACGTATAACTCTGTTTTGTCTTATTGCTCACGGTATTCACATCCCATCATGACAAAACCCCCATCGATAAAGAGAATTTGATTAAAATCCCTGCCGGTTGTGTTTCATGTTTTTTGTATAAGCTAATGTCCTTAAAGCACACAGAGTCCGCAGCAATATGGCGATCAAAAGCGGGGAGCTAAAGGCAGACTCAGCGGTCCAAGTCACCCTTATTACTGAGCATGAAACACGTTTTTAGTTGTAGATCTCTCATTAGGGCCAACATACCAAAGCCTACATCTCCCAAAAAACTGTTTTGCTTTAACGTATCAATATGAAGTAAATGTTGATTACACAGTGTAATGGCTACAGAATAATGACACCATCGGCGTTTAGATCGGTTCCCTTAGCTTCCCTATAAGCCTCGCTTTCACTATGCAGCTCTGTCTGCCTGTCTGATCTGCTGCAGGCAAGATCTATAGCCTGCCTTTATGATCTAAGAGCTATCATTTGAGTCTAATTTGTTAAATATGGCATCGTCATTCGTCAGGTCTTGGTGAGTGAAATGTGAGAATATTTGTCTCTAGTTGACGGTGCTGTATGAGACAGTTTGGCTTTTAGACCCCGCCCACCTAATTTCTGACCAATCAGGGCACCTCTTTTCTGATTGGTTCCGGGAATCCATCTTGCCCGTCAATCGCATATAGCTAAGCTCCACAACAGGTGCGTGAATGCAACATTTCTCAATGAAACGGAGCGTGTTTATTTTCAAAGCCTTGCTCTCTTCTGCTCTCCCTTTCCAACTCTCAAATCTTGCCTACAACAGCCTGTATATCCTGTTTTATTTGGTTATTACAATGCACCGGATTTGTTTTTATAAAACCCACTGACTCAGTTGGACAGTTAATATGACTGGGAACTTCCACTATTCAAATTCTGGCCCTACACTGTTGCTTGCCTCTTTCTGGGAAGTACTTCCCCCTCCACTAGACAGTTTTTTTGTTGTGGCAAACCCAGCATGGCTATGGCGCTTTAAACGCCCATCTGTCGCCCATGCACCGGCGTCACTATGCCTCCGCTGCGGTCCACCACTGCACGCAGAGGGGCCGCCGTCGGCGTCTTTGTCGTCGTTGTTGTTTACACCCAGTATTGTTGCAGGTGACGGCTGTGAGCGTGCGTCACACGGCAGGAGGTTGCGTGTGTCTCTCTCTCACCCGGCGAGATGGTGAAGGCCCACAACAGCAGGAAGAGCTCTCTCTGTCTACGCAGACAGGTAACAAACACCCACCTAACCACCAAGCCTTTTGTTACCTGGATGTTACCTGTGTCACATCTCTCTACCTGTCACACATCCATCCATCCATCTGGCCATCGGTTCCAGGGCTGCAACTAACCATTATTTTCACAGTCGATTAATCCGAAGATGATTTTTTTCTGATCAATTGATTGAGTCTATACATGTCATAAATAATAGCAAATGCCATCACAAGTTACCAGAGTCCAAAGTTATGTCTTTAATGATGAAATGTGCTTGCTTTATCTGACAAGCAGCCAAAAAAAAACTAAACCATTCCTTTTTTAATGAACCATGAGCCCACTATTCGGATTGAACTGCAACATTAAGCAGCATGTTGAACAATCGACCAATCACTACAGCCCATATAACACCCCCCCCCCCCCCCCCCACCCCATCCCTCGTCCCACACCTGGTCTTAGAGAATAACTCTGTACGTCTGAAGACCGGTGCAGCCCTGCTTCTTCTCTCTGGATGTCACCTCAATGTAACCAGTGCTACCCATCCGACCCCCTCCTCCTCCCGTCTTCCTGTTAGACATGGAACGAGGTTGCAGGGGGTATTGCCAGCAGGGGGCGGTGTTCAGTGAAATTTACCCCACACCCCCCTGGTGTGGTCATTTTTACTCCATTATAATAACAGGATTAAGAGTTAAGACTTATGGTTCATTTTTTTGTAATTATCCTTTAAAACGAAAGGCAGTCAATGGTTGAGACTAGTGGGAACCATATGTTTGTTGTGCTATATACCCAGTCTCACTCTTGCACTCATTCTCTGTCTGTCTTTCTGTGTGTGTGTGTGTGTGTGTGTGTGTTGCTTTTAAATGGACAGGTTCTGTTAAACCTGGTTTCTGGATACACCAACCAATGTTCAGCTCTGTAATCCCTCCCCTTCCTGTCTCCATTAACCATGTCAAGCCATTGTGTGTCATTTCCTCCATTCTTGTGCGACAGTTATAGACTCCCCCGATGTAGCCAACAAACACACCACGTGTTTGCCTCTCGACAGATGCTTATATGTATGTGTGTACGTGTGAATTTACATGCTGTACCACAGTGTTTTCATCGCTTTGCATTTGTGTAACTGCCTGTGTGTGTGTGTGTGTGTGCGCGCGTACGCGCTCACATGTATTCTTGTGGCAACGCTGTCCATGTAGCCCGGATTGTTTCCACATCTCTACTACAAGTGAGGTGTGTGTGAGCGTGCACGTGTGCCTGTCACGTGCGCTTTGACGTACTGTCCGAGGTGCCCATTATCACGGTGGTGATGTACTATATTATGCCTGAGTGAGGAAGGTGAATAGATTCACTAAAGTCAAGGACGTGGGGACACCAGGACTGGGGGAGGAAAACAAGGTGAGAGAGAGGGGGAGAGAGAGAGGGAGAGAGAGAGAGAGAGAGAGAGAGAGAGAGGGAGAGGGAGAGGGAGAGAGAGAGGGAGAGAGAGAGAGAGCGAGAGCGAGCGCATGAGAACATGTCATAACATTACGTTATTACATGCACAAAGGCCGATGAACACAGACTCTGTTTGTAGGGTCATTGATGTGGCGATAGGTGGGTGTGGTGAGGGCCATCAAATTAGCATTGTAAATTTGAATATTAATAGCCACCAATGTGAAGAGCGCAATCTTGGCAATAAAATAATCAAAATGTTCCATCGGTTGGTATTTCTTAAGTTTAATTCACAAAAAAGGATTATGTGATTTATTCGTCATGTCCAACATTTTATACAAGTTTGTGATTCATGTCTCTGTACAAGCCGTTTACATGTTGGAGTCTGTCCATTTTAGTACTGTTTATTTTACCCCTCCGTTCCGTTGGGAGTGATTTATAATGACCACTGGTCCGAGAAATAAGAAAAAACATAAAGCATAAAACATAAAATTGGCACACAAAAAAAAACCAAGTTCAGAATGTACTCCCCCAACCTTTATTAATCATAAAACTTGCACTCACGTTAATACATACAACAGTATTAATAACTGGCACCCTCTTGTGGAGACAAAATGAAGCGTTCATTTACCTGTGATACATGTTTCAAACATGTTCATTACATGGTATGTAATTAGTAAACCCATTTGAATATTCTGAGCTAAGTTTAACTGTGTGTGTGTGTGTGTGTGTGTGTGTGTGTGTGTGTTGCCCCTCTCTGGACAAGGCATGACATGACGCACAAGTGGTCCTAACTTAACCTTTTCTCTCAGTGATGGCATGCTATGTTTTGTAGTGTATTTGTTGTACTTTTTAGATAACAAAAATGCTACTAAATAATCCTTCATCCCATATTCATCCCAGGCTGAGAATTTCACTCTTTCCTGAACACATTCCTTTCTCAGATGTGATGTGTATAACTAATTCATGTAACTTTTCTTTCCAGGTGACATCACAATGTTTTGTGTTTTATTTTCTAATGTTTTTACCTTATCCATTCCTAGATGAGTTGCATTTGTGTGTTTTTGTGTAACATTGTTTTAGTTTTTTTCGTATGTGCATGCGTGGGCTTGATTTCAACGAATAACGATTCATTATTTGTCTGTCTGTCAGACTGCAGGTCGGATGGATGCAGAGATGGAGGAGGAGAGGCCCAGGCCGAGCAGCCTGCCTCAGCCCAAAAGAGGATCTCCATCCGCGGACCCGGCCGAGCCCAAGGCCCAGGCTCCGGCCGCGGCCTCCCCCGAGAGCCAGGAGCCGGGATGCAGCCCACAGGGGAACCCGGAGAAGGGGGACTGCTCTGGGCAGACCAAGGCTCTCTGGAAGCCTATCCCCCCTCTACAGCCCCAGGATGGCCCCGACCAGGCCACCAGAGACCAGAGCTGCCAGACAGAGGAGAGGCTAGAAGACAGCCAGGACACCTACAGTCACACTCCAGGTATCCCTGCCCTTTATTCTTTCTTTATTCTTCTTCTTTATGTATGTATGTATGTATGTATGTATGTATATACATACATACAGGGCCAGCTGTAGGCATAGGCGACATAGGCGGTCGCCTAGAGCGCCATCTGCTGGAGGGGCGCCGCGACGCACCCTTGGGCGCCCGTCGGTCATAGGTCCGGGGTGCGTTACGATCACGCGCCCCCCCCCCATATACGTACATATATGTGTGTGTGTGTATGTGTGTGTGTGTGTGTGTGTGTATCACGAAAGACTATCCAAAAGTTATCCAAACTTCTCTTTGATGTGTCATTAAGGAGCGGATAGTTATTTAGTACAGGGTTTTTCCTGCATAGAGAATTTGGTGGCGGCCGCCACCGCCAAATTCCTTACAGCCACCAGCTCACGGCTGGTTTTCAATCGGTAATTTCACCAAGCGTTTCCCTGTCGGAATCTGTCATTTCATTCATATGTAACTGCAGTTGCACGCAACCACCAGTAGTAGCGGTGGCGCTGTCGAAATTAGCACCGGCCGACATGTCAAACAAAGCATCTTTTACCGCCAGAATTCCGGCGTACCGACGTGTCTGTGAAAAAAAAATAAAAAATCAGGTTCACGTTCGCGTGGTCTGTCCTCGTCCAGCGTGATGGCTGACTGACATCACGATGGAGAGACATCACGATGGAGAGCCACCATCGTCATGCCACGGCCCCCTCGTCCGACACACTAATCCTATAGTCTCTTCTATAGTTATTACCTAAAAACTTTGCAGGGATTGCTCTGTAAATAAATTGAAAATATAACTATTGGTCCATATAAAGTGCTGTAAGTTAACTAGGGCTGCCCCCTAATAGTCGGCTTAGTCGATCGACGGAGTCGAGCAAAAAGTAAAACATAAAAATAACACGGCATGAGCATCGCAAACCGAATACATCCATGGTCGCAACAAGCCCTGATTTAACTCATCGCTGCAGAAATACTGACCAATACACCTGGGCAGGTAGACACCTGGGCAGGTAGACACCGCTAGACATGCGGGACTAATACCGGTGATCGCGGCTTTAGTTCCCCGTGTCTGATCGCTGTAATTCGGAGCGTGAATGTCGGTTGAATATCTAATATATTTCTAACGTTAAAAAACACTTTAGTATTTTTTAAAACGATAGTCGCACATCCCTCGTAACTACGCTGTGAAGGTGAACCCTCCCGGACTCCGCTATTAACATGAACTGCTCCGCCGAAGGAGCCGCACATCCACACGCACCGGACACCAAAATACAAACACACATGTTTTCCATTTGATTGCTTTTAAATAAAGTTGTGTGCAGTTATACGGTTAAATAGTATTATTAAACGTGTTCATGTCTCCTTCCTGGTCCAGAACCGCTTGGTCCACGCCATTAATAGGCGGCCCGCTTTGTGCTTGTGCTTGTAAAAATGATATTTATGCCTGATTATTACGGTGTTGTATTGTCTGTAAAGCAGCACAAGGTTAACGGTGTTTAATTTATAACACTAAATTAGAGATTAAAAATTAGATTAACGGGATTAAAACATATGTATGTAAAGAGATAGTAACCCCCCCCCCCCCCCCCCCCACAACGACGATATTATCGTCCATCACGATGATTTACTGTAAACATCGTCAACTGCCAATTTAAGGGACATCGCCCAACCCTAGTCTGACACTTCCCAAGATGTGAGAGGCGCAAATACTTTGAGACAACTGGGAAAGTCAGCGCTAGCTTACTGCAGCGTGTGGAAACTTCCGGTTTTCAAAATAAAACGTGGGTATTAAATGTATTAAAGGTTTATTTAAAAAATATGAAGAATGTTAAGATTTGATTTTTTTTTTAAAAGAAGAAACACACATACTCTTTACAAATAAACAATCAAACTAAATGATAATAATAAAATATATTTTAAAACTATTTAAATAATAAATACATTTGACTATACATTTGTCTTTGACTATAAAGACTGCATCAGGAGGTTCTATAGTCTTAAACCAAGGAGGGCCAAATGTTCTGCCACTGGCTGTGGCTTGTGCTAGTAAAACACTTGCTTGAGTCAGTTGAAGGCACGGTACATGTGCACCTGTGAGCCCAAGATCAGGTACCACCACCACCTCATTTTAAGCCAGGAAAAACCCTGTACTATAAATTAATCGTAAAGAGAAGATGTGTGATCAATTTGCGAGGTTTGAAACCATTAAGATGGCAAACTAGCTTTAGCGTGAGAACAGTTCTTAACCACCTCCACCATCATCACCACCTACTTTAGTGTAGCAAACTTCAGCGGGATTGACTCATAAGAATATTGTGATGCATATAAATAATATTGTGTACATTTCCAAGGATTATCAGTACATGCTGCTCTAGAGCTGAGGTGGCAACATGATCAAAAGGAAATAAACACCTCAACATTTCCACACAGTATTGAAGTGTTGCTTTTCGTTGTTTTTAGAGCAGTGGTCGCATCCGGTTGAGAATCATCTTTTTTTTAAGGATGGTACTAAAAAGTGCTTAATGAAAGGATGCAGGTTCTGGTCCTCTCTGTTGTTTGCGATTGAAAAACCAGTGTTCACTGTCACTGTGGGTGCACTAAACGTCTATCGCATTTAATATCGGCAACATGTGTGTAACAATATGTGTTGCCCATGAGTTTTGGAGCTCAAAATATATCACATTTAATACAAGACACACACACACACACACACACACACACACATATGCTGGAACGTCCCATAGACCTACTAATGAATGCTACGTGTTGCCGTAGCGGCAGCCCAAGACGAGAGCAGCGCTGGCCATGTCAGAAGGCGCTTGTTGGTGCCGATGAAGCCTCCTGATTGGCTGCTCTTTGACCCGTCGGGGGAGGGGCGGGAGGGGGGGTCACCGGGGTTGTTGACCTGCCCTGGGGATTATTCAATGGTGGAGGGAGGGGCGGAGGACTGAAACTCCCTCACTGTGTGTGTGTGTGTGTGTGTCTCACTCTCTATCTCTTCCACCTTATCTAGCTCTATCGCTATCTGTGTGTATCTCTCTCGATCCCTTGTTCTCTCTCTCTCTCTCTCTCTCTCTCTCTCTCTCTCAATTTTAATTCAAAAGCAGGTGTCTTAGCAGTTTAAAGACCAAGCAAATTAAACAGCAATGTTGGTCAAACAAAATATAAAAAGTGACCTATAAAATGCTAGAAATACAAAAAGGATGTCCGTCTTTTTTACTCGGCCAGTCCCTGGCTCCATTTCTCTTTCACTTTCTCCATCTCTATCGCTATTTGTGTGTCTCTCTGCCTCTCTCTGCCTCCTCCCTTGGCTTGTAGGCCTCTGCATGCTTCTCCCGTAGATCATGGCTCTGTACCCCCTCTCTCTCCCTCTGTGTATTCTCACAGGCCTGTTCCCCGCTCTCTCCATTTCGCGCTGATTTGCTCTGTGATGTTTGTCGGCCTGCGTGAGCGTTTTGTGCTCGCTCACTTGAGCGTGGCTTAAAGGGCGAGCGAGGCTTTGATCAGGCGGGGCCTCCGCCGCTGGGCCGGTTAACACACCTAAACCATTTCCAGTGTTTGTATGGCGTGTCTCTCGCGGGATGCAGTCAGTTTAAAAAAAAAAAAACGGACAACAGGCTGTGGTTTGTAGGTTTCAACAATGGGGGCGGGAGGGTCAACTACTTTTACTCAGGTTAGCGGTTAGCGAGTAGTGCTATCCTGGGTGAATTGGTTATATATATATATATATATATATATATATATATATATATATATATGTATGTGTGTGTGTGTGTGTATATGTGCAATAGTATGCCTCTCCCTCAATCAATTTCAAGTCACTTTTGTTTGTATAGCCCTTAATCTCAGTTAGTCTCAAAGGGCTTCACGGCACACATTATACGACACCATCCCCTGATCCTGCTAATGGAAAAACTCCCACAAGAGGGTGCAATAGGTACAGAAACGGGGCATGTGACATAGATGACTGTTTGCACGTTCGATTGGTTGAGTGGGTGTGGGAAGATGGTTACATTCAGACCACTGGAGGAATAAAAACTCAGTGTGCACACGCTGGGTTTTTTGTGTGACGGATGATTGTAATAAGGGAGAGAGGAAGAAGTTGGTGGTCTGGTTCAAGTTGAAACCACCCACTCCACCAAGTCGGAGAGATGACTGCTTCTGGTCTGGGGGACTAACGATTAGCCAATCGGCGCCATAGGTACAGCTGTTGTGCGCCAGAACCATGGAGGAGTAATATCAACAATGGCGGCCACTATGGAAAAGATATGACGCTGCTATCGAGGCTGTTTTAAAGGTATGTTGAGGCTGGTCTTCTCGACAGCGCCTGACACTGTAGTTTGAGTTTGTTTTTACCTCGCTCTGTCCGCTCTTAAAACCCAAGCAAAACCAGTATGTTGGCATGGCTACGCATCAGTGTCGACTTAAAAAGACGTTTTATCCGGGGGCAGGTGGATACGTTGGTCTCTCGTGATTGGTTGGGGCAAATCGAATCCCCCCTCCTCCAGGGAAATCGGGTGAGAGTGGAGGCAATGTCAGACTGAAGACAGGGAATGGAGAGCAAGTTGACAACTGTGTCTGATAGCAGGCTAAGGAAGAAGGAGAGGGAGAGAGGACCAACAGTGACTCACTGTTGGTCCCGGACCCATGACTCCATGTTCCCCAGGCCCGCAGTGCTGTTCATTCGGCTGCGCGTCTTCACCCCCTGCGGTCTCTGCGACCTGCCGGGCTGTCGGAACAGCTGCTGTCCATAGCGGTGCCGTTGATTATCGGACGAGTCGTTCCCCATGCCACCCTGTTCTCACGTGTGCATTGTGATTTTAATCCCCTCTCTCTGTGTCTGTCTGTCTGTCTGTCTCTCTATGTCTTTGGTCACTTCTCTCTCTCTCTCCAGGTTACTGTACCGAACCAGGAGACCCTCCTCTGTTACAGAAGCCACTGCAGACCTCCAAGTCGGGAATCCAGCAGATCATCGAATGCTTCCGCTCAGGTGTGTGTGTGTGTCTACGTGCGTAAGTGCATGCAATTGTCTGTGTATTCTGCTGTGAGTCACAGCCAGCAGCATGTGAGTTGTGTGAGTAACCAGTGGGGATATGAGTGTGAGCCGCTTTGCGTGAGTCAGACGCAGCGACTCACTCGACTCATTTAAAATGAGCCTCTCAGCAACTGCATGGGGCTGATTACAAATATTAATAATAAACATGATGATGATGTCGGTGACGACAATCGCACTTCCTACTCCCATGTTGCCCGGCATTTTACAAGTTCTAAAATTGCCATTTTTGTTTAGTGTCCAACTGCTAATAATTAGGGGGGCGGGGGAAACAGGGGGAAAGGTATACAATTCTCATGATTGGTTTAATCACTGTGGGTTTGTTGTTTTTACAGTATATGTGTCACTTTAAGGCTTTGTTGAATTGCAATGCCTGCCGTTGTTCCATGTTTCATAATGATGTGTTACAGTTTGAGCGGATATCAATGTATTGTTTCTAAATTAGGCAAGTAAATGTCAGAAGAAATGTGAAGGTACAGGTCATAAATTATTTATTCAAAGTGTGTGCGTGAAGGGATAACACTAACCTGTGTGTGTGTGTGTGTGTGTGTTACAGGGACCAGTGAGCTGAAGCACATGCTGCTGAGGGAGGTGGACACCATCTTTGAGTGTAAACTCTGCCGCAGCCTCTTCCGGGGTCTGCCCAACCTCATCACACACAGAGAGTACTACTGCATCAGCAGCCCTCCACAGCCCGACATGGACGGTCAGTCCACACACACACACACACACACACACACACACACACACACACACACACACACACACACACACACACACACACACACACACACACACACACACACACACACACACACACACACACACACACACACACAGCACTACTGCATCAGCAGTCATCAGCCCCACACACACACAAACACACACACACACACAGATGCACACGAATACGAAATCACAAAATTCTGGTTTTCTTTTAGCAATACATTCAACCAAATCAACCGCAAGTCAGGTTGTTTTGCAGTTTTGATGTCTAGGTGTGGGCATGTGCATATGTATGAGACTGTAATAAAGGTGTGGACACTCAGACACACACACACACTCACACGCACGCACGTATCACACAAGGAAATGTTTCGTACTTGTGTGTATGTCACGTTGTAAACAAAGATACACGTGATGTACACAAGAAACATCATTTATTTCTCGTGAGCTTCATTAAGGGTGCTTGTGAGTTGTACAACACCGTCGTTTCCCTCCATTTTCCTCTACTCCTTCTCCACATGCCTCTCGTCCCATCACATCCCTTGCCTCTCCTTTTGTCTGCAATATATTCCCTCCATCGCTCATGTTCCAGACTGGGAGCAGGAGAGCTTCCTCTGTCCTCTTCTCTCAGTGAGGAGATGGACTTTGATCTCTCGCCGTCTGTCTTTGATCCCATCTCATTAGCCACGTCTCTTCCGCGTTCTCCTCGCCTTCTCTTGGAGGTGGAGGGAGTCCTTTGCTGCGCCTCCTCTCTCCTCATATTAATTGACTCTTGTTTTTTTTCTGGTGTATATGTCTCTCCTTCCTCGTCCCTTCTTGTCCTTCTGTCTCATTTTCTCTCTCTCTCTCCCGCCCTATCTCCCACTCCTCTCTTCTTCTCTACTCTCCTCTGTTGTCAGTAGAGAAGGCAGTTGGAAATGTGGCAAAGAGACTGTAAACTGGCATCTTCTCTCTCTTTCTCTCTCTGCTTCTCATTGCTCAGCTTCTTCTTATACTTTGGGAGTGTCTGCTACCTCCATGTCTCTTTCATCCTCCTGTTTTACAAGCTTTTTCAGATCTGATCTTTATGACTCATAACTCACACACTTCTTGTTTGTCCTGAGTGGCATGTCTTAGCTTTTATTTTCGCCCACTTCCACCACAATAATCTGTCCACTTTATACTTTATAACCCAGTCTTCCCAAATCACCCCGAGTGGTTTTGGTGTAATGACATCTTTAATCTCCTATTGGACAGTAATTGCTCAGCCTTTGTTGAACAATTGGGCGTTACTTTCGTAAGAATAAATATTTCAAGTTGTTTATGCACCGGTGTCATAATTCTTCACCAATGGAAATCCATAACCCACAGCAACAGTGCATATTTTTTGTGCCCCGGGGAATGAGGAAATAACGATTAATCACATTTTGGATAAATCTGTTGTTTTTTGCGGTTGGCCAGCTCCGTAAACTCAATTACTAACTTTTGCTCTTTTTTGCTGGTATTTTAGTTTTGTACTGATTGTTAATTTTGTTTACTGTTTATTATTTTCTATTTTCTTATGTATATGTTTTGTACAAATATCAAATAATTGTTTTTATATTTTCTTTTCAGTTTTATTTATTAATGATATCATTTTATTTATTGTATTTCTTATAGTTAATTGATTTTTTTGGCATCAAACTGGTTTCAAAAACTAATTTATCCGTACCATTGAAAACAGTATATCCACAAATATAAACAGATTCTACATCATTGAAATCCCCATTAAGTTCATTGCCCCTGGTTCCCCTGTACACCCCTGCAGGTGACGACAGGCAGAGCGTGGCGGTGAAGGAGCTCGTCCAGGCCCTCTATCCCAGGAAGGAGCATCCAGACCAGGTGGTCCGCCTGGAGCCCATCCAGACCACCACCAAGGCCGTGTTCCAGTACCTCACCACCGAGGAGGAGCTGGCCTGGTACTTACTCACACTCGGGCGTGAACACTCACACACACACACACACACACACACACACACACACACACACACACACCCCCTGCAATAACTGATGCTTACATGTTTATCAGTGATTTCACTTTAGTGTAGTTTAGTAACTAAAGGGTGTTCAGCTCCCAGTCAAAAGGTGCTGGGTTTAGTCCCCAATGTTTGGAGTCTACCTGTCAGCTGTGTTAGGGCATCTTTGACCAAGATGCCCTAACTGTTCCCTAATGACCTGTATCTGAATTCACTAAGTCGCTTAGGATAGCGCCTGCCTAGTCAATACCAATTAAAGCTGCTCGCAGCTCCTAGCCAAAAGGTAATCACGGCACGTGCAACCGACCCCAGCGACCGTAACCCCAGTGACCCTGGGTGGGGGTGCCCTTTTCTCACGATTCCTGGGGACACATCACTCTGGGGCGATGAGATAAGTGTCTCCAAGCGATTTGGAGTGAATCCCGTTCCAGGTTTGACTTTATGCCGTTTGTGTGGGATTTTGTGCCCCCTGTGGGCGAAGTGGTGCCAAGCGCTTAGCTGAGCATTTATTGAAATTGACACTGTGACAACATTGATTGAGCAATCGACACCAAACTTGGCATGCTAATTAAGTGGGATGTCCTCTATGTGCATACTTAGTTTCAAGGCCTCTTGGACCTTCTGAAACGGACTAGTAATTGATAGAATAATATCTGCTAATTAAAATACTTTGATTTCCGCATAACTTGCCTATTTTGTATCCTATCAAAAGTCCAAATAGCAACTGTGGTACACATATGGTGGTTATTTAGAAGACTGTTTTTCCAAAACTTTCTATGTTCAGAAAAATCTGTCCAAGATGGACCTTATGGGTCCAAGAGGCAAATGTTCAGCATGTCAAAAAAGGCCTTTTCTACCAAGTTTCAGAAGTCTTCGTCTATTGGCCCGGCGGGGCAGTTTAACTTAGTTAAATGGTGCCTCCTGTGGGCGGAATGGTGCCACACTTTTTGAAGACCTCCTCACCGGGAATATACGTATAACTTGGACACATTCGGGAACTTTTGACCAGTCAGGGGGCTGGTCAAAACCCCACAATAACAATCGGTATCCACGGATACTCTGTAAATACCTAATTATGGATGTGTGTATAGTACCTTCCCTAGTAGGGTTGGGCATCTCTGGCATGAGGCCGTTACGATACGCATCTCGATACACTGTCCCAAATCCGATGCATTTAAGATATATATGCAGCACCTACCGATGCGATACGATACGATTCACAACTCAATCACGATGCACTGCGATTCAACAAAATCTGATTCAACAAAGTACGATTCGATGCGACACGATACGATGCGGCAGTGCATTCATGATGCACTGCACAATTCAATGAGTTTGATTATTTATTAATCAAATAAAAGACCTCTCACCAACAAGTTCTGTATAAACATTACAACATGTTCATAATGAACAAAAACAATTAAATGCAAGATGAAGCTCAGCTTAGATGTGCTTAGCACTCTTTATGCTGCAGGTCAGCAAACTCACCAGTGAGTAAAGTAAGTTAAAAAAAAAAGAAAATAAATTACCCTCTCACAAATAAAGAAGGCTATAGCGCCATTTATCGTCTTTGCACGAGCGGAGCTGTTAGGCAGCGGAGCATGGAAAAAGTTTTCAATGTGTCGCTCACCGCTCTTGGACGTAGTCGCCACATCTGACTCCACGGCGGGGGATGCCGGGTTACTGGCCGAGGCCACGGTCACACCGTGCCGTCGCTTCAGGTGACTAATGAGGTTTGTGGTACTCCCTGTGTACCATACAGCAGCACGGCACATTTAGCAAATTGCGTCTGACTTGACAAGTTCTCCTTTTTCTTTGTAAAATCCGTAGTATTACCAAACTTTGGATTTATAGTTGACAGGTGAGTAGATATTCTCCACCTCCGCCATGTTTGTTTTGAACAGCGCGCGCACGTCCATCAAAACGTCCCAGGCGCATAGTATAGTATACATCCGCGGTGCACGTTAACGTAACATAGATCCTGTTTAGTCAGAGTAAAAATGTCCAAAAATAACATCTTATTTGGTTTGTTACATGTACAAATAAATGCAGAAACCACTCAATGATTAAAATATTGAATTTTACCGATGCAAACTTTTAATAATCGATGCATCTCGATTTTATTTCAAAAATTGCATCGATTCACAGCTGTTCTACAGATGCACTCGCATCTCACCTGTGCGTGTCCGTGTATCGATGCGTATTGGTTAATCTCCCCATCCCTATTCCCTAGGCATTATTCTATCCTCAAAATTACCATCTATATGAAATGGCATTGTGGCTGCCATCGCAGTTTCATATTTTGTAGCTACTCTTTACGTACAAATAAATCTCTGGCGAACATTCAGCTATTCTCTCCCCAGCAACCCGAGTCGATCTCTGCTAACCCCTAAGGGCAGCATCTCTTTAACACACAACCTCTCTCTCTCTCTCTCTCTCTCTCTCTCTCTCTCTCTCTCTTTCTCTCTCTCTCTCCGTCTTTAGCAGCAGACACACCCCAGGTTCATGGGCGGGGGAGCAGCCCATGGAAGAAGAGGAAGAGGAGCAGGAGGAGGAGGAGCCCTGCGAGTCGGAGAGCCGCTGCGGCAAGCAATCCCCGGGGCCCCCCGTGGGCCCCAAGAGACGAGCGGAGCCCGAGAAGGAGGCATCGAAGGAAGCGGGAGAGGACCAGACTCCCCCGGTGGACGAAGACAGCTCCAACAGCGGGGTGGGTGAACCCTAAACCAGATCTGGAGGCCGTGGGTCCATGGTGTCTTGCCATACTTTTCTAAAAGTGTTTTCCAACTGTGTTTGGCGGCAGGATAGTCGTGTTTAGAGTGTTCAGATCCCAGCCGAAAGGTTCCCGGTTCGAACCATTATGGCACTTATACTACCTGTAGGCATCCTTTCGCAAGATGCCCTTACCCCACCTGCTCCTTAATGACCTGTATCCGAATTGACTCAAAGTACCTTTGGATAAAAGCTAAATATTAATACGCTAAGTGTATATCCTATTTTAGGTTGGTGGTGTTTACAACCTGTGTGTTGCTATGGTGGTGTTGACAAACTCAACATGATGCCTAGGTAACACTCTCTTGGGAGTCACCCAGGTAGCTGTTTTAGTGGAAAACGGGATTTCTCACACGTACACACACACACACACACAGAATTTTAAATTACCTCAGTGTAATCAGGCGGGTGCGCATGTGTGTTTTCCAAACCAAAAAAATCGAGATCTTATTTTTTAAATTACCTCCGTCTAGTCAGGTGTGTGCCTGGATGTGTGGGTGCGCGTGTGCACCTTCCTTCTCTGTGTGAGCGTGCGCTTTTCAATTAAGTCTTTCCTCTCAACTACCCCCACCTAACGTTCCCCCCCCCCCCCCCCCCCCCTCTGCAGGTGGAGGACGTGACGATCTCCTGCTGTCTGTGTGGCAAGGACTTCAACTCGCGGCAGAACATCCGCCGCCACTGCCGCAAGATGCACCAGACCAAACTAGAGGAGCTCCGCAAGTACACGGAGACGCGGACGATTCCCTTCAGCCTGCTGTCTGTCGTCAAAGGTCAGGGGTCATTTGCCTCGCAACACCTTGTGCTGTGTCAGGCCACAGGGGTCTGGTTTTAATGTGTGGTGCTTTTTAGGTCACTTGAATCATCGGGTGTGACGTTGATGCGTCGTCACAAGCCGTTTCAAAAGCTACCCCTTAGTGACATCCCGAGTGGGAGTGTCCACCCAGATATACGATGGATCAGCCAACCGCTTGGTACAGTCCACTGGGTAGTATAGAGGTTGGGCAGAGTGCCACGGGTCTCGCTACATTATAGATCACGACTCCCAACAGTTATTCATACCGACAGCTATACATTTAATGTTAATGGGTCACACGGGCCTTTGTAGACATTCAAGGCACAAAAAGTAAGGATATCGGAGTAACGTGTGCCGCTTCACAAGTCAGTCAGTTAACTCCCAAGACCACATGACACATTGTGATGTAATTAAACGTAACGCTATATGCGTTAGTAACTAATGAAACAGATAAACAAATAAAATAATAATGTGTGTGTGTGTATATATATATATATATTAGGGCTGTCAATCGATTAAAATATTTAACTCGATTAATCGCATGATTGATCATAGTTAATCATGATTAATCATGATTAACTATGATCTATGAGGTAATACTCTTTTCAACATGAGAATAGACAAATGCTTGCTTTATGCAAAAAAAGCATGTTTATTTATTGTTACAATGAGAAATACTCTCAGTTCAAGTAACTAACGTGCAAACTGCATAGTAATGTTGACTAACACAGTTCATTCCGGACCACTTTTGTCAATATAATCTTTATTCTAAAGCAGAATATTACATGCAGAATTACATTTGCAGAATATTACATTTGGCGGTATGGCTCTGTTCTGGGAACTCCTTGCCCTTCCACGTGCCTACGTGGAAAGCCTTAAGGCAGGGGGAGCACTCCTCCCTGCCCTTCCATGTGCCTACATGGAAAGGTTTAAGACAAGGAGAGCGGCAGCAGAGACCCCCCGGGGTACAGAACAGAGCAAGCATCAATGACAATCAGAAAATGACATTGATTAATTAGATACGACATAAAGGAGGAGCTGGGGTGGAGGTGGGTTGCAAAGCTAGCAGAGGAAGCAGCGAAGATAGGCAGGCTGAAGCAGCTTTAAATAAGGCGCCAAGAATGATGTTTGCCAATGGGTGTTTGAGGGGGAGTCAGCTGAGCTGTCAGCTGACTGTGTATGGTATCCAATGGGAAGCTAGGGAAATCAGCTGATGTACGTCTATAATGATACTACGTATTTGAAGCGCTCTGCATGCGTAACGTAACCTACGCGGCAATATGACTACTGTGATATCTGTACTGAGCCGAGCCTGACTTCGTGGCCTGCCTGAACTAACGCTATGCTCAATTAGTGTGTTGAACTTCACATTTGATCTATTCATCCTCATTTTTGTTTAAGCAGCCATTTAACACAAAATAATGCCCCTCAATGCATTGCATTGCAATTTGCATCAAATTCAAAACAAACAGGGTGATGCACAAAATAACTTAAAGAAAATAATAATTTAAAATAAATAAAGTGTTTGCGGCTTGTAGAGTTGTCCAGCTGTTTCCCTTTTAAATTATCCAGCGTGGTTTGCTTCATGCGAGGGGGCGCCGGGCAGGGGTGGACTGGCCATCGGGCATACTGGGCAATTGCCCGGTATGCCCGATGCACATCTTTGGGCCGGCCCAGGACTGTCATAAAAAAAAAAAAAAAAAGTAATTTGTCCTAACCGGAGGCGGTGTGTTACGATCGTGCCCCCCCCCCCCCCCCCCCCCCCCCCCCCATTACGCTAACCCTAACCCTAACCATAACCCTAACCCTAACCCTAACCCTCTTTGGAGTGAATTGTTTCACAGTAGACTGCGGACGCTGTAGACTCTGCTCGGCGAGCAGACGCTGTAGACTCTGCTCATCTCTTACCACCGCAAACGGGTTTATGAGAACCCAGATCGTTTCACACAGACGCGGGAGGGTACCTTTTGCGTCAGTATCAGACGTCTAGGGGCGTGACAAATCGTCGGTATATTACGAGTTGGGATGAGAACGTGTTGTGTAGTTTGTTTGCGCCATCGACCTTGTGTGCATTGCTTCCTGATTTCCCGAGCTACGGAGTGGCCCGAGGTTCAAATGTTACAGCGTTAATCGCGCATTAAAAAAATGAGTGCCGTTAAAAACATGTTGCGTTAACTCGTTAATAACGCGTTAACTTTGACAGCCTTAATATATATATATATATATATATATATATATATATATATATACAGTATATATATATATATATATATATATATATATATATATGTATATATATATGTATATGTATATATATATGTATATATATATATATGTATGTATATACTGTATATGAAGAGTTCAGATGCAAAAGCCTCTAAACGCCACCTCCGTCAAAAATGAGATAAATATATTGAGTGACTGCACTCCGCACGTAGTATATGGTAATCAAATCATTTCGCGTCAAAACCCGCAAAATACCACTCTTTTCTGGTCTGAAATCTCGATTTGTAGGCATAAACCTCTAAACGCCACTTCCCTTTGTCAGCAAAAGCCTCTACGTTCCGAGAACCAATCACAATGCAACACGGAATCATGTGACTTCACCCAGTTTCAACATGGCGGCGCGCTGAGGAGCCGGCTTAAATCGCTTCTAAGATAGATTATAGATATAGATAGACTCTTTATTATATTATTCTTTATTATTTATTTATATGATTTATCTTTATTATAGATTATAGATATATCCTTCCTCAGATCGCATAGATGCGTGATCTATGCGGATGCATAGATGCGCGATCTGAGGAAGGCCAGACGGCCGAAACATTATCGCCTTAATAAACTACCGACGTTGTTCTCAACTCGGAGTGTGCGGCACCTCTCTCCTTGTACTGATCTTCTCTCTCAGTTGCCAGCACCTCACATTTGGTGTGTGTTTGCACCTCTCCTTTCAAGCATGGGGAATAGTGTCAGTTCATTGAGGTCTCTTTTAAAAAAAAAATCTGATTTACGTCTTTTCTCTTATATACATAGGCCTACTTGATTATATGCCAGATGTTTTTGAACGTAATAAGCTTTTTTAATTAATGTAATGAGCTTTTTTATAGTTGAATCTGATGCCCAAACATAAGAAATTAACTTACTTGACCACTTTTCACTTTTTTTTCATGTTTTATTTTTTTAATATAATTTATTGTTATTCCATCATTTACATTAATTTCTACCTCATATTTTTATTTCATAATTTATAATATAAATATATAATATATATAAGTGATTTTACTACTTTTGACTATGTCTTGTCCAAATATGTGGATTTAGAGGTTTTTGCCAAAAAAGTACCGGTGGATTTAACTGTTTTTGATGCAAAAAAAAAATGTATTTGGTAAAAACACATAAAAAGACTAAAGTGACATTTTTGAAAAAAAAATGTTTTATTCATTAACTAATAACCTTATCATTTCCATTAAAATAAAATGACTGAACTTGAACATAGAAGCCTGATAAAAAATGGTCATTTATAAGAAAAGTGGTCAAACGGATTTAGAGGCTTTTGCATCTAAACTCTTCATATATAACTTAGAATGGCAGTCATAACTGTAGGCTAGTAGGTTGACCTACATTTTGAAATGGTTTTAATGGCTAATGAAACACACCACACCTGGTGGTAAAATAGGGACCCTCATGAACTGCTTTTTTTCTTGGTATTTTATCTAGTCCTACAATTAATGTGATGTTATGATGCAGCTTTCTGGTATAATTCTCTTGAACATGTTATCACAAGAAGACTTATTGAAAAGTTTTATATTTATGTGATTTTGTTGAACGACCAGTAGTGTTACCACCGGATAGTGTTAATATCTTTATAGCGTTTTCTCCAACCACCGGCATGAGAAGTGAAATGATGACTAAACAATTTTTCCTTCATTCACCAAAGGTCGTCCAAAGACCCTCACTTCGCCCGTCGGTGCTAAATCCTGCCCTGTGTGCTGCAAAACCTTCGCCACCAAGGCGAATGTGCGGCGGCACTTCGACGAGGTCCACCGTGGGCTGCGCCGCGACCTCATCACGCCGGACATCGCCACGCGACCCGGCCACCCCCTCTCCCTGGAGGACACGCCCCCCAGGAAGCCGGGCAGCACGCCATCTCAGTCGCGCGTCGCCAGTCCCAAGCCCGCCGCACAGACCTCCAAAAGCCCCGCCACGGTGGCCGCCTCCGCCGCGGACCAGACCCGGGCCAAGACCGGCAGCCAGACGCGTGCCAAGGCCCAGAAGCGGCCTGCCTCACCCACGCAGCAGCAGCAGCAGCAGCAGCAGCAGCAGCAGCAGCAGTTCAGCATGTCGTCCAGCCGCTGTGTGCGCTGCAAGAAGACCTATAGCTCTCAGGTCAGCCTTAACACCCACGCCGCTTGGGAATAAAGAACCCAGACAGAGAGCAATGAGAAATAGAATGGGAAAGTCGTCTGCCTTCCCGCCTTTCTTGCTTCAGCTACATTTCAAATGTTGCATGAAATATAAAAATGCGAACTGCATTTTAATCTTGCTTTTAAAAGATACGCTTTTAAATGTGTATTTCTATGTTTCAGATGATGCTGAAGAGACACATGCGCATCGTCCACAAGATGTCTGTCTTCAAGAAGAGCCGGGGCTCCAAGTTAACGAGGTCGCAGCGCACCAACGCAAAGACCTCCACTGCGCTCACCGCCGCCAACAAGGTCCACGTGAAGGAGGAGACCATGGAGAGTTCGGAGGAAGACGAGGAGGAGGAGGAGGAGGAGGAGGAGCAGGAGGAGCAGCAGGAGGAGGAAGATGAAGCACCGGAGGAGGAAGAAACGCGCAGCCGCTCCACCCCCTCCCCAGGTGCCAGCAGCGAGAAGAACCTCTACGCCGCAGCCGTCGCCACTGCCACCGCGCGAATAAAGGCGGAGGAGGCGGAGTCCCCCGCCTCCTCCGCTGACTCCTCTCCGGCGGCCCGCGAGAACGCCAGCCCCGCCCCCCTCCCTGTCGCAGGCGCCAAGGGGGCCAAGACCCCCCGTCTATCAGTGGGCTTCGACTTCAAGCAGCTCTTCTGCAAGCTGTGCAAGCGGCAGTTCAGCTCGCGGCAGAACCTCACCAAGCACATCGAGCTGCACACGGATGGCAACGAGATCTTCATCAAGTTCTACCGCTGCCCGCTGTGCCGCTACGAGTCGCGGCGCAAGCGCGACGTGCTCCGCCACGTCACAGTGGTGCACAAGCAGCCGTCGGCGTACCTTGCCAAGATTATGCCCAAGCTGGAGAGCCGCGCGGTCAAGCGGCCCGCCGAGGTGGTGCTCAAGAACACCACCAAGAGGCCCGGCACCGGCGCCGGCGCCAGCGCCAGCGGCGGGAGCACGGTCAAGGCAGGCGTGAACGGGCGCCACACGCCCTCCTCCTCGGCCTCCTCCTCCTCCTCCTCCTCCTCCACCACCTCGTCCTGTTCCAACCCGACGTCTCAGCCCCGCCCCCCCTCGCCGCCCGTCACCCGCAAGCAGGACCAGCTGGCGTCCGCATCCCCTCCCCCCGCCAGGAGGCAGCTGGATTTGTCCCCGGTGTCCGCGCAAGCCCCCGCGCCGCCCGTCACGCGCACACAGGACCGGCAGCAGCAGCGGCCCACCAGCCCGCCGCTGACGCGCCAAAGCGATAAGAGCGCCGCCCACCCCGACCATGGACACACCCCCTCCTCTGCTGGCTCTGCCTCCCGGAGTAACAACGCCCCCTCGGAGAGCGGCAGCACGGGGTCCACTGAGGTCAAGGTGACCCGAAACTTCTCGCTCCACGCCTGCGACCAGTGTGGCCGCGCCTTCGCCAAAAAGGTACCGTTTGAACAACTTGAATGCCAACCAGCGTCACTCTTGTATACTTTCTTGCACACAGATGCTCTCAGTTCTTGAACACCCTAGCCACTAGAGCTGAACGATATATCATTATCGTATCTATATCTCGATAGGAACATTCAAGATATTAATATCGAAAAAGCAACGATATAAACGATATACCGTAAATCCTCTAATATAGGCCCGGGCCTTTATTTTACTCAAGCGCATCGCGGCCCAGGCCTTTATTGGAAGGAGGCCAGAATTAGAGGCAGGCCTCTATTTCTATTTGAGCAAAACGGACTACCAGTAGAATGAATAAAAATGAGATTTTGTGTCTATTTGAACCTATAAAATACTAGGTTCATTTATTGAACCTCTGCAGCTGCCATGGTAAACAACGTTTACAACGCCTACTGGTGACTGAAGTCTCGTGCTAGTCAAGAGCGAGGTGATTGACCAGGCAGGCTACCGTAGCGGCTTGGATTCGTTAGCAAACATTGCCCCCCTGTGGTACTTGCATGTTACTATCACAAGCATAATGTTGAGGCCTGCCCAGAAGATCGCAAGTTTGCGGGAGCTTTTGACTTTGGTCAATCTAACCGCCTAATATATTTCTCATCATTTTGTTATTTTGTATTTCTAAAATAACACAATTATTTATAATATTGTGCATTCCATATTTCTTCTTGATATTACCCTAGCTCATTGGAACATTATTGGGTGTGTGATTCGTTGCATTGGGACACATTTTGTTGTAACGCATCCTGTTTTGCTGTTTACATCGACACTGCCCTGATAATGTTGTAGTCTACTATAGTAAATTCTGAACGGATTGAAGGACGTTTGTTTGCAAGGCAGAGGATACAATAAGCTTGTTGACGCTGATAATGATAAGGACTCGCGTTAGTTGTGGATTATAATTGTTTTGGATGAGGAGCATTCCAGCTGTCATTTAACTATTTCACCATAATACGGTAAGCAACTGTTGCATGCTTTTAGCAGAGATTATTTAATTTTATAGCCAAGAAATCTAATGGTCTTTGCTTTTAGATTTTTGATTAGGCTACCATTGATGTAACATTAAAAGCGGTATTGGGGTGTGCAGGATAATGTATGGCTACAAGAATGACTGGAGGAGTGCAGGTCTCTTGCATTTTGATTCGTAACATTATAGCGATATTTTAAGTGCCCTGGTGGCTTTCTAATGAGCTAAACAGTCTCATCTGTATATTTTTGCGTTCAATTAGACATTTAAAAACGTTGGTTCTAATAATCTATTAGAGACCGGCCTTTATTTACCCCCGCTGACAGCGAGCCCGGCCAATGTTAGAGACTGCACTTTCCACATTCTTTTGTATTATGATGTTTTTATTTTTCTGAAAAATGCTTGGTTTTCACCGAACCCATAGTCATATCGTATCGTATCGATATCGAGATATCTGGCATGAATATCGAGATATGTCCATATCGTTCAGCCCTACTAGCCACTACAATAGCCTACATCTACCTTAACTAACCTAGTTATTTCTTATTGCCAAACTCTATTTTTTTCCTCCTACCACGATGAGAACAAACGCATCTTGTGAAGCATTATGAGCTAGCATTATTACATCGACACGAGATTTTTCACTTGTGTGAAACCAAGAGGAATAATGACATTATTATACTTGTTATGTTTCATATTATTATATTGTTTCATTTCCCATCTGTGATTAATAAAGTTTATCTTATCTTAATATCACAATGTATGGGCGAAAAACAATACATTTTGGAAATAACCCAAAAACTGTTTTACAGATATCGTGCTGTATATGGGTTTTCTGAATCTACACCGTTTGTTGGTTAACTTGAGATGTGTGTGTGTGTTTGTCCTCAGCTGTTCCTGGACAGCCACAAGCGTAGCCACCGCAACGCCGCAGCGGCGGCCGCCAGGGCAGCAGGCGTTGGGCAGCCAGACAACCGGAGGAAGGGAGTCAGCACGCGCTCCAAGTCCCTGCTCTGGTGAACCCTGGGAGGGGGCCGCTGAGGTAACCACCCCCTCCCCTCCTTGGTCTCTTGCTCTCGCTCTCTCTGAATATCACTTAAATCACTCTTATTTTCATTATTTTTTGCTTTTTATGTCATATTTTCTTTTCTCTAGTCTCCTTTCTTTCATCATCTTCTGTTGTTTCTTTCATTTATTGTTTTCATTTTGTCTTCCTTTCCTTCCCTCGCTCTCCTTCTCTCTTTCTGAATAACACACAATATCTTTTTTGTTTTTATTTTTTGTTCTTCCTCCCGTTCCCCTCCATTATTCTCCCAACTTTCCAACCAGGTACTTTAATAACCCCAGAGAGAGAGAGATTCAGAGAGAGAGAGGGGACATGGTGTTAGAGCCATCAGGAGACCATATCCACCGTTGTCTTTGTATTCTTGAGTCAATATGGTTTGTATGACTCCTCAGCAACACCGCTGCTCTATGACTTGGAGAGGTGTGTGCGCATGCGTGTCTGTGCATGTGCCTGTGTTATTTTTAACGACGGTCCCCAGAGCGAATGGGTGACGCTACCATCCATTCCACGAGCGCTAATTGTGCTCTGGTCTCCTTCAGCAGCTGCTCCCACACCCTGTACATACTGTACACGATATCTCTCATAGTTCTCCCTCCCTTTTTTACCTCCCTTTTTCTGTCTTTCACTCACTTTGTTCTTCTTTCCTCTATCTCCGTTGTCAGCGTTCTGTCTGTGCATTTTTTGTTCTGATTTGATGTGATACCTTGATGAATCAATTAGTTGACTGACAGAAAATGTATTCATTATAATGTTGAAAATCAATTAAATCAATAATTATGGGTATAAAATGTTAAACTTTTAGCTTTAGAAATGCAAATAGTTGGTGGCTTTTCTCTGTCTATTAATACTTTTTTGGGTGCTGCTTGCCAGACAAAGCAAGCTTATTCAAGACTAAATCACTTCATTTAGGCTCTGGTACCTCGTGATGCACATTAGCCATTATCAATGACATTTCACAGACTAAACGATTTGTGTTGTATACCGCAGTGCTGTTTGGGTCGTGTCTCCTCCTGTCCTCACCTTTGCTCCCTCTCCCCCCCTCACGGCAGGAAATGACATCACAAAACGAGCCATTTAAAAAAAAAAAAAAGAATGAAGGAGCACCAGAGACACTGTCGTAAAAAAAAAGTCTGTCTCGCCCGGTGGCACAACATAAAAAGCATCTTGACGAAAAAGTGGACGGAGGAGGACTGAACTAGTACACATCCTGGAGGACCAAATATATAAATCCAGTCTATTCACTTGGGATGGATGGATGGAGCCGGAACTGGAGGAGGACTGGAATCTGTGGTGCGCACCCTACCTCCCGGGAGGTGTTCACACAGGCTCTATGGCAGCACTGCTTTCTGTGCAGTGACTGGTGCATAGAGGACTACAACAGCATATTAAATATAGATAACGTATATAGATGGCCGATTTCTACTACTACTACTACTACTACTACTTATACAACTACTACACATGGTCTTTAAGCCTATAGAGGAGAACTGTTCACATACGCACATTGGTGTGTTTTATGAAATAAATATGGACATTTTTGACCCCCAACAGGACGCAGACGGGACGCAAAAAATATGTTTCTTTTTTGTTTCTTTTTTTCCACATCAAAGTGACTCCTAAGTGGACAATTGATTGATTAACATCACGAGTTAGGATCACACACGGACTGGAGCCTGTGTGTGTGTGTGTGTGTACCGCATTCCTCATGAAATGTACACAACTTCCCAAAACCCCACGTACTGTTGAAGGACATCCAGACATACACTGGAGGTTACTTTGGGCAGGGGGGTAAATTGACACGCTTTGACCTGCCTGCGCAACCGCTAACAAGCGCGGCATACACAATCCAATTCCAACAGTTTTTTTTCCGCTTCTCGATCACATCTGGGACTCAAGCCAACCCTTTTTTTGTTTGGTATCAAATGCCAATTCAGGCCTGGCCCTGCCACACTGGTGTCTGCGATACGGGTGTCCTTCTAAGGACCCGTGCGATGGTGGCGTTCTGAGGGCTCACGCGACACCGATGTCTTTTCAAGGGATAACACCGGCAATACCGGCGCTCCTCTCATAAGGAACCCACACGACGTCGGTGTGTCTTTTAAAACCCACGCAGCATCCGGGTGCTTCTTAGGACCCAATGCATCGCTGGGGGTCTTTCTTTTAGGACCCCGATGCAGCACTGGCGTCTTTCTGAGGACACTTTTAAAAACCATGGTCATAGCAAGGTAAACCCAGGCCATATAACAATGGATAAGGCCATCGTTCAGTGTTTAACTTGTTGCCTACATCCCCGGACAAAACCATTGAAAGAAAAAAAATGTGTTGGGGGGGGGGGGGGGGGGGGGGATGGGGGGCTGTTTAGCCGCTGCAATAAGTTTGACACGTTAAACTTTTTTTTAATAGGGAAAAGTAAACAATACTTAACTTGGGTACAATGCATGAGTTTAATTTCCCTAAATTTGATGAAACACCTATGTTTTTTTTTCATTTTTTTTTTAAATGTCAATTCCGTATAATGAGTACACCTCAAATTAATTGACCTCTTTGTTGTCATTTTTAAGGTTTATTTTAAATGGCCATAGGGATGGTTTTTTTTTCAACACAACACAACACAGTCGAGTTGGTGTCTGGAGAATCAGGATAACGCAGACCAGACATCGACGCGCAAGCTTGTCCCAAACCTCCCTTCGCGTGGCCCTACGGTTGCCTTCTCATGGTGCGTCGTCGTGGAGAGAAAGCCATTAAACTGCCGCCCGGGTGGGTCTGACCGCCGGCGTGTTTTAGGAGCGGGCCTGTGTGTACGTAGCGCTCGGAGGCAACTTGCCCCGGAAAATATTACCTTTTCTAACGTTATTTTCGAAACCCTTATTCAGCAGTCATTTATCAATATGCTACGTTTAGTTGTTTGTTGTTTTTTTCGGTGTGCGTCTCCGACTCCTCTCGTGCTATAACACTAATAGTGCCGCAGCAAGCAAGTTCTCCTCAACGCTCCCACCGACCGCCGGGCTGCGCCACGGCAGCGCGGTCAGGTCACGCTCGCAAGCTTGAATGTGCAGTTACTGCGATGACTGTCTACTTTCAGTGCCTCGGTGTTGAGTTGGCACGACGTGGGCGCGGAGGTCGGAAAGCGAGCGGGCGGGATCTAGACATTGTACGTACCGCAGGAAAAAAAAAAGAAAAAAAAGAAGCTTTGTTTGGCAATGACCTTTTCGCTTCGCTGTGTCAAGTTTCTTTTGGTTTAACGGCCGTTTAATCTCCCTCACCGGAATGCTGCAGCTACATTAAATCGTTTCTCTCTTTTTTCTTTTATATATATATATATATATATATATATATATATATATATATATATATATATGTATATGTATGTGTATGTCAAAGATAAGTGCGTTTAACATGTGATTTGCGTGCTCGGCTTGGCGTCTCGAATTTCTGTCAACGACTCGTGTGGGTGTATATATATATATCTATATATAGATATATGTAGATATATATATACATCCCATGATCAGTTGAGTCCTCTGCTTTTCTTTTTTACGTTATTAGGGACATGTTTGGTAGTAGTTGAGATGGTCCAGACCGACTAGAACCTCCTCCACGGTAGTCTTTGTAAAAACACTGGCACATTCTGAAGAAGACTTGAACTGGAGTCTGCTTTGTTTCAATAGGAAAGCCACGAAACTGGATTATAATAAAAAATAAAAAATTGAAAAAAAAATATAGATATATATATATATATGACCAAAATGTATTTTTTAATAACCGCTTTTGTTGTGGGATATCAAATGGCGCAGATGTAGATTGCTTTATCCTTTTTGTGTAGATGGTATAAAAAAAGAGAAGTATATTTGAAGGAGATGATGTAGTCTTTGAAGCCGGTACAGTAGACCGGAGCGGCCCGTCGGCGGTCGGTTTCTCCGGCGAGCCGCAAACAAACATCCAGGTTTCTTTGACGCGTAGGTTGACCCTCAGACCCGTTTTTTTCTCGTTTCATGTTCGAGTCTTCATCATTTGTTTTGTTTTTTGTTTGTTAATGAGGACTTTTTTTGTTTGTGCGTTTTGTCAGAGGATGAAAGACGAAACCTCAAGGATTTCTTTGGACTTACTTTCTGTTTTTACTCTTGTCATTCCGCTTTTACCATTCTTAAGGTCGAACGCCGAGACAGAATCTGAAAATAATTAGCCTTTCAGTTGTGACAAGAATGTAAAACCTGCCACTTATTGAAATAAATAAAGTTTTGCTTTTTAAAAGCACGAAATGCAATTTTGTCTGTAGTAACTTTTCATGCATAGTGATGCTTTGGTGAGCAAGAATTTGTATTCTTCTGTCATAATACGTTTTCATGGTCCCCTTGTCATTAAAATGTCATTCAGCAGCAACGGGTCATCTCGTATTTAATGGCGGCCGGTATTCATCAGACGGTCACCTGCAGCAGCCGTCTGTGAGGCGAGATGATTCATGCGATCACTTCACATAAACCTCCAACACAACTAATGGCTATATAATAACCTCCACACGGTTTCAGTGATGTATCACGCTTTCATTGAATAATAATAATAATAATAATTAATAATAATAATAATAATAATAATAATGATAATAATAATAATAATAATAAAAGATAATCTAGAAATTAATCACCAGGGGTTGCCTTCTCCGGCCGCGCCGCCAGAGGGCGCCATTGCTCCACCTTTGTGGTCCGCGGCGCCGCCTGGTCACGTGACGGGCCGCTTTAATTGGCCGGTCTCCTAACTTCATCAAACGGTGATTTTCACAAGCAGATGGCGACGCGGGCCATTTATTTTATTTCATTTGATTTTGCGATTGTTTTACAACAAGAGAGGATCAATAGACGCAGTTAAAAAAGTAAAATAATAAAATAAAATAAAAAAGGCAATTAAGAGTGAGGTGTAACGTCTGTGTGAGCGTATCCTGACTTATATCGCTTAGATAGCGATGATTGATTATTATATATTTTGATTTGATTTAGTTTCGTGGATAATGTAGGATATCTGGTGTATGGGGCATATGAGGCCCTCCGTAACACAGCATCACCATAATATGGGGGCCAAGCAAGACCTTTTAAATTAGGAATAGACCTGTGTGTGTGTGTGTGTGTTGGGGGGGGGGGGGGGGGGGGGGGGGGGCTCTGCGGAGGCATCAATAACCAAACCATGGCTGGAGAGGGAGAGTGGGGGGGGAGTGTGTGTGTGTGTGGAGGGGGGGGGGGGGAGAGAGAGAGAGAGAGAGAGAAA